>JBBGZY010000272.1:4202500-4362500 GCA_037952925.1 Lithobates clamitans
ACGAGGAGCTCCTTGATGCACATAACATGGACGCATCACAAAGTTGCCAGACAATAGCAGTGAGCATTAGAATTAACGAATAAAAATATAAAAATAACCTATAAATACACTTTATGGGATGTCTGGTCTGTATCTGGTCACCGTCAAAAGAATCACCCTCAGACAAACCTGAGATACCATAATCAAATTTGGTAGATCAATAAAAAATATAAAAATTCTATTTTGAATGCTAACCAAGCCTGGAACTCAAGGGAATTGAACATATGGGGCCACATCTGCAGACGGGATTGCTGCCATCTAGTGGTGGAGATATAGAATGTGCAGCATAAACCTCATCGTGCTCAGAATAGATTGTGATCCTATTGTAATGTAACATTCATGGGAAGTACTGGAACCGCACAACTTAAAGTGCGCTCCTGAGTTGACCATAAACGACATCAAGATATATATATAAGTTGTGTTGAATATAGAAAATATACTGTTGGCACAAGGAGCTCCTCAATTTCATTTCATTTCATTTGAGTTAGCTAGATTAGGCAGGACAGTCAGTCAGTTAGCTGCACTTAAAGTGTATTGTGTATATATATGCATCCCAGGTGTTGCATATATATATATACACTGTATTCAGTTTAGCTAGATCTGTTCCTGTTATCTTCTAGACTATTTACATTTAGTGCAGTGCGTCCTGCTCACAGTGTTCAGCTAGATCCGTTCCTGTTATCTTCCTACTGACAGGCAGGCTTGTCTTGTTACAGTATATAAAGCTACCTGAAGAAAATTACTGGTGTTCTTTTGATCCTATTAGTACCACGGCCAGGCAGCTAGACTATTTACATTTAGTGCAGTGCGTCCTGCTCACAGTGTTCAGCTAGATCCGTTCCTGTTATCTTCCTACTGACAGGCAGGCTTGTCTTGTTACAGTATATAAAGCTACCTGAAGAAAATTACTGGTGTTCTTTTGATCCTATTAGTACCACGGCCAGGCAGCTAGACTATTTACATTTAGTGCAGTGCGTCCTGCTCACAGTGTTCAGCTAGATCCGTTCCTGTTATCTTCCTACTGACAGGCAGGCTTGTCTTGTTACAGTATATAAAGCTACCTGAAGAAAATTACTGGTGTTCTTTTGATCCTATTAGTACCACGGTCAGGCAGCTAGACTATTTACATTTAGTG
The DNA here is from genome assembly GCA_037952925.1 of Lithobates clamitans. Taxonomy (NCBI): domain Eukaryota; kingdom Metazoa; phylum Chordata; class Amphibia; order Anura; family Ranidae; genus Lithobates; species Lithobates clamitans. Next base: position 4,203,675 of record JBBGZY010000272.1, read on the forward strand.
CAGTGCGTCCTGCTCACAGTGTTCAGCTAAAGCTACCTGTAGAAGGCTGGTGGTGTTCTCATACTACAGGCAGGCAGTTGATTTTGCTAGCTGCAGTATCAGTACATATATATATATATATATATATATATATATATATATATATATATATATCCCAGTTTAGTGCAGCTACAGGCCATTAGTATGTCTGGAAGGCCAAGAAGGAGAGGCAGACAGTCACAAGCCAATAAGAGAGGGCAAGCAGGCTCTGTGTCTAGTGCTGGTCGTGGAGACGGTGCATCGTCATCAGCACGTGGCCATGGGACACGCTTGGCCTTTTTTTCGGCAGCTGGCCGTGTTGAGCCGCAACATGCGGAAGACTTGGTCGAGTGGATGACCAAGCGGTCCTCATCCTCTCTCACCCATGCCCAGGGTGCTTTGTCTGGCAAAGCAGCGGCCTCTTCCCTCGGCTCAATGTCATCAGTGACTCCTTCCCTAGCTCCACCATGTCCTCCTGAGGAGTCCCTCGTACAGTTTGACCACAGTGTTGGGTACATGCTCCAGGAGGATGCCCAGCGTTTGAAAGGCTCTGATGATGATACTGAGCTCGATGAAGGCAGTAACATGAGCACGGACAGAGGGGGTTCCCAAGAAGGACAGCAATCTGGCAGTCATGCTCCCCCTGCTGCAACATACTGCCAGGTTTGCTCCAGTGATGAGGAGGGAGGGGATGATGAGGTCACTGACTCAACGTGGGTGCCTGATAGGAGAGAGGAGGAGGAGGAGGAGGCGGCACATCACCAACGAGGCAGGATGCCCTCCAGGGGCCAGCCTAAGGGCAGCACATTGACTGCATCACACCCCAAAGCTCCACATGTGCAGGGCGCTGCAGTCTCTGCGCGTTATTCAAAAAGTTCTTTGGTGTGGGCCTTTTTTGAGACGAGTGCATCAGATCGCACCGCTGCTATTTGCAACATATGTCTCAAGCGTATCTCACGTGGCCAAAACATCTCCCGCTTGGGTACCACATGCTTGACCAGACATATGTTGACCTGCCATGCAGTTCGTTGGCAAGCGTATCTAAAAGACCCACACCAAAGAACAAAGAGGAAATTTCCTTGCTCCTCATCAGCTGAGATTTCCAACCCCACTAGACCTTCAGTCCTCTCTGAGACCTGCACTGAGAGGAATGAAGGTGTAGAATTAGGTGTGTCACAGCCAAGTACTTGTGGGCAATCTGCTTTTGGTACACCGACGTCAGATTGTACCAGGCAAATTTCCCTGCCCCAGCTGCTGCACCGCCGAAAGAAGTTTGCTCCCAGCCATCCACATGCCCAGTGGTTGAATGCTAGCTTGGCAAAATTGCTAGCACTTCAACTGCTGCCTTTTCAGTTGGTAGACTCTGCCCCCTTCCGTGAGTTTGTGGAATGTGCGGTTCCTCAGTGGCAGGTACCCAAACGCCACTTTTTCTCACGGAAGGCGATTCCGGCTCTCTACCGGCATGTGGAAGGCAATGTCCATGCCTCGCTGGACAGGGCAGTCAGCGGTAAGGTGCATATTACCGCTGACTCATGGTCCAGCAGGCATGGACAGGGACGTTACCTAAGTTTCACGGCGCATTGGGTGACTCTGCTGGCAGCTGGGAAGGATGCAGGACAAGGTGCAGTAGTGTTGGAGGTTGTTCCGCCACCACGCCTCCAAAATGCTAATGATTGTGACACACCTCTCTCCTCCACCCCCTCCTCTTCTTCTACCTCCATGGCCTCTTCCTCGGAACCAGCGGTGCTCCGTAGTCGTTCAAGGGGCTACGCAAGTACGCAGGCCAAAAGATGCCATGCGGTGCTTGAGCTGGTGTGCTTGGGGGACAGGAGCTACACTGGGGCAGAGGTTCTGTCAGCTCTGCAGGGGCAGGTTCAGAGGTGGTTGACGCCACGCCAACTTAAGGCAGGAATGGTGGTTTGCGACAATGGCACCAACCTCCTCTCTGCCCTCCGACAGGGACAAATGACCCATGTGCCCTGTTTGGCTCACATCCTTAACTTGGTGGTGCAGCGGTTCTTGGGCAGGTACCCGGGCTTACAGGATGTCCTGAGGCAGGCCAGGAAAGTCTGTGTGCATTTCCGCCGGTCATATAATGCCAGTGCTCGGCTGACGGACCTCCAAAAGGAGTTTAACCTGCCCAAGAACCACCTAATCTGTGACATGCCCACCAGGTGGAACTCAACATTGGTCATGCTGCAGCGGCTGCACACGCAGCAGAGGGCCATCAATGAGTACCTGTGCGACTATGGCACCAGGACAGGGTCAGGAGAGCTTGGTTTTTTTTCCCCACGCCAGTGGACCATGATCAGGGATGCATGCACTGTCCTGTCACCATTTGAGGAGGCCACGAGGATGGTGAGCAGTGACAGTGCATGCATCAGTGACACTGTCCCCCTTGTCCACCTGTTGGAGCACACGCTGCGTGGAATAATGGACAGGGCACTTGAGGCAGAACAGAGGCAGGAAGAGGAGGACTTCCTTAGCTCTCAAGGCCCCCTTTATCCAGACAGTGTTCCTGCGTGCCCGCCGATCACACAGGAAGTGGAGGAGGAGGAGGAGGAAGATTGTGTCAGTATGGAGGTGGAGCCTGGCACGCAGCATCAGCAGCAGTCTTTAAGGGATCAGTGCCAAGAAACACATGGACTTGTACATGGCTGGGAGGAGGTGGCTGCGGACCATGTCGTCCTTAGTGACCCAGAGGACTCCGGACCGAATGCCTCAGCAAACCTACGCTGCATGGCCTCCCTGATCCTGCAAATCCTGCGTAAGGATCCTCATATTCGTGGTATTAAGGAGAAGGACCAATACTGGCTGGCAACCCTCCTTGATCCACGTTACAAGGGTAAGGTTGCGGACCTTATCTTGCCATTGCAGAGGGAGCAGAGGATGAAACATCTTCGGGAGGCCTTGCAGAAAGGTCTGTGCAACGCATTCCCAGAGATTGGGAGGTTACAAACTCCTGTTTCTGGACAACGTGTTGCTGAGGCTTCGGTCAGTCAAAGAAGGAGCGGTGGAGAAGGTGGCCGTCTGACCGATGCGTTCAGACAATTTTTTGGTCCGCAGCCCCAAGGTATGATCGGTTCCAGCAACCATCGCCAGCGTCTGTTTTACATGGTGCAGGAATACCTAGGGGCAAGATCAGACTTGGACACCTTTCCCACATAAAATCCTCTGGGTTACTGGGTCTTGAGGATGGATCATTGGCCAGAGCTTGCACAGTATGCAATTGAGCTACTGGCCTGTCCTGCATCCAGCGTTCTTTCGGAACGCACATTCAGTGCTGCTGGAGGCATGCTAACCGATCGAAGGGTGCGTCTGTCCACCGACTCAGTCGATCGACTGGCCTTCATAAAAATGAATCAGTCTTGGATCACCACCAGCTACCAAGCACCTGATGCTGATGTAACCGAATAATTTTTTTTGAAATCTCAGATCCCTTCAAAGACTGCCTATGCTGATGCTGAGTGACTATCCCTGAGTAATTATCCTCTTCCTCCTCAATCATCACGCTGATAGCTTGTAAGAACATTTTTGGTTCTGGGCGCCACCACCAGTGCCTAAGGCACAATTTTTCAGCCCCTGTTTAACAGGGGCGTGTAATTACAATTTTTGATGTAATACTTTGCAGCAGGGCTCATTCCTGCATTCCAACTAGAGTGTCTGTGAGGGGTTGCAGTGTTGTGGCACCAGTGCCTAAGGCCCATTTTTTCTGCCCCTGTTTAACAGGGGCGTGTAATTACAATTTTTGATGTAATACTTTGCAGCAGGGCTCGTTCCTGCATTCCAACTAGAGTGTCTGTGAGGGGTTGCAGTGTTGTGGCACCAGCACCAGTGCCTAAGGCCCATTTTTTCTGCCCCTGTTTAACAGGGGCGTGTAATTACAATTTTTGATGCAATACTTTGCAGCAGGGCTCGTTCCTGCATTCCAACTAGAGTGTCTGTGAGGGGTTGCAGTGTTGTGGCACCAGCACCAGTGCCTAAGGCCCATTTTTTCTGCCCCTGTCTAACAGGGGCGTGTAATTACAATTTTTGATGCAATACTTTGCAGCAAGGCTCGTTCCTGCGTTCCAACTAGAGTGTCTGTGAGGGGTTGCAGGGTTGTGGCACCAGCACCAGTGCCTAAGGCCCAATTTTTCAGCCCTTGTTTAACAGGGGCGTGTAATTACAATTTTTGATGCAATACTTTGCAGCAGGGCTCGTTCCTGCGTTCCAACTAGAGTGTCTGTGAGGGGTTGCAGTGTTGTGGCACCAGCACCAGTGCCTAAGGCCTAATTTTTCAGCTCCTGTTCAACAGGGGCATGTAATTACAATTCTTGATCTAATATTTCACAGCAGGGCCCTGTGAGGGCTTACAGTGTTGTGGCCACAGCAACACCTAAGGCCCAAATTTCTGCTGAGTATATAGGGCAGGACCCTACTTTCAAACATCTAACTTACAAACGACTCCTACTTGCAAACGGAAGGAGACAACAGGAAGTGAGATGAAATCTACCCTTAGGAAGGGAAATTCCCTCCTGTAAGAGTTAATATGGGAAAAACATTTCTCCTTTCCACTGATGCTTTCCAATCCTTGTTCCACAAAAAAACCCAAATTTTCAAAAAAGATTTTTCATTGGGACAAAAAGCGAGGTGAAATCTTTTGAAGAGGAGGAAAGATAGCAAAACAAATGTCATAGGGGCTATAACCCTTCCCTATGTTTTCCAAAAAGCTTAAAAAAGATTTTTTGGCTGGAGCTAAACACGTTAAAAATGTACCCGTTCAAAATTACAAAGAGATTCTACTTAACAACAAACCTACAGTCCCTGTCTTGTTTGCACTGCCTGTATACTGCTGTTCAGAGTATATAGGGCCTGGTGGCTCCACACCTTTCCTTATTTTAATTTGGGTGCGGGGTTCCCCTTAATATCCATACAAGACCCAAAGGGCCTGGTAATGGACTGGGGGGTACCCATGCCGTTTGTCTCACTGATTTTTATCCATATTGCCATGACCCGACATTACATTAAACCCACAAGCAGTTTTAAATGAGATTTTTTCCTTTAAAAATGACATTTGGTGCAGGGACTGTTCTAAACACGGGAAACACGCGTCACTTTACAGGCATACTATAGACACCCCCAGGTACGATATTTAAAGGAATATTTCACTTTTTTTTTACTTTAAGCATTATTAAAATCACTGCTCCCGAAAAAACGGCCGTTTTTAAAAGTTTTTTTTGCATTGATACATGTCCCCTGGGGTAGGACCCAGGTCCCCAAACCCTTTTTAGGACAATACCATGCAAATTAGCCTTTAAAATGAGCACTTTTGATTTCGAACGTTCGAGTCCCATAGACATCAATGGGGTTCTAACGTTCGTGCGAACTTTCGGTCCGTTCGCAGGTTCTGGTGCGAACTGAACCGGGGGGTGTTCGGCTCATCCCTAGTGGTGGTGGTGGTGGTGGTGCCACAAAGCTGTAAGCCTTCACAGTTACTCTTGTTGGGTGCAGGAATAGGCCCTGCTTTGAAATATTATATCAAGAATTGTAATCACATGCTCCTGTTAAACAGGGGCAGAAAAACTGGGCCTTGGGTGGTGGTGGGGGTGCACTAAACCAAAAATATTGTTGGAAGTTAGCATCATCAAGATTGAGGAGGAATAGGATAGTCAGCATAGGCAGCATAGGCAGTCTTCAAGGGATCCCACATCCATAGCAAATGCAAACAAGACTGATTCATTTTTATGAATGTGAGCCTATCAACAGAGTCTGTGGACAGGTGCACTCTTTGATCCATTACAAACTCTCCAGCAGCACTGAATGTGCATTCAGAAAGCACGCTGTATGCAGGACAGGACAGTAGCTCAATTGCATATTGAGCAAGTTCTGGTCAGTGGTCCATCCTCAAGACCCAGTAACCCAGTGGATACTCTGTCTGTTGGAAAGGTCTCCAAGTCTGCTCTTGCCCCTAGATATTCCTGCACCATGTAATGCAGACGCTGGCAATGGTTGCTTGAACCGATTAGACCTTGGCTCTGAGGACTGAAAAATTGTTTAAAGGCATCTGTCAGCCGGCCACCTTCTCCACCGTTCTTCCTCTGACTGAACGAAGCCTCAGCAACACGTTGTCCAGCACCAGGAAATTGTAACCTCCCAGGATCTGGAAATGCGTTGCACAAACCTTTCTTCAAGGCCTTCTGAAGATGTTTCATCCTCTGCTCCCTCTGCAAAGGCAGGATGCAACCTTACCCTTGTAACGTGGATCAAGAAGGGTTGCCAGCCAGTAATGATCTCTCTCCTTGATACCACAAATCCTAGGGTCCTTTCACAGGCTTCGCAGAATCGGGGAGGCTATGCAGTGTAAGTTTGCAGAGGCATTCAATTCTAAGTCCCCTGGGTCACTAAGGATCACATGATCCTTAACTACCTTCTCCCAGCCACGTTCGATTTCTGGGGACTGAAAACCATCCCTTGAAGACTGCTGCTGAGTCTTATCCTCTACATCCATGTTGACACAATCCTCCTCCTCCTCTTCTTCCTGTGTGTTTGGCGGGCCTGCGGGAATGCTATCTGGATAAAGGGTGCCTTGAGAGGTAAGGAAGTCCTCCTCTTCCTCCCGCTGTTCTGCCTCAAGTGCCCTGTCTATGATTTCACAAAGCGTATGTTCCAACAGGAAGACTAGAGGGACAGTGTCACTGATACATGCATTGTCGCTGCTCACAATCCTTGTGACCTCCTAAAATGGTGACAGGACAGTGCATGTATCATTCCATGTTAAACAAGTACCTTTCCTAGGCTACCTAATTTCTGACACAGGCCTCACCATGGATCCAGCCAAGATTCAAGCCATTTTAGACTGGGCACCACCTTCAGACCTGAAGGCAGTTCAGCGCTTCCTGGGCTTTGCAAATTTCTATCGAAAATTCATTAAGAACTTTGCCACCATTGCACATCCCATCACCTTTCTCACCAGGAAGACTCCGACTACCTTTAAATGGACTACTGAAGCCCAGGCAGCCTTCACTCAGTTAAAGAAAGCCTTTACCTCTGCACCAATCCTATGCCATCCTGTTCCTGAGCTACATTTTATTGTGGAGGTAGATGCATCTGAAGTAGGGGTGGGGGCGCTTTTGTCACAAAAGGATCCTGTAAATGCTGCCATCCAGCCCTGTGCCTTCTTGTCTCGGAAATATTCCCCAGCAGAGCGCAATTATGATATAGACAAAAGAGAACTTCTAGCCATAAAGCTCGCTTTGGAGGAATGGAGACATTGGCTGGAGGGAGCTCGCTATCCATTCATAGTTCTGACTGACCACAAAAACCTTGAATACATCCGTTCTGCTAAAAGACTGAACTCACGTCAAGCCAGGTGGTCATTGTTCTTCTCCAGATTTGACTTTACAATTTCATATTTACCAGGACCAAGAAAGATTAAGGCTGACGCCTTGTCTCGCAGCTTTCTTTCAGAGTCTCCTCCTCCGCTTCCTCCACAACCCATTATCTCTGAGGATAGGATTTTGGCTTTCACCCAGACTGACATCTCTGAGGCCTTGTTACCTGCACAGGCTGAAGCCCCTCCCTCCACTCCCCCCCGGTATGCTTTTTGTGCCCCTGGCTCTTCGTTTGCAGGTATTGCAGCAGGTACATGCATCAAAACCTGCAGCACATCCGGGGTTTAGACAAACTTTTGAGATTATCTCTCGCAACTTCTGGTGGCCATCGATTAGGCAGGATGTGTTAGCCTTCGTCCTGGCCTGTGAAGTTTGTGCCAGAAGTAAGAGCAGTACCTCTAAGCCGCCTGGTCTCCTACGTCCTCTACCAATACCTACCTGTCCCTGGACCCATTTATCTATGGACTTTATCACTGACTTGCCTCCGTCCCAGGGATGTTCCACGATCTGGGTGGTGGTAGACAGGTTTAGGAAAATGGCCCACTTTGTTCCGCTTCCGAAACTTCCATCTGCTAAAGAACTGGCATCTTTATTCATTAAACATGTTTTCAGGCTCCATGGGGCACCAATTAACATTGTCTCAGACCGTGGCTCTCAGTTTATAGCCCAGTTATGGAAGGCCCTTTGCTCTCAGCTGGGGATTAAGTTATCATATTCTTCAGCATATCATCCTGAGACAAACGGCCAAACAGAAAGGACTAATCACACTCTAGAGAAGATGGTACGTTGTCTGATGGCCAATGATGAGGTGGAGTGGGTCAACGTCCTGCCATGGGCAGAGTTTGCCTTTAATAACTGTGCCAGCACATCTACAGGGACCTCTCCTTTCTTCTGTGTTTACGGGTTGCATCCTCGTGTGTGCTCCTTTGATCTTCCACCCTCTGATGTGCCAGATGCCAACACCACAACAGAAAATTTCTCCAAAATCTGGTCCGATGTTAATCATGCTATTTCTCGCTCTGTGCTGGCTTTTAAGAAAATGGCGGACAAGAGGCGCTCAAAGGCACCAGGATATAAAGTTGGTGACAAAGTGTGGCTATCATCCAGGAATCTGTCCCTGCATGTTCCATCTAAAAAACTTGGCCCAAAATTCATCGGGCCCTATGAAATTTCTGAGATTGTTAATCCTGTATCCTATAGATTAAAACTCCCCCCATCCATGCGCATTCCAAATGTCTTTCATGTTTCATTGTTGAAACCTGTTCATTCCAGCCTCCAAGTAAATGAACCAGAACCTGTGGATGTGTTGGACAGTCAGGAATATGAAGTGGCATTTATTCTTGATTCCAGACGAGTGCGCAATTCCTTACAATATCTCGTTCATTGGAAAGGTTTCGGCCCAGAGGATCGATCTTGGGTCCCAGCTCGTGATCTTCATGCTGACCGACTTAAGAAGAAGTTTCATCTTCGTTATCCAAGTAAGCCTGGGGTTGTAGGAGCAACCCCTCGAGAAAGGGGGGGTACTGTCAGTACTAGGATCCCTTTAGGACCCAGCACAACTCACCTGACACAGCCTTTACCTGGGAAACAACAATGATTGGCCAGCTCACCTTTAAAAAACTTGCATCAGCATTCAATCATTGCTCGTGTTAGAGTTTACCTTGTGTTTGATCCAGTTGATATCTGCTCTGTGTATTTCGTGTATGACCCGGCTCGTTTGACCCTGTTTGCTTGCTTCTGATTCGGTACCGTTTGGACTCTGATCTTCCTGTGTATGACCCAGCTTGCCTAGACTACGTTTTTGCCTGATACCACTAGTACCTTCATCTGCAGCGGTGAACTACAAGCACCAGACATCTATCCTCCACCTGCAGCGGTGAACTACAAACACCAGACACCATCAATCCTCATCTGCAGCGGTGAACTACAAGGTCCAGCAAACATCTACCTACATCTACAGCGGTGAACTACAAGTCCCAGCTGACCTGCTCTGCTCAGACCTGCTCATGGTATGTGCTCTTGTTCTTTGAACTCTTTGCATAATCAGAACACCTGAACTGTTACCTGTTATATGCTCTAGCCTGACACTATCCTATAGGAGACAAGAGGGGTCAACTACAAGAGTTTTTCAATGCTGGCACTTGTTCAGTGTTTGCCCTCTGTAAAATGACATCACCTTCCCTTTTCAATGCATTTTTAATGGGAAAAAAACACAGTGCAGCATGGTGTAGGCCACTGGTCAACTAATGCAGCAAAATGGATGCTAGACACAAGTCACACAGAGGGTCAAAGAGACCCAGAATTGGAAGAAACTATTTGTGAGCCTCTTGTTTGTGTCATGTGTTTTAAGAATCGCAAAGCCAAAATTTGAAGATGCCCACAAATGCTGCCAAAATATTCTTATTTCCCTCATGATCCCATGCCTAAAATGTGTGTCTTTCCCTACATCTAGTTTGCTAAAGCCACAAAACACACAGTGGGTCAACATGTGCTAGCTTCCATCATGGGGTATCAATGGACGAGTTTTGGGTGTGCAACCCCTTCCTCTTACCTATTGTAGTTATGAGGAAGGGGTTGCACCCCCAAAAATCAACCATTTATACACTGTGATGGGGGATAGCACATGTTGACACACTGTGTGTTTTTGGGATTTTGAAACTAACTTGTTTGTACCTACACACATTTCAGGCAAGGGATCATAAGGGACATTTAACAGTTATGCCTCTACATGGACATGGCTTCAAATTTTGGCTTTTAGAGGGGTGGGATCACCACCATCTGAGGAAGGCAACATCAACACAGTCTTGTGATACTAATGTCTCATATGGCCTTCACTTTACCAAACACGAACTTTGTAAGTTCCTGAGTTAGGATGTGTATCTTATGTTTTCAAACACGCCTGTTTAGCCCCAAAAAAGGCAAAATAATGTCAAAAATACATGTATATACACCAAGTGTTGGTTTGTTATAAAACCTTAAAACACACATGTGAATGTGCTTTGAGTAAAATGTTTTTTACTAAACAATGTGTGGCTTATTATTTCAGAGCTCAATAGCAGTGTATTTGTTAAGTTGGTGTAGTTACAGTGACAACATGCTCTAAAATGTGCCAAACGCAGGCAATTTTATGGCCTCAAAGAAATTAAAGGAGTTGAAAAAGCATAATGTTTTCGAACTTCATGCATTAGATACATTAAGAACAAAAATATTGTGTGTGTAGCAGACACACAGCACAACATAATAGTTAGCTGAAGAAGAGATTACCACCTCATGTAGCAAATAAGGTACCTTTGCACTATTGTCTAAAATAGACAAAAAAAAGGCCATTTGACAACCTATTATACAGATAGGAAACACATACAACAGTAGTTCAAATGAAATAGTATTTTAAGATAAAATAAAATTAGGATTATGGATCAGCTACATTTTGGTGCCAAGCCACTGCCCCTCTACCCACAAAATATTCCATATATTTTTGGTGGATGTCTGGGGCATTTTGGGAGGGCAACCCAGCACGGGCAGGTTCGAGAGCCATCATGTTGCCCACCAACGGGCAAGCTGCAGCATTTTCAGCTGGGCCTGACACTGCAGGGTCAACATCAGCTGGCAGTGAGGAAAGGTAGTTGCTAGCGTTCCTCCTTAAAAATTGTGTAGGATGCAACAGCACAAAACAACATAGTTTATTTTATATTGGGCCAGGTTAATGGGGTTAAAAAGAGCATGGAGTGACTTGAGAGGATGTCAAAGGTGTTTCCAACCACCCTTATGTCATGAGAGAGCTTGTAGTTGAAGATTCTCTGCTCTGGGGTGAGGTTTCTTATAGGAAAGGGCTTCATATCATGTTCCCCCAGAGAAAAGGCCTCATCTGCCAGAAAAAATCTGGAGCCAATGGTAGAACTCCGTCTGCATTATGACACCTCCATCCGAGTTGCGGCCTTTCTTCCCAACATCCACAAAAAGGAACTCATACGCTGCAGAAACAACAGCTAGCAGTACTATGCTGCAAAAGCCCTTATAATTGTAGTAATATGAGCCCGAGTTTGGTGGTGGGACAATCCTCACATGTTTCCCATTAATAGCACCACCACAGTTGGGAAAATCCCACTGCTGCTGAAACTGGCCTGCAACATCCTGCCATTGCTGGGGGTTGGAAGGAAACTGTGGAGTCAAAAAAGAAAGAAGAAATGACTACTTCTGCACATAACATTGCAAGCAGATTTGACAAAAACATTCTTGGCCAACATAAGTATAAAACTGAAATGAGTATTTAAAGAGAAAAGTGTAAGGTCAACTTATCAGATTCGTCACCCCCATTTGAAAAATGTTGTGGTGGGGGGAGATAATGGGTAGATGTTTTGTACAGGTAACTCTCTCCACTCTCTCCACTTCCATGAGAGCTAAATGCATAAATAATGTGTGATACTTTGGCCAGCCCCTCCTTACTTACACTATTGGCAGCCCAGTGAACAGGTAAGAAGTGTCATAATCTAAAAATATGGATACACACTGTCCAAATTTAAGCACATTTTGCCATTTATAAATTACCTATCACGATAATATGAGCCAAAAACTTTCTACGTTACAATTCGGAGGTAATCAGGCAGGCCCTTGCACTTCATGCTTTGATGAATTCATCCAGAAATATGACCACAAAAGAGGTATAGTGTGTATGGGTTTTGCAAAGTCAGAAGATAAAGTATTGGAAATGAATACAAAGAAGATGCAGCGCTAAAAAATATTATAATAATACACAAAATAAGTATTTCTACAATATTGAATAAATGAACATAGGAGTAAACACTAATGTCCAGAAAAATAGTAAATACCAAAAAAAAATAATACATATGTAAAAGGTGAAGTCACCCCAAAAGAATAGTCTACAAACTAGATAAAAAATCCGTGATTGAAAAGAAAAGTGCCAAAAAAAGGAAGATAAAGATGCAGGTGGGGAAGTCTTCTATATCTCTTCACACCCAGGGTGGAATATCAAATGCGCTTACCGGATCCTGGTGACTGCTATTACGGCAGTCAGAAACAGCACAGGGAATTGGGTCTCTAAAACAGAAAGACAATCTATAGCGTAATATGTCCAAACAGTCAATTTATTAAAAAGAATTGCACTTACAGAAACTCGGTGAAAAGACAGCATGTTTCCATGGTAAAAATGAACATCGGCGTCTCCGTCTGTTGCCTCCGCTTCCTAGGTTCGTGTAAAGCCCAACACGAGAACGGACATGGTGACGTCGTAGGCTCCTCCCTATGCGTTTCGTCACGATAGGACGTCGTCTGGGGATTGGCCAAGCACGAACGTCACCACGTGTGGGCATTAAATACACTACAGACGCCATCTTAACTCATGGCAAATCGAATATGACATTGAAAAATGGCCCAATTATCTTAAATATCGGCCCTCAATTCACATAGCTGAGCGGGGGAGAATAAAGCGTGGAGGAAGGAGAAGCGCCATCTTGTGGTAAAAAAGAATAACAGTCAAATTATTTCTCGGATGGTGACAACAAACCACGAAGGGATTCAACAGACGGCAGACATTACACAGCATTGGAAATATGCATTAATAGTGCAATAGAATGTAAAGGCAAAAATTAAAAATACCAAACATCCACTAAATCGGCAATAGCAAAATAAAAGAACTCATTATATTAAAAATGAATTAAAATCTTTAATAAAAATCGATCATGAAAAATAATTTAAAAAAAGTTTTATCAAAATGAAGGGGAACTCAATTTTTATTGGTATCGGTTGACTTAGCCTTTGGGGGGGTTCCACATAAGTTTGTGCCCCAAAAAATTCCAGTGCCCGGTGCACTTCTGAGACGTTCAGTAGCTCTTCTCTGAAATCCATGATTTCGTCTAACCGCCACTCAAAATCACTCCTAAAGTTAGGGTCAGCTTCACATACAACAGTCCCAGGCCGCCGTAGCCAAAGCCTACCGTTGAGCTGTTATCCGCTATCCAAGGGCATGCTTGTAATACATGCCACCAGAGGGCTCTGTAGCTCTCATTCAGCCGCATCCCTGCCCAGACCAGCCTGCTTAATTCTGCTGTCTGCTCCTTGTGCGGTTTTTCTCCCAAAAACAGCATCCGCAATCCATACTGTGACCAGTACCTTTCCTGGATGGAGAGGAGAACTTTTCCCTGGTGGTGTTGCTCACGGGCTAGCATTTCCTTCCAGAGTTTGCAGCAGATAGAACCAAACTAGCAGGACCTGCTCTGATACTGGTCCTCTGTGCTGTATCTGCATCTCTCGCAACCTCCTTCCGAATTCCTCTTCCATGGCGGCTGGTATCTGTAGCTCTCATCTCCTGCTATCCTAATCTTGGATTCAGGTGGAGGTTTGGATGTCCCAGACTGCTGGAAGCATCCCATCACTGCCACGAATGTAACTGCTGTACTCATTTGGTTGCTGAACATGGACTGATTTATTTGAGATGACACACAAATATATACTGCAGGCTGACAATACAAACTGTAACCAGAAACCTAATTAACTTGAGCTAGTTTACTAATCATTTACCCATACTTGGAGACTTAGTGATTTGACCTTTCAGGGCAGCCTTGCCGTCCCCTAACTCACAACTTACAATACACATACAAAAAAAGCCTGGTGCTCAAGGCACAGCATAACCCCTCAGGATTTTGAGGACAGACCAGGAGAGTAAAAAAAAAAAAGGGTTCACTTTGGAGGTTTCAATGGTTCCCACTACCTTCAGGTACAGGGAGCTGCCATGGGCACTTGTTGCGCACCGGCATGCACCAACCTGTACCTGGGGGAGTGGGAAAGATTATTGTTTGTGGATGCTGAGGCAGCTAGCTATACTGGGCATGTGGTAGCATGGTATCACTACATAGACAATGTCATTCTGATCTGGGACGGCCCAACTACACTTTTGTTGGAATTTTTGGAATATGTGAAAAATGCCTATCTAAAAATGCCTTCAATCTCCAATTACAATGATTAAAATTTGTCCAGGATTTCTTTTTTGGATCTGACCATCACAAAGGACAGTGATGGTTCTTTCCAAAGCGAACTCTTTATAAAACCCACGGCGGGAAATACGATTTTGGCAGAGTCCAGTTTTCACCCTGAACCGTTATTGGCATCTATCCCTTTTGCCCAATATATCAGGGCTAGGTGCAACTGTTCTAGCAATGCCCTCTTTGACCAAGAGGCCGCCATACTGAGACAAAGACTACATGCCAGAGTATACTCTAACAGCATCCTCAAAAAGGCATATAAGAAGGCCAGGGATAGATGCAGGAGGGACCTTCTTTTCTCTAAAAAAACAATTAGTGAATCTCCTCCCACACGTGTCATCACTAGATACTGCCAACAACATTGACAAATTAGAGACATATTAAAAAAGTACTGGCACCTACTAAGCATGGATGCCACGCTAGCACCTTTTGTATCTACACAACCCCTCATTACCTATCGAAGAGCCCCCTTTTTAAGAGACAAACTGGTCCATAGCGAATTCAAGGACAGTATACGTGATCACAGGAAACTAACATGCACATTTAGATGCGGTAATTGCAATTACTGTCAATACATGGACATAAATAAATTGGTAGTGTTACCCAATGGAGAGTCATTCAGATCCAAACACTTTGTAAACTGTTGCACCGCGGGGGTGGTTTATCTAATGCAGTTGCTTTTATGTAGGCAAAACTGAACTACCCTTCGACCCTTACCGCCACATTGTAAGTATCAACAAAAAGGATCCTGATCTCCCCATCGGTCGACACTGCCGTATAGTGCATGCTGTTTGCCCTCCTAGAGTGCGTTTCTTGGCCTTGGAACCACATTCCCATCAGCCCCAGAGGGGGTGACTCGAACAAAGCACTCCTACAGAGCGAACTAAGGTGGATATTCCTCCTCAATGCCACTGCACCTCCAGGCCTCAATGAGGCCTTTAATTTTAAGCCCTTTTTAGAGGGCTTTCGATCAGGGGTCTGTGAATTTGACCTTTAATTAATTTAAAAAACGTTCTCAGAGGTGGCTCTTTGTATATTTTAATTTTTTAATTTTTCGTGTGCTTCATCATACCAGTACAGTTCTATCTACATTTGTGTCCATTATATGTATAATTTGGTTTTTCACATCTTTGCCATCCTTTCTGTATCTGATTGAGCCATGCATATCATAGTGCTGTATCTTTTGTGCATTATTAATTGCTGTTTTTGTTGTTTTAGAGGTCTTGCCTGTACCATATGGTGATGTACTATCATACTGACTCTCAAGCCTGGGCTGATCACTCCTTACCACTAGGTGTTGCACTCTCTTCTTCCTTGTGATTTATTCCTGATTTTCACCATGCATGTTTTCATACATGCCCTCTATTTTTTCCATTGGTTCTTCACTGTGTGGCGATTTGGGCTGGGCGCTCTCATTGATTGCCTGGTGCATGGAAGACTTCTGATCCCCGCCTGCCTGGCGGTGGCTCTTTGTCCCTTTGCCCTTTGGAGCCCAGCCTTTGGGCTGCGCTCCTTAATGTTTGTGTTCCAGTTTGGAGTGCAGAGGGGTGGGCCATATGCATGCTGGTGGCGGGATGATGCGGGATGTGGCTCCGCCCCCACTTGTGGCCGGGCCCGCGGCGCACGGCGCTCTGCCAGGGAACTCTGTGGCAGATGGTTGCAGCCATCTCTGGCACAACACTCTGCCTCATCAGCCACAGCTGAGGCAGGCACTGAGTGCAGCCTGTGCTCAGCTGTTTGCAGTAGCCTCACTGGCTATTTATACTTCCGGCCAGCAGCGGCACTCACATTGCTGGTGCTTGCTGCTGGGAACCACTGATTTGTGCACACTCCCTTACATGGTGAGCTTTGACTTTGATTACTCTTAAACTGTGTAGATATTACTAATCTCTGACTCTGAATCATTACACCAGGTATTCACCATTACCCTTTGTCTTTTTGTCTCTAGGTAGACAGGAAGCCATAGGTTGAATTTTTCTATCTGCTGGCCGACCTTATGCTGAAGGGAGTAGTTACTCCAATCAGTGGGAGTTCTTGCAGTTACTGTGGGTTTTCCCGGCTCTTACCTCCCATACCTTTGGCTCTATACATCAGCCACACATCCTTAGTTTTGCACTGTAAGGCAGCAACTGTGCAGGCTTTATGCATACTTCTCCCCCCTCTGTGTTCAGTGGCGAACAGCCCAGGCATGTGAGTATATTCTTCCTTTGCCATGTTTACTGTGTATATGGTTATCCAATCTCTGTTTAAAAACAATCTCAATTTGATTGTATCACTGTATCATTGTATCAATGCTTACATATGTTTACATTATAGAACATGTATGCTATAGATGACACAGAGACTATGAAGAAGGACATATGAGTCTGAAACATGTCAGGTGCTATTATTTAAGAGGGTAGCTACTTCTATGTATGCAATTCTGTATCTACATTGATTTTAATGTTTCTCCTGTTAAATTACTTTTTCAATAAAATAAAGGAACTTTTTCAATACTCTCCTGGTCTGTCCTCAAAATCCTGAGGAGTTATGTTGTGCCTTGAGCACCAGGCTTTTTTTGTTTGTCCATTGGATTGGCCAGACTAGGCCATACACGCACTGCCATTCTACAAATTTTAATTATTACAATACACATAAGTATAAACACATCCCCAATAGTTTGCTAGGAGACAATGGTGTGTTAATGAGCACAATAAACTATTGGGTGAAAGACCCGGGCTTTCTAGATCTCATTAATCAGCATTCCTTTCACATACATTTGTCCAATGAGTCCCAAGCTGCCAGAGACCATCATGGCCTCCTTAATAATGTCCTTTTGCATTACATAACAGAATATCTTCCTAAATGCTTGTAGCTCCCTCAAATGCCAAGGCCCATAGTCAGTAGGCAAGAGGCTATCTTTCAGTCCCCTCCAAAAGCTTTTGTCTCGGGTGAGTCTGTCACATATATATATATATATATATATATATATATATATATATATATATATATATATATATATATATATATATATATACAAGAGACTGTATATATATATTAATACATCGCCTAAAGTGTGGGGATGTGGACTTAGTCCCCCTGAGCCATGATTGGCCAAAAGCACCCTGCCTTAGGCCAGTTATGGCTCTTTTAGCAGAATGCAGGTCAGGTGCATGCTTTGGCCAATCATCATACAGCAATGCACTGCGATCTCGCGTTCCGCGGTGCTCGAATTTGCCGCCAACACCCCATAATGTTCGCTCTTCAGTGAACGGGCAAACACCTGATGTTCAAGTCGAACTTATGTTCGACTCAAACATCAAGCTCATCTCTAGTGCTGACTCTCATGTCTGTTATCAAAGGCACTTGCTCACATATTCTTTAGGGAAATATGGCTTTAGTTACCTCATCCACACTATATTTTCTTTTTAAAGAGAACCTATCAATACTTTTACACATTTGTATGAATATCATGCTTGACATTTCCTGACACAGCAACAGTATAGTTAAGGAAAAACTGTACCTTTTATAATTTTAAACAAGTGTGTAAACTACAGTCAAGTGACTTTGCCTAGGAAATATGTAGTCTGCAGGCACTAAGAAACATTTCCCCCTGAATCCCCTCCCCAAGTGATCATTTTAAGGCTGCAAATCTTTCACCTGCAAAGCAAAAAACAGCAACATGGGGCTGATATGTATGGGAAAACAAAGAACATAAAGACTGCTATGCAGGGCAGGCATTTAGATGATTTTCTTCCAGGCATTAGATGACACTAAATGAGGGCTAAACAAAGAAGGTGGTTCTGGCTTTCAGGATAGAAAGGTAGATAAACACATTGTTGAAAGAGTACTTTGACCCTGTTAGAGATTTATTTATATTTATTTATTCTTTTTTTGTTAGAGATTTTGTGTTATACTTAGTGCATGGGAAATGTCATCGAGTTCCCAGGGTGAAAATTGCAAACTTCACCCCCTCATCTGTCAGTGGGGGAAAATGCCCTAGTTTAGGTAGTGTAAGTTTGGGGAGGACTGCTTTGGCATGTATGTCAGTGGGATGAAGGAGAGCTGAGAGGTTGGCTCTGTCACTTGAATAAAATAAATGAGATCTAGAGGTGCTCTCAGGGAGGAAGAGGGGTTAAAGGGCTCTAAGGGAGTGAAAAAGGGAACAGACTAAACTGCTGGGCATTAAGGTAGCTTCTCTTTCTTTCCTTCTCTGATCATGTGTAATATGTCATATGACAAGGGGAGACAGGAAGAAATGCAATCTGCCCTCATGCACCAGCGGTGCCATGCTGAGAAGAAGGTGTGCTCTTAGTGGGTGCATGCTTTCTCCTGCCTACAGTAGGTTGCTATTGGAGGGAGGAGAGAACAGAATTCTCCTTACAGCAGCTATCATGGTCCTGCTCCTTCTGACAGGAGCAATGCTGCAGTCCCTTCTGTCAGAGGGGTGCCATAAAACACAGTGACCAAAGCTCCCAGTGTTTCCTCTTCCTCCATATATCAACACTGCACCCAGAACACGTGCCTCTTCTGTTCTCTTGTCCTGGCCCTGGTTATACTTACGACTACTAGGAGGCTATTTATATAAAGTACCACTATTCATTCTTTACAGCAGATGATGATTTACTGGACCCCTCACCTAAAAAAAATGCAAAGATCATCCCAACACCAAGGCATGCTAAGAATGTAGATTATATTGAACTGCTGATAAACAGCTCAGTATACATTCTAAAGAAGTCCACAAAGCAAAGTATGTCTTTTCTTTACTAAAAAAACAAACAAAAAAAACAGCCTAAATCTAATCATTATCATACATCTATCATCACACTATCCACCTAGTTATGATCGGGAGCATGTACCACTGACTCCCAATAATTAGTAAGGACTGAGACCTGTCTTTAAGAGCTTGGTCACTGTGCTGGGAGTGTTTAGTGAGCACACTCTCAGCATGAAAAAAATGCTGCCCATGGACACATATGTGTGGTGTTTGGGTGTTAAAGCCCACCCTTTTTGCTACTGCACATATGCATTACATGGGAGCAAGAGGTTAGGAGCACTATGGAGGCTTCTCCAAAAATCTCAGCAGACATATTTCAAAGGCAAAAAAACTTAGTGGTATCACATGGGCTTTGCTGCTTTACTGCAAACAGGAAACATGAACTTTATTACAGAGAACTTTTATTATACAGAGAAAATACATAGACTTTAAAAGAAGAAGTATGTTTTTTTTTTTTGAACCATAACTAGGTGGATGCAGCATCGGTCTGATGCTGCATTTGTCCTCTGGCGCCTCTAACAAAGAGAACTGAGCGATCAAACACCACTGATTACTCAGTTCTCACAGCTCCGTGAGCAGAGAGCTGCTGACAGATGACTGTCAGTCACAGCTCTTTGCTCTGTCCTCCTCCTCGCTCACTGGAGCACTGGGTTGTGGAGAGGGTGGGAGCGGCCATTTCAGGCTCTCAGCGGCTCTCTGGGAGGCTGAGCTGGGTGTTGGACCAGGGATCTAGTGAATCCCGACTCTGTGTTCGTGATGACACGGAGCCTAGACCGACTTCTGTAAATTTCAGCAGAGAGTGGAATTCAGCCCACTCTCTGTTGAAAATGGGTCACAGGAGTGCAAAACAGACTGCACTACTGTGATCCACATAAGTACAGCCAAATGAGCTTTGGCTGTACTTCTCCTTCAACCACTTGCTGACCAGCCGCCGGCGTTATACGGCGGCAGGGTGGCATGTTTCTGCAAATCGCCATAGGTGTACGGCTGCTCCTTTAAGAAACTGTAGCAGGCGTGCGCCTGCCAGCTGTACAGCGGGGCCGCGATGTCTGCCGGGCACCCGTGATCACGGGAACAAGAGCCATAATGGGAATCTGTCAATGTAAACTGACAGACCCCCGTTCTGACAGGGGAGTTAGAGAGAGATCTGCTAGTCCTAGTGATCAGGATCAGCGATCTCTCTCCCCCTCTTGTCAGCCCAGCCCCCATACAGTTAGAAAAACTCCCAGGGAACACACTTAACCCCTTGATTGCACCCTAGTAGTGACCCTATCTCTGTCAGTCTGTCAGATTACTGTCATTTAGACAGTAATCAATGGCTATTTTTAGCTCTGATCGCTGTATAAATGTCAATGGTCCCAAAAAAGTGTCAAAAGTGGCTGATCTGTCTGCTTCAATGTCACAGTTCTGCTAAAAATAACTGATCACCACCATTACTAGTAAAAAAAAAAATAAAGATAATAAAAATGCCCTAAATCTAACCCCTATTTTGTAGACACTGTAATTTTGCACAAACCAATCAATATACGCTTATAGCGATTTTTTTTTACCAAAAATATGTAGAAGATTACATATTGGCCTAAACTGATGAAAACAATTGTTTTTTACTTGTTTGGGGATATTTATTATAGTAAAAAGTAAAAAATATTTTTTTTTTTCAAAATTGTTGCTTTTTTTGTTTAAATAAATACCACAAAGATGATCAAATACCACCAAAAGAAAACTCTTTTTGTGGGAAAAAAAGAACATAAATTTTCGTTCCAGTCCTTAAGTGGTTAAACAGCTGCTATGCAGGTACTGTACAAACTAATAAACACTGCCATCTATTGGCTGAAGAATATACAGTATCCGTAGTTGTTGCACAAAAATACGTGAACAATGTATTCCAACACTCAGTAACCATCAAATAATCTGAAGTATGGTGGTCTCTTAACATTTTACAATAGCTCATAAATAATTATTAGTAAAAAAAGTAAAATATAGTAAAAGTATAGAACTAACCACTTCTAAATTGTCACAGTACACATCTGTAAACAAGTTGTTTTTTGTGTTTACATACTACAAGTACAGTAGTATGTAAACATGAAACTGTATTTTTCTTTTCTTGGGTGATAGTGCTCCATTATAAAATAAAAGAAACACTAAACATAGATTTGCTAGTGACATCAAACCAAGGAAAGAATCTATTTGCTCAACCAGCCATGTTGTTTGTCTATGGCAATAGAAATTTGCAACTTTATCAATGCACTCAATATGGACATTGCCTGTTTAAATGGAAAACAATTTATTTCATGACAAGAGAGATTAACATTCAATACCTTAGCAACACCCAAGTACAAAAGGAGATACAACTCAAAGAGAGCAACCAACTTTGTATCTGTAATCAAAGAAACTGATTAAAATGTCAATGTATTGTACCTTGATTCACAGGATTTAATCACAGTAAGCTTAACATTAGTTTCATAAATGAAACATTGGTGTAACACTGACATCAACAGATGCCTAGAAAAACACTTGGATTCCAGAAAAAGGTACAGAAAGTGTACTATGAAATATGTAATTTGAATGAACACATACAGTATATGGTGTGTGTTTGTTCTTTTTCATATACAGTATACAGAATTCACAGATTCATTCTGATGGTCTAGGGGGGCATGGTTCAGTCCTTCTTGTACAGCCTCTAAACCAGCTATATGTTTGGGGCCCCATTCTGGTGGCCCTAAAAAAGCTTTAAATAAGCTTTGAAGTAAGTGTTCCCCTTCTTTATTCTGGTTGTCAGTGGTTTTTCCCAGCACTTGTTTGTGTGTGGGCATTTGCCACTTCCAAGATGTGGCCACTGTGGACAGTTTTTCCTGGCTATACCAAGAAAAAAGTACCCCCTAGATGGGACTTCAATAGACCACCAACACTGGATAAATGTAAACAAAGTCTATTGCACAAATATAGAACAATAAGACAGGTGAGTGTATATAATTATAAAAAGACATATAACGTCTAGTAGTGCATATAACAAAGCAAAACACAAAAAAACAACAAAATACAAAAATGACACTGGTACTCTCCAGTGGGTAAAATGCCCTAATACCTGATGCGTTTCCGTTTTTTTACACCTTCATCGGGTGTACAGGATGGAGAATGGTCACATGTATTAGGGGCGGCACAGAGGTGTAGTGGTTAGCACTAGCGATGAGCCAAACACCCCCCTGTTCGGTTCGCACCAGAACATGCGAACAGGCAAAACATTTTTTGAACACGCGAACACCGTTAAAGTCTATGGGACACAAACATGAATAATCAAAAGTGCTAATTTTAAAGGCTTATATGCAAGTTATTGTCATAAAAAGTGTTTGGGGACCTGGGTCCTGCCCCAGGGGACATAGATCAATGCAAAAAAAAGTTTTAAAAACGGCCGTTTTTTCGGGAGCAGTGATTTTAATAATGCTTAAAGTCAAACAATAAAAGTGTAATATTCCTTTAAATTTTGTACCTGGGGGTGTCTATAGTATGCCTGTAAAGGGGCGCATGTTTCCAGTGTTTAGAACAGTCTGACAGCAAAATGACATTTCAAAGGAAAAAAAGTCATTTAAAACTACTTGCGGCTATTAATGAATTGCCGGTCCGACAATACACATAAAAGTTCATTGATAAAACACAGGGGAACCCCGAACCAAAATTTTAAAAAAAATGGCATGGGGGTCCCCCTAAATTCCATACCAGGCCCTTCAGGTCTGCCAGCATGGGTGTGGAGCGGCCCGGAGAAGAAGATGAAGAAGAGAAGAAGAGAAGAAGATGAAGAGAAGAGCGGGAGCCTCCCCCCATGCCATGGGTGCAGAGCGGCCTGAGGAGAAGACGCCGCGGAGGAGATGCTGGACGAGAACACCGGAGGAAGAACCAGAAGAAGAAGAAGTTGAAGGAAGATAGAAGAAAGAAGAAGCATTTAAATAAAGGAATTGTCAAAAACTGTCTCTTGTCAT
The DNA here is from genome assembly GCA_037952925.1 of Lithobates clamitans. NCBI lineage: Eukaryota > Metazoa > Chordata > Amphibia > Anura > Ranidae > Lithobates > Lithobates clamitans. The sequence goes on from JBBGZY010000272.1 coordinate 4,226,791, forward strand.
TTTTAACATTTTTGACAGTTTTTTAGTGAAATGGTAGGGGTACACAGGGGGGGGCCGGGATCTGGGGGTCCCCTTGTTAAAGGGGGCTTCCAGATTCCAATAAGCCCCCCGCCCTCAGACCCCCACAACCACCGGCCAGGGTTGTGGGGATGAAGCTTTTGTCCTCATCAACATGGGGACAAGGCGTTTTGGGGGGCTACCCCAAAGCACCCTCCCAATGTTGAGGGCATGTGGCCTGGTATGGTTCAGGAGGGGGGGGGCGCTCTCTCGTCTCCCCCTCTTTTCCTGCGGCCTGCCAGGTTGCGTGCTCGGATAAGGGCCTGGTATGGATTTTTGGGGGGACCCCACACCGTTTTTTTTTTTATTTTGGTACGGTGTTCCCCTTAAAATTCTTACCAGACCTGAAGGGTGTGGTATGGAATTTATGGGGACCCTCACGTCATTTTTTTTTTTTTTATTAATTTTGGCCGGGGTTCCCCTTAATATCCATACCAGACCTGAAGGGCCTGGTATGGAATTTAGGGGGACCCCCACGTCATTTTTTTTTTTAAATTTTGGTTCGGGGTTCCCCTGTGGGAAATTCCGATGCCGTTTTTATCAATGAACTTTTAGGTGTATTGTCGGACCGGCAATGCAATAGCCGCAAGTAGTTTTAAATTACATTTTTCCTTTGAAATGTCATTTTGCTGTCAGACTGTTCTAAACATGGGAAACATGCGCCCCTTTACAGGCTTACTATAGACACCCCCCAGCTACAAAATTTAAAGGGATATTACACTTTTATTGTTTGACTTTAAGCATTATTAAAATAACTGCTCCTGAAAAAACAGCCATTTTTAAAACTTTTTTTGCATTGATCCATGTCCCCTGGGGCAGGACCCAGGTCCCCAAACACTTTTTATGACAATAACTTGCATATAAGCCTTTAAAATTAGCACTTTTGATTATTCATGTTCATGTCCCATAGACTTTAACGGTGTTTGCGTGTTCAAACAAACTTTTTTCCTGTTCGTATGTTCTGGTGTGAACTGAACAGGGGGGTGTTCGGCTCATCCCTAATGCTGGTATCCACACCGTACCCCAAACAAATTGTTCCAAACAGAGTATTACTCACCCAGCCAACCTCTGCATCTCTCAGAGAACATGCCCGCCGCTGGGGAGAGGCCTGGACTGGCCCTTCTCCCTGGAGTCCTTTCAGCCGCTGGAGAGAAGACAGGGTGACTTAGCTCACTCCATCATGCTGTTATGGATCTGGGCTGACTGCCCAGCATTCCTGGGGTATAAAGGTGGGGACCGAAGCCCCATCCACCCTTACAGGAAATTCGTCCTCTTTTAGTTGAGGGCAGAGGCCAGCAGCACTCTGCCCTTGTGTCAGCCCTTCTGCTGGAAACCCCACAGCATCTGCTCTGGCTAACTGTTGGGGAGAGAGGCCGACTGCCCCGGCTCCCTGGAACTCTGTAGTTGTTGCCGGTGCTGGGCAGAGGTTGGTAGCACTCTGCCTGGTTGCCAGCGCTTCAGCTGGGTTGGTGTCATCATTCTGGGGCGCCGTCTGCTGTTGGAACTCCCTTTCATTGGTATCGTCTCCCAGGTGCACAAACCCTTGTTGAGGAGGGAAAATTGCTGCTTCTCCTCCCTGCATCTCTGAAATCCACTGGGAAGTGATTGCCACCTTCTCACCATGAGCCTGTGGAACTGCCACGGGTGTGGGACAGAGGTCTTGGACCCTTTGTCCGGTGACCAGTGCCTCAGCTGGTGAAGTTCCTTGCAACTCCACAGATACTGCTGTTGGTGCTAGGCAGAGCACACAGAAGTTTGGCCCTGATACCAGTTCTTCTGCTGGAGGCTCATCAGGTTGTTCTTCCTCAGCAGAAAAGTCTATCAAATCCCCTGTCTCTGCAACTGGTGTCTGGGGATAGAAGTTCACAATCTCATGTCCATGGAACCCAGAAGATGCTATCAGTGCTGGGCAGAGGTTAGCAGAACTCTGCCCTGTTGTCAGCACTTCAACTTTGGGGATGGCAATCTCCAGATTTTCCATTACCGATTCTTCAGCCAGGATTTCGGAGTTGTCAACTGGTATTTCTTGAAAGTCCCAGGCAAAGGAAGCCCCACTCTGCTGCTGAGCAGGTCTAGCAGCTGTCTGTAGGTGATCTCCAGCTCCAATTCCTGAACGGCCAGAAACTCCAAATCTTCCTGTGCCCAGTGCCCTTTCGAGACATTCAGTCTTCGCTCTCTGTGCTCCATTATTTCCTCCAAACGCCACTCCTGATCACTCCCAAAGTCAGGGTCCCTGGACAGCCTCCAATACAACAATCCCAGGCCATCATAGTCAAAGCCTTCCCTGGGGCTGTCATCCGCTGACCACGGGCACTCTTGGGCTACATACCACCGGAGGGCTCTGTAGCTCTCGTCCAACTGCATCTCTGCCCGGATCAGCCTGCTTAACTCTGCTGTCCACTCCTGCTTTATTTGTTCCCCCAATAACAGCATTCGTACTTCATACTGCTACCAGTACCTTACATGGATGGAGGGGAGAACTTCTCCCTGGTGTTGCTGCTCGAGAGCTAGTGCTTTCTTCCAGAGTTTGCAGCAGATAGAATCAGACCATCCCAGCAGGACCTGTTCTGGTCCTCTATGCTGTATCTGCATCTCTTGCAACCTCCTTCTGAATTCCTCTTCCATGGCGGCTGGTATCTGTACCTCTCCTCTCCTTCCAGTTGGTGCTACCGTGACCCCTGCTGCTGCAGCACCTCTTTTCTGTAGCCAATTTGCCAACACAGCCACTATAACTAGGTCTATGTAGGGTCTATGTATCTCCACTGTAGGGTTAGGACCATAATGTGCCAGTCTTATGTTAACAGCCCAATCAAAACTTGCCTTTTCAGGTGTCCTGTCTGTTATGCTGGGTACATATATGTTCATATGAGAGCAAGAGGGAATTCATAAACAGCACATTTTCCTAACATCAATAAATGTTATTGAGAACAAATTAAAAAGCAATGTTAAAACTGATCATTGGTCACAAGCCATTGCATGATCCTTATATTATTTGAGGCAGACCATGAAGGCACTTGTAATACTCACATGTCCTGGTGGTTGAACAAAAAGACACTATGCAGCCGCGCCAGGGCTTTTTCTGATGTAGTATAAAAGTGAACACTGCCCAGGACTCTGAAATGTGTTGGTTATGCCATAGTGTATATGAATTGCTTTCCCTTAAGTCTGCATGTATTTGGCATAACAACAATGTGCCTTTAACCGTGTGGTGTGTGGTTTGGCATAACAACAATGTGCCTTTAACCGCTTCCCGACCACCTCACGCAGATATACTGCAGCAGAAGGGCACACACAAGCAGATTAACATACCTGTACGTTGCCCTTTAAGAGACAGCTTGCAGGCGCGCCCACCGGGAGCTCCGTGAGCGTGATCGAGGGTCCCATGAACTCGATGTCTGCGGGCATACCCACGATCGTCTCCTGGAAAGGAAGAATGGGGAAATGCTAATGTAAACAAGCATTTCCCCGTTCTGCCTAGTGACACTGACACTGATCACAGAGCTTCCTGTAATCGGGAGCAGTGATCAGTGTCATGTCAAACACAGCCCCTCCCCCCCACAGTTAGAATCACTCCCTAGAACACACTTAACCCCTACAGTGCCACCTAGTGGTTAACCCCTTCACTGCCAGTCACATTTACACAGTAATCAATGCATTTTTAATTGCACTGATCGCTGTATAAATGTGAATGGTCCCAAAATCACGGCAAAAGTGTCCGATCTGTCCTCCATAATGTTGTAGTCATGATAAAAATCGCTGATCGACGCATAACTAATAGAAAAAAAAATAGTAATCAAAATGCCTTAAAACTATCCCCTATTTTGTAAAAGCTATAACTTTTGTGCAAACCAATCAATAAACGCTTATTGGGATTTTTTTTACCAAAAATATGTAGAAGAATACGTATCGGCCTAAACTGAGGAAAAACATTTTTTTTTATATATTTTTGGGGGATATTTATTATAACAAAAAAGTAAAAATGAATGCATTTTTTTCAAAATTGTCGCTATTTTTTGTTTATAGAGCAAAAAATAAAAACCACAGAGGTGATAAAATAGCACCAAAAGAAAACTCTATTTGTGGGAAAAAAAGGACGTCAATTTTGTTTGGGAGACACGTCGCACGAATGCGCAATTGTCAGTTAAAGCGACGCAGTGCCGAATCGCAAAAAGTGCTCCGGTCTTTGGCCCGACGAATGGTCTGGGGCTTAAGTGGTTAATATCTACAGTGCCTTGCAAAAGTATTCACCCCTTTGCTTTTTACCTATTGTGTTACATTACAGCCTTTAGTTCAATGTTTTTTTAATCTGAATTATATGTTGTAACAACACCCTGAGTATGAAAGGGGTTAAAGTAGTTTAGGACATTCCATATCCAAACACAAAGGCAGCTACCGAACACTTCAATCAGCCGAACAAAGAACCCATACAAATAATTCTTCCCCAAGTACAAGACGAGGCTCTGTCTTGAGGTTCAAGCAGGAATGAATCTTTATTCAAACACATGTTATACAGATCCCACTTCAAAATGCTTCCCCCCACCCTTGGAAAACAGGGCGGGTTAAACTGTCCAATGACAATGGACACACAGGTCAGGTGTGTTTAACTTCTGATCAGTAAACAGTTTTAACAGGGGGGCTGCTGGAGGAAACCCCCCTCCCTCTTTCCTCACAGCAAGACACTTAGACATCCCATAATAGTTGACGCAGACAGCCACAATAGACAGTAGAATGCAGTCACACCCCAACCATCACAGCAAATAGTACACAACATAATGAGACAGTACACATTATATATACATATATACAGCATTGAGTCTGACTAGCACAGATCATAGTGGGGTTCTCATTCACCTTGTGCCCCTATTAGTGACTTCTGTCACAATGGCATATCCAGGGTCCCCAGAGTCTGTGTGTCTTGGGGGACATGGACTTGAATCTAAAGAACCACCACCTCCAGGGTCCCCAGGCATACAGCTCACAACGAGTACCGTTCCCACAAATGCCAGGTCCCATAATTGGTAGGCAAGAGGCTGGCATTCCGTCCCCTATAAAAAGCCTCTGTCCCAGGCTAGGTCTGTCACATATGTGATGGATCAGAACACAATAGTCTAATTTGGTGAAGTAAAATTAGAAAACTATATACATAAAACTATTTTTCAGAAATAAAAAACTGATAATTGGCATGTGCGTATGTATTCACCCCCTTTGTTATGAAGCCCATAAAAAGCTCTGGTGCAACAAATTACCTTCAGAAGTCACATAATTAGTGAAATGGTGTCCACCTGTGTGCAATCTAAGTGTCACATGATCTGTCATTACATATACACACCTGTTTGAAAGGCCCCAGAGGCTGTAACACCTAAGCAAGAGGCACCACTAACCAAACACTGCCATGAAGACCAAGGAACTCTCCAAACAAGTAAGGGACAATGTTGTTGAGAAGTAGAAGTCAGGGTTAGGTTGTAAAAAATATCCAAATCTGTGATGATCCCTAGGAGCACCATCAAATCTTTCATAACCGGGGGGCATGGCTGACCAGAGCTGAAGATGGACACCTGATGTCTCAGCTCGCCAGCCAGGGGAATCCACAGAATGACACAGGCCACACTATTAACTCAATCCGGAGCCATCCTCGCTCCAGAGGCACCAGAGGCCATGACCAGCATGTCCAGGAAGAGATTAACTGAGTACAAGCCCCAGAAACTGACTGAGTTCTCCTAAAAACCGGCGGAGAAGGTCAGTGTATTCAAAGATGGTGCCAGCCCGGCCGCGCCACGGGACTCTTACATGGATCTCCCAGACGAAATCCCGGAGGATTCATCTAACCCAGGTACCCCATGCATTGCCTTCTCACCCCCGGAGTGTGACCCCCTCCCTAACAGCCCTCCAAAAGGCTAAAATGCGGCTTGATACGCCAACGAAAGGGCCGCTGTAGGCACAAATTGAGGCCCAGGCTTTCAACCCCCTCCTCTCCAACCAGGCCTTACATTCACCCATGGCATCCTTCCCCACCTTAGGCCAACCAGTCATTGATACCACACTGAAGGACATGTTACTATCGCTGCAGACCTTCCTCATGACTGATCTCTCCTCACTATTTACAAAAATCTCCTCAGACATCCACTCACTTGATGACAGAGTGACCTGTATTGAGAGAGGAATGAATGAATGCACCTCCACAGTAGGGATGAGCCGAACACCCCCTGTTAGGTTCGCACCAGAACTTGCGAACAGGAAAAAAATTTGCTTGAACACGCAAACACCGTTAAAGTCTATGGGACACGAACATGAATAATCAAAAGTGCCCATTTTAAAGGCTTATATGCAAGTTATTGTCATAAAAAGTGTTTGGGGACCTGGGTCCTGCGCCAGGGGACATGGATCAATGCAAAAAAAAGCTTTAAAAAATGGCCATTTTTTCGGGAGCAGTGATTTTAATAATGCTTAAAGTCAAACAACAAAAGTGTAATATTCCTATAAATTTCGTCCCTGGGGGGGTGTCTATAGTATGCCTGTAAAGGGGCGCATGTTTCCCATGTTTAGAACAGTCTGACAGCAAAATGACATTTCAAAGGAAAAAAAGTCATTTAAAACTACTCGCGGCTATTAATGAATTTCCGGTCCGACAATACACATAGAAGTTCATTGATAAAAACGTCATGGGAATTCCCCTCAGGGGAAACCCGTACCCAAATTTTTTTTAAAAATGACGTGGGGGGTCCCCCTAAATTCCATACCAGGCCCTTCAGGTCTGGTATGGATATTAAGGGGAACCCCGGCCAAAATTTTTTAAAAAAATGGCGTGGGGTCCCCCTCAAAATCTATACCAGACCCTTCAGTTCTGGTATGGATTTTAAGGGAACTCTGCACCAAAATTTTTTAAAAAATTGCCGTGGGGTCCCCCCAAAAATCCATACCAGACCCTTATCCGAGCACGCAACCTGGCAGGCCGCAGAAAAAGAGGGGGGACAAGAGAGCGCCCCCCCTGAACCGTACCAGGCCACATGTACAACACACCATAAGTGATCTTGATAAAGGAATGAGTCTCCTCCACACTTGGGGAATAATACAGGAACCTCCCAAGACATCTCCGCCACACAGAGGAACACCCTCACTCCACAGAAATCTGGACCAAAACCGCAGATAACTGGCTCCCACTTTCACCGCCACAATGGGTCTAATTACACCATTTCAGCTCCCCTGAGCTCTGACAAATTGATCCTCTTGTTTTTCAGCTTCCCTCATTACTAACTGTTGTTACCCCCACCTAGAGGTTGAAGCGGTGCTCTGCTCCACCTCTACGAACCTTTATACAGTTACTCAGAGTTTAATTCACCAACAGTTTGTTCATCATTTTTAACTGTCTTATGTGATTAACATATTGCTCTATTTGCAGCTCCCTTAAGCTCCCTGGCGGTATGATTATTTCGGATTTTAGGTGCTGAAAGCGGTACCATTATTTTTGCATGGGAATGTGGCGTTTTATATTGTAGGCCTGTAATTCTTAGGAATAACTCACTAAAATCTGTCCAAACAAGAGTCTAGTAGACATCCTGGGTATGATAAAGTTTGAAACACAAAATCATAAATTATAATATAATAAATAACTATAAATAATAACAAATAATAATATAATTTAGTAAATAATATAAATCAAAAACACTGACTTTTTTTGGCCAAACAAGAGTGCAATATTAGAAGTCATATTGCTTTAGTAAACATCTCGGGTATGGAAAATTTTAAAACAGGGTACAGCACAAAGTCCGACGTCACAGTCAGGACAGTAGAACCGGGTTTCTTTTCTGATTTTCCTTCCTGTGTCGTCACGTTTAGAGCAGCAAACCACACACATCCTTCTGGGTGCTGTCTTCTTTTCCGTTGGTGGAATGTGGTCCATAAAGTGTCGACCTGTCAGGCGTTCCGGGTTCACAACACCAGCTGCACGACGTCCAGATCTATTTACAGTGGTTGGTGTTTGGTACTTGAGAAATATAAGTTCGGCAACTTTCCAAACGAAGTCTGCATGAATCACAGGCCTGTCACTCTTTTTTTTTAGAAGAATGAACGCATTCCACAGGCACTGTTCAAGAAGATGCCTGAAGATTTTTTTGTAACATTTTTTTTGTTGCTTTCTCATAGTAGGATAAAAAGTCATGGCCTGGTCAGCTCTGTCAACACCTCCCATGGTGTTGTTGTAGTCCATTATGAGTTGAGGTTTCATTACGTCTTTTCCACCTTTTGTATGTACTATGAGAGTAGAGGTGTTGTGAATGGTACTCATTAGGCACACATCTTTTTTATCACGCCATCTTAGTGCTATCATTTTGCCTTTTTGCCAGGCAACTATTTCTCCTGCCTTGAGCTTTTTTTTGCCAAAGGTTGGCGGCATGTCACGCCGGTTAGCTCTAATAGTCCCGTATGCATCCATCTTGTGTTGTAGAAGGAACTCATAGAGTTCTGGAGAAGTATAAAAATTATCTGTGGTTACACAGTACCCCTGATTCAGCAATGGCTCAATTAAAGTGAGAACAGAAGCCGTTGCCATTCCATAATTATTGAATCTTTCGTTGAATTTGGTCCCTTTCCCGGTGTAAGGACCAAATTCAATATGTAACCAGTGCTGGCTTCACAGAGCCAATGAATGATTTTATGCCGAATCGTGCTCTCTTAGATGCGATGTACTGTATCCAGCTAAGTCTTCCTTTGTAGGCCATTAGACTTTCGTCGATACTGACGTCTCTGTCTGGTACATAGGTCTGCTGGAAATTTTTCAGAATAATTTGATATAGGTCCCAAATCTTTTTCAGTTTTGGAGCTGGATGAGAAGTCTCATCAAATTCTTCATTATTTTGAAAATGCAGATATTTCATTATGAGAGAAAATTTGTATTCCGACATGATGGTGCCAAAAAAAGGAGTGGATAATATTTTGTTGGTTGTCCAGTACCACTTTTGCAGGGGTTTCCAGACCACTCCCTGGAGAATAATTAGGCCCAGAAACTTCCAGATGTCCTCCTTGGTCACTGGTTCCCATTTTCTGCTCCTTAAAAACCTCTGAGGTATAGCAGCTTGTTGCTACTGGTACCGATTGGTCTCTGTAACAATTCTTTCTATGACTTTATCAGTCAAAAAGAGTTGGAGGTATCCCAAGGGGCTGTCATCTTCAACCTCCACTTTGATACCAGGCGCTCCAGTAAACGGGAATCTTGGGGGCGCTGTGTGCTCCGTACTGCAATCAATCGAGCACCAAGTCCGCACATCGCTGGGCACAGTCGCAGGATCATCACTGAAATCGCTTTCTGTGCCTGATGACGAACTTCCCCATGAATCGCTATCACTCACTTCTGCAAGTGATTCTGTCTTGCTGTCGCTGTTTTCCAGCAGGTCATATGCCGCTTTTGAGGTTGAAGCGCGCTTTTTTGATGCCATGGTCGCTCTGCAGTTTCCAGACATAAAGTACAGTAAAACTGCAGGCAGGGGCACTGGACAAAGCACTGGGGGGCAATCTGAGGTCAATTTTATTTTATTTAGTATTGTAATCCAATAGGATTACAATGTGTCAGTGTGTTTGTGCTTTATACATTTTGAATTTGCTGCCGGTTCCACGCTCGCAGGGAATGGAAGCCAGGGCACACAGTGCATCGGGCAGGAAGATCCGGCTGCCGAACACAGCGGGAGAACATCGCGGGATCCCGGAGACAAGGTAAGTCACGTCTTCCAGGATCCAGCAATGCGATCCTGAGTCTGGCTCGGGGTTAGTGCTTCTGGTACTAAAATCTCACCCCGAGCCAGATTCGGGAATACCGCCAGGGGGTTAACCATCTTGCTGACAGGCCCTCGGACTTCCGCTCACCATTAATATCATCTCATACCCTGGTACCTCCAAACCCTGAACCACAGCGACAAACTGTAAGTGTTGCTACACCCAATCCTCCAACCCTATACCCACAAGATGCTGCTCACTATATTATCACTAAATACCAACGGGCTGAATCACCCGGCTAAAAGACACTCACTATGGAAAACCGCCAAGGCTCTCCAGAGTGATATTCTCTGTGTTCAAGAGACTCACCTATTGCCAACAGATTCTTCCCTATGCAACAACCACCAGTTCCCACACATCTTCCATGCCTTCCACTCTACTAAATCTAAAGGGGTCATGATAGCAATCAAAGACACAACAAAGTATCATATATTTTTATTAATGTCTATGCCCTGAACTCCCATCAAATGAAATTTCTACACAAGGTGCTATGCACAGCCAAACCAATACAGAAAGGTCATCTAGTACTTTGTGGAGACCTTAACCTGGTCCTCAACACCATCATGGATACCACATCAGCTGTGAAGAGGTGAGACTCGCCACTGAAAAAAATTATCTCTACACAAGATCTATTTGACGTTTGACATTGCCATCATGGATCTGAAAGAGACTTCACCTCTTACTCCCCTAGGCACAATTCATATTCGAGAATTGATTTGTTCCTAACTGACAAATGGCTGTTACAAAAAAATTGTAAATCTGCTATCCACACCACGACATGGTCAGACCATGCCCCAATCTCAATTACAATAGAAGACTCCAACCTATAGCGTAACACATTTCTCTGGTGTGCAAACAACTATATACTTCAGCACGAGAAATATTCACCAGAGATCTCTGATCAACTTACAGAATTCTTCTCACTAAACAAAGGCTCAGTGTCTGACCCTGGCGTGGTGTGGAGCACACATAAAGCTTTTAATGTTGATAAAATGAAGCTCTTTCCACAAAAAGAGGAGGACGCAGCATTTAGATGAACTAACATCTGAGATAGCGACCCTAGAACTACAACATAAAGCCAACCCTCAGATCCCACAGACTAACCAACTACTGTCCCTTAGACAAGAACTGAAAACATTGCTCCTTCACTCTTTTGAATTTCTCCAACGCAAACTAAAAGCTACTACATACTCCACTTCTAACAAGGCAGGGAAAAGACTAACACAACATCTCAAAGGCAGAAGATCCAAACCCAAAATACACCAGCTACTTCACCCCCGCACAAAACTCCCTCAGATGAACCCACAAGACATAGCCAACACATCTAGCGACTACTATAGTGACCTATACTACCTAAAACAAGACCCCCAAACTCCACAACCCTCCCCGGATGAGATTAACCAATTTCTCCAAACCATCCACCTACCAACCTTGATTGGGAATCAATTAGAAATCCTCAAAACCCCGTTCACAGAACAGGAAATTAAAGCATCAATTGACTCACTCCCCAATGGAAAAGCACCAGGACCTGATAGCCTGACGGGAGAATACTATAAACAATTCTCCGCACACCTAATCCCACATATCAAGGAAGTCTTCAACAACACTGCCTCCTCTTCTAAATTCCCTAATGAATACCTAAATGCACTGATAATAATGATACCGAAGCCAGAGAAGGCTACAAACATCCCCCAAAATTTCCGCCCAATATCCCTACTTAACCTCGACCTAAAAATTTATGCTAAAGCTATTGCAGCAAGATTGCTGGACATCATGCCCACCCTCATACATAGAGATCAGACAGGGTTCACTAAGGGCAGACAGGCACCGGGTGCCACCAGAAAGATGATCAATATGATCCACCATGCTGAATCCAAATTTAGACGCAGAGAAGGCGTTCGATAGGGTGCATTGGTCATACCTCAACATGGTTCTCCAGAAATTTGGTTTTAGGGACCATATTCTTAGAGCCATCATGGCAGTATACACTACCCCTTCGGCCTAAGTGTTCACGGAAGGCATGATCTCACAACCATTCCCCATTACAAATGGCACGTGTCAAGGCTGCCCATTATCCCTGCTTATTTTTAATTTGCTCATGGAGCCTCTGGCGGAACACATCCGCTCCAACTCCGCTATCTCAGGCTTACAGATTGGCAACTTTTCCCACAAAATCAGCCTCTTTGCGGATGATGTCATACTGATCCTCACTAACCCAACCTCCTCCCTGGAAGAAGTACAGAACATATTAAAGTGGTTCAGCAAGGTTTCGTATTATAAAGTAAACACGACCAAATCATTCATACTTGACATAAAGCTAGACGCTACAACAAAAAACTACAACACTCCTTTGCATGGGCAGATAAAGACATTTCTTACCTAGAGATTCAACTGCCAAGATCAGTTAAAAATCTATACTCCTCTAACTTCTTACCACTCCTTCATAAAATCCAAACGGACTCACACCAAATAGCAAAACATGAACTCTCCTGGTCAGGGAGGCTAGCAGCCTTCAAAATGACATGTCTCCCTCAAATATTGTATTTCTTTCGAACCCTTCCCATTCCCATACCCTCCTCATTCTTCAGATCCCTCCAAACAATCTTTAATAAATTTCTATGGAAAGGCAAAAATCCAGATGTGCCTACCTAAAACTGATTAAGCATATATTGGTGAGAGGCATGGGATCCATAGACTTTGAGGATTATTATTTGGCAGCCATACTCGCTCAACTACCCGATTGGTTCCAACCCCTTCCAAAATCTCTTTGGGGCCAAATAAAGAAGCTCTCACTCATACGTCCTAACCTAAAACACTGGCTAATGAGTACCCCTCTAGGTTCCCTCATTCCCTTCTCCATCTCCCCAACCATGAAGGCTTCAGTCCATGCATGGAAAAAAATGATTACCCTCCCGGATTATACTCCCTCCACGACACTCTACCATATTCCTTTAGAGTTCCTTCACTACCTGACTCCAGATCTAACGCTATCCCAATGGACCCTGAAAGGGATTAATTCCCTACAAAACCTACTACAAGGCAAACAACTCAAATCTTTCTCCCAACTACAGGAAGAATATGACCTACTTTACATTCTTGCGCATCCATCACTGACTAGGTAAAACACCCCTTTCCCTCTACAACATCCACCCAAAGACCTGGGACTATCTCACAAACCCTGCCTCAAAAACCAAAGGCATATCTTAATTTTATAACCTTCTCCATAAAAAGTATACCTTCATTACGATGTTCCCACATCATCTATGGGAATCAAATCTAGCACACACTTACACTGACACACAATGGCAATACGCACTTAAGACCATATACAAAGCCACAAGATGCTCGGCCCTCTTCAAACTCATTCAGAAAATCTCGCTGCGATGGTACCTGACACCGGATAAACTGGTATCCTTCAGCCCCCAAACCCCCAATACATGCTGGAGATTAGGGATGAGCCGAACAACCCCCGGATCGGCTCACAACAGAACCTGCGAACGGACCGAAAATTTGCACGAACGTTAGAACCCCATTGAGGTCTATGGGACTCGAATGTTCAAAATAAAAAGTGCTCATTTTAAAGGCTAATTTGCAAGGTATTGTCCTAAAAAGGGTTTGGGGACCGGGTCCTGCCCCAGGGGACATGTATCAATGCAAAAAAAAAGTTTAAAAACGGCCGTTTTTTCGGGAGCAGTGATTTTAATAATGCTTAAAGTAAAAAAAAAAAGTGAAATATTCCTTTAAATATCGTACCTGGGGGGTGTCTATAGTATGCCTGTAAAGTGGCGCGTGTTTCCCGTGCTTAGAACAGTCCCTGCACAAAATGTCATTTTTAAAGGAAAAAAAGTCATTTAAAACTGCTTGCGGCTTTAATGTAATGTCGGGTCCTGGCAATATGGATGAAAATCAGTGAGACAAATGACATGGGTACCCCCCAGTCCATTACCAGGCCCTTTGGGTCTTGTATGGATATTAAGGGGAACCCCGCACCCAAATAAATATAAGGAAAGGTGTGGGGCCACCAGGCCCTATATACTCTGAACATCAGTATACAGGCGGTGCAAACAAGACAGGGACTGTAGGTTTGTTGTTAAGTAGAATCTGTTTGTAATTTTGAACGGGTACATTTTTAACGTGTTTATCTCCAGCCAAAAAATCATTTTTAACCTGTTTGGAAAACATAGGGAAGGGATATCACCCCTGTGACATTTGTTTTGCTGTCTGTCCTCCTCTTCGGAAGATTTCACCTCACTTTTTGTCCCAATGACAAATGTTTTTTGAAAATTTGGGTTTTTTTGTGGAACAAGGATTGGAAAGCATCAGTGGAAAGGAGAAATGTTTTTCCCATATTAACTCTTACAGGAGAGAATTTCCCTTCCTAGGGGTAGATTTCATCTCACTTCCTGTTGTCGCCTTCCGTTTGCAAGTAAGAGTCGTTTGTAAGTTAGATGTTTGAAAGTAGGGGCCTGCCGTATATAATCAGCAGAAATTTGGGCCTTAGGTGTTGTTGTGGCCACAACACTGTAAGCCCTCACAGGGCCCTGCTGTGAAATATTATATCATGAATTGTAATTACATGCCCCTGTTGAACAGGGGCTGAAAAATTATGCCTTAGGCACTGGTGCTAGTGCCACAACACTGCAACCCCTCACAGATACTCTAGCTGGAACGCAGGAACGAGCCCCGCTGCAAAGTATTGCATCAAAAATTGTAATTACACGCCCCTGTTAAACAGGGGCTGAAAAATTGGGCCTTGGGCACTGGTGGTGGCGCCCAGAACCAAAAATATTCTTACAAGCTATCAGCGTGATCATTGAGGAGGAAGAGGATAATTACTCAGGATAGTCACTCAGCATCAGCATAGGCAGTCTTTGAAGGGATCTGAGATTTCAAAAAAAATTATTCGGTTACATCAGCATCAGGTGCTTGGTAGCTGCTAGTGATCCAAGACTGATTCATTTTTATGAAGGTCAGTGGACCGACCGAGTCGGTGGACAGACGCACCCTGTGATCGGTTACAAAGCCTCCAGCAGCACTGAATGTGCGTTCCCAAAGAACGCTGGATGCAGTACAGGCCAGTAGCTCAATTGCATACTGTGCAAGCTCTGGCCAGTGATCCATCCTCAAGACCTAGTAACCCAGAGGATTTTTGGTGGGAAAGGTGTCCAAGTCAGATCTTGCCCCTAGGTTATCCTGCACCATGTAAAACAGACGCTGGTGATGGTTGCTGGAACCAATCATACCTTGGGGCTGCGGACCAAAAAATTGTCTGAACGCATCGGTCAGACGGCCACCTTTTCTACTGCTCCTTCTTTGACTGACCGAAGCCTCAGTAACACGTTGTCCAGAAACAGGAGTTTGTAACCTCCCAGTCTCTGGGAACGCGTTGCACAGACCTTTCTGCAAGGCCTCCCGAAGATGTTTCATCCTTTGCTCCCTCTGCGATGGCAAGATAAGGTCCGCAACCTTACCCTTGTAACGTGGATCAAGAAGGGTTGCCAGCCAGTATTGGTCCTTCTCCTTGATACCACGAATACGAGGATCCTTACGCAGGCTTTGCAGGATCAGGGAGGCCATGCAGCGTAGGTTTGCTGAGGCATTCGGTCCGGAGTCCTCTGGGTCACTAAGGACGACATGGTCCGCAGCCACCTCCTCCCAGCCATGTACAAGTCCATGTGTTTCTTGGGACCGATCCCTTAAAGACTGCTGCTGATGCTGAGTGTCAGGCTCCACCTCCATACTGACACAATCTTCCTCCTCCTCCTCCTCGTCCTCTTCCTGTGTGATCGGCGGGCACGCAGGAACACTGTCTGGATAAAGGGGGCCTTAAGAGCCAAGGAAGTCCTCCTCTTCCTGCCTCTGTTCTGCCTCAAGTGCCCTGTCCATTATTCCACGCAGCGTGTGCTCCAACAGGTGGACAAGGGGGACAGTGTCACTGATGCATGCACTGTCACTGCTCACCATCCTTGTGGCCTCCTCAAATGGTAACAGGACAGTGCATGCATCCCTGATCATGGCCCACTGGCGTGGGGAAAAAAAAACAAGCTCCCCTGACCCTGTCCTGGTGCCATAGTCGCACAGGTACTCATTGATGGCCCTCTGCTGCGTGTGCAGCCGCTGCAGCATGGCCAAAGTTGAGTTCCACCTGGGGGGCATGTCACAGATTAGGCAGTTCTTGGGCAGGTTAAACTCCTTTTGGAGGTCCGCCAGCCGAGCACTGGCATTATATGACCGGCGGAAATGCACACAGACTTTCCTGGCCTGCCTCAGGACATCCTGTAAGCCAGGGTACCTGCCCAAGAACCGCTGCACCACCAAGTTAAGGACGTGAGCCAAACAGGGCACATGGGTCATTTGTCCCTGTCGGAGGGCAGAGAGGAGGTTGGTGCCATTGTCGCAAACCACCATTCCTGCCTTAAGTTGGCGTGGCGTCAACCACCTCTGAACCTGCCCCTGCAGAGCTGACAGAACCTCTGCCCCAGTGTGGCTCCTGTCCCCCAAGCACACCAGCTCAAGCACCACATAGCATCTTTTGGCCTGCGTACTTGCGTAGCCCCTTGAACGACTACGGAGCACCGCTGGTTCCGAGGACAAAACACAGGAAGAGGCCATGGAAGAAGAAGAAGAGGAGGGGGTGGAGGAGAGAGGTGTGTCACAATCATTAGTAGTGGCATTTTGGAGGCGTGGTGGCGGAACAGCCTCCAACACTACTGCACCTTGTCCTGCATCCTTTCCAGCTGCCAGCAGAGTCACAAAATGCACGGTGAAACTTAGGTAATGTCCCTGTCAATGCCTGCTGGACCATGAGTCAGCGGTAATATGCACCTTACCGCTGACCGCCCTGTCCAGCGAGGCATGGACATTGCCTTCCACATGCCGGTAGAGAGCCAGAATCGCCTTCCATGAGAAAAAGTGGCATTTGGGTACCTGCCACTGAGGAACCGCACATTCCACAAACTCACGGAAGGGGGCAGAGTCTACCAACTGAAAAGGCAGCAGTTGAAGTGCTAGCAATTTTGCCAAGCTAGCATTCAACCGCTGTGCATGTAGATGGCTGGGAGCAAACTTCTTCGGCGGTGCAGCAGCTGGGGCAGGGAAATTTGCCTGGTACAATCTGACGTCGGTGTACCGAAAGCAGATTGCCCACAAGTACTTGGCTGTGACACACCTAATTCTACACCTTCATTCCTCTCAGTGCAGGTCTCAGAGAGGACTGAAAGTATAGTGGGGTTGGAGATCTCAGCTGATGAGGAGCAAGGAGAGGTCCTCTTTGTTCTTTGGTGTGGGTCTTTTAGATACGCTTGCCAACGAACTGCATGGCAGGTCAACATATGTCTGGTCAAGCATGTGGTACCCAAGCGGGAGATGTTTTGGCCACGCGAGATATGCTTGAGACATATGTTGCAAATAGCAGCGGTGCAATCTGATGCACTCGTCTCAAAAAAGGCCCACACCAAAGAACTTTTTGAAATAACGCGCAGAGACTGCAGCGCCCTGCACACGTGGAGCTTTGGGGTGTGATGCAGTCAGTGTGCTGCCCTTAGGCTGGCCCCTGGAGGGCATCCTGCCTCGTTGGTGATGTGCCGCCTCCTCCTCCTCCTCCTCCTCTCTCCTATCAGGCACCCACGTTGAGTCAGTGACCTCATCATCCCCTCCCTCCTCATCACTGGAGCAAACCTGGCAGTATGCTGCAGCAGGGGGAGCATGACTGCCAGATTGCTGTCCTTCTTGGGCACCCCCTCTGTCCATGCTCACGTTACTGCTTTCATTGAGCTCAGTATCATGATCAGAGCCTTCCAAACGCTTGGCATTCTCCTGGAGCATGTACCCAACACTGTGGTCAAACAGTTCGAGGGACGCCTCAGGAGGACATGGTGGGGCTAGGGAAGCAGTCACTGATGACATTGAGCCAAGGGAATAGGCCGCTGCTTTGCCAGACAAAGTACCCTGAGCATGGGTGAGAGAGGATGAGGAGAATGAGGACGGCTTGGTCATCCACTCGACCAAGTCTTCCGCATGTTGTGGCTCAACATGGCCAGCTGCCGAAAAAAAGGCCAAGCGTGTCCCACGGCCACGTGCTGATGAGGATGCACCGTCCCCTCTCCTTCTGGGCCTTCCAGACATACTAATGGCCTGTAGCTGCACTAAGCTGGGATATATATATATATATATATATATATATATATATATATGTACTGCTACTGCAGATAGCAAAATCAACTGCCTGCCTGTAGTATGAGAACACCACCAACCTTCTACAGGTAGCTTTAGCTGAACACTGTGCAGAGCTCGCAAAAAACTAACTTGTAGCTTTTTTAGCTGCCTGTGGTAGTGATAGGATCAGGAAAACACCACCAACCTTCTACAGGTAGCTTTAGGTGAACACTGTGCAGAGCTCGCCAAAAAATAACTTGCAGCTTATTTAGCTGCCTGCGGTAGTGATAGGATCAGGAAAACACCACCAACCTTCTACAGGTAGCTTTAGCTGAACACTGTGCAGAGCTCGCAAAAAAATAACTTGCAGCTTATTTAGCTGCCTGCGGTAGTGATAGGATCAGGAAAACATCACCAACCTTTACAGGTAGCTTTAGCTGAACACTGTGCAGAGCTCGCAAAAAAATAACTTGTAGTTTTAGCTGAACACTGTGAGCAGGACGCACTACACTAACTTGTAGCTTTAGATGAACACTGTGCAGAGCTTGCAAAAAATTAACTTGTAGGTTTAGCTGAACACTGTGAGGAGGACACACCACACTAACTTGTAGTTTTAGCTGAACACTGTGAGCAGGACGCACTACACTAACTTGTAGCTTTAGATGAACACTGTGCAGAGGTCTCACTACACTAACTTGTAGTTTTAGCTGAACACTGTGAGCAGGACGCACTACACTAACTTGTAGTTTTAGATGAACACTGTGCAGAGGTCTCACTACACTAACTTGTAGTTTTAGCTGAACACTGTGAGCAAGACGCACTACACTAACTTGTAGCTTTAGATGAACACTGTGCAGAGCTCGCAAAAAAATAATTTGTAGGTTTAGCTGAACACTGTGAGGAGGACGCACCACACTAACTTGTAGTTTTAGCTGAACACTGTGAGCAGGACGCACTACACTAACTTGTAGCTTTAGATGAACACTGTGCAGAGGTCTCACTACACTAACTTGTAGTTTTAGCTGAACACTGT
Organism: Lithobates clamitans; assembly: GCA_037952925.1. NCBI lineage: Eukaryota > Metazoa > Chordata > Amphibia > Anura > Ranidae > Lithobates > Lithobates clamitans. The sequence continues at coordinate 4,245,797 of JBBGZY010000272.1, forward strand.
GAGCAGGACACACTACACCAGCTTGTAGCCTTAGATGAACACGGTGCAGAGGTCTCACTACACTAACTTGTAGTTTTAGCTGAACACTGTGAGCAGGACGCATTACACTAACTTGTAGCTTTAGATGAACACTGTGCAGAGGTCTCACTACACTAACTTGTAGTTTTAGCTGAACACTGTGAGCAGGACTCACTACACTAACTTGTAGCTTTAGATGAACACGGTGCAGAGGTCTCACTACACTAACTTATAGTTTTAGCTGAACACTGTGAGCAGGACACACTACACTAACTTGTAGCTTTAGATAAACACTGTGCAGAGCTCGCAAAAAAATAACTTGTAGGTTTAGCTGAACACTGTGAGGAGGATGCACCACACTAACTTGTAGTTTTAGCTGAACACTGTGAGCAGGATGCACTACACTAACTTGTAGCTTTAGCTGAACAGTGTGCAGAGGTCTCACTACACTAACTTGTAGTTTTAGCTGAACACTGTGAGCAGGACGCACTACACTAACTTGTAGCTTTAGATGAACACTGTGCAGAGGTCTCACTACACTAACTTGTAGTTTTAGCTGAACACTGTGAGCAGGACGCACTACACTAACTGTAAATAGTCTAGCTGCCTGACTGTGGTACTAATAGGATCAAAAGAACACCAGCAATTTTCTTCAGGTAGCTGTAAATACTGTAACAAGACAAGCCTGCCTATCAGTAGGAAGATAACAGGAACAGATCTAGCTAAACTGAATACAGTGTATATATATATATATATATATATATATATATATATATATATGCAACACCTGGGATGCATATATATACACAATACACTGTAAGTGCAGCTAACTCACTGATTGTCCTGCCTAATCTAGCTAACTCAAATGAAATGACACTGTCTCCCTGTCTATCTATGTATCTCAACGCCGGAACACACACTACACAGGGCCGCCATGCAGGCGGCCTTATATAGTGTGGGGCGTGTTCTAAATCCTCTGAGCCATAATTGGCCAAAGCCACCCTGGCTTTGGTCAATTACAGCTCTCTCTACTGACGATGCTGTGATTAGCCAAACAAGCGGGTTATAGTGCATGCTTGGCCAATCATCAGTCAGCAATGCACTGCGATGCGCCAACGGCCCATAACGTTCAGAGTTCGATGAACAATCGAACAGCCGATGTTTGAGTCGAACATGGGTTCGACTCGAACACGAAGCTCATCCCTACTGGAGATGTAAAACCGCAAAGGTGACATGCTCCATATCTTTTGGACTTGTCCCTTCATCCAGAGATACTGGGTAAATACCTTTAAACTTATCTCAACCATCACCAACCTCACAATTCCCCCCTCACCTGAGCTTGCACTACTAAATCTAGCCATAGAAACCATCCCCTACTCCCTTAGGCACATAACAACCCACGTACTCTTGGCCTCCAGACTCAACATAACAAGACAATGGAATTCTTACAAAACCCCAACTATCGCACAAACCTTAGACCTGGTAGCCTTACACTTCAGCTATGAGACAATGATGGCCACCAGCAATGGTCAGGCCACAAAATCCCATGCAGCATGGCAACCCTGGGCAGACTGGTCTAATGCTGTCACCTAACATGTCTACCTCACCCTTACACCTTTCTTGACCAAGCAATATGTACGAATCACACTATTTATGTTTGTTACAGCAAGTATATAGAATAATACATACAAGGTGTAAGTAATTACCTATGTTAAGCATGTACACATTGGGTCATCTCTCCTCTTGTGACACAAAAGTGCTCCCAATTGGGGTGCCACATCAGGGGAGGGGACCGTCTGTGTATACCTTTATCTCCTTTATTTGAATGACATGCAATCTGTTGGTTATTAATGAGTTCCTAATGTCTTAATATGTGTTCAACAATGTCATTGCAAGACGTACAATACCTAAATTGTACTCTGTACCTACCTGTATAAACTCAATAAAATATTTGAAAGAGAAATCTTTCATAACCAAATGGAATGAACATTGCACAACAGCAAACCTGCCAGGAGATGGCAGCACACCAAAATTCATGGACCGGGCAAGGAGGACATTAATCAAAGAGGCAGCACAGAGACCTAAGGTAACCCTGGAGGAGCTGCAGAGTTACACAGCAGAGACTGGAGTATCTGTACTTAGGACGACAATAAGCCGTACGCTCCATAGAGTTGGGCTTTATGGCAGAGCGGCCAGAAGAAAGCCATTACTTACAGCTAAAAACAAAATGGCAAGTTTTGAGTTTGCGAAAAGGCATGTGAGAGACTCCCAAAATGTATGGAGGAAGGTGCTCTGGTCTGATGAGACTAAAACTGAACTTTAGGCCATCAAAGAAAACGCTATGGATGGCGCAAACTCAACACAACACATACAGGAATATTCTTGAGCAAAACCTGTACCACTTTGTGTGTGATTTGAGGCTAGGATGGAGGTTCACCTTCCAGCAGGACAATGACCCCAAACACACTGCTAAAACAACACTAGGGTGGTTAAGGGGAAACATGTAAATGTGTTGGAATGGGCTAGTCAAAGCCCAGATCTCATTCCAATAGAAAATCTGTGGTCAAACTTAAAGATTGCTGTTCACAAACCATCCAACTTGAAGGAGCTGGAGCAGTTTTGCAAGGAGGAATGGGCAAAAATCCCAGTGGTAAGATGTGGCAAGCTCATAGAGACTTATCCAAAGAGACTTGGACCTGTGATAGCCGCAAATGGTGGCTCTACAAAGTATTGACTTTAGGGGGGTGAATAGTTATGCACATTGACTTTTTCTGTTATTTTGTCCTATTTGTTGTTTGCTTCACAATAAAAAATAAAAAAAAAATCTTCAAAGTTGTGGGCATGTTCTGTAAATTAAATGATGCAAATCCTCAAACAATTCATGTTAATTCCAGGTTGTGAGGTAACAAAACACAAAAAATGCCAAGGGGGTGAATACTTTTGCAAAGTACTGTATGTGGTGGTCTATGCAGACATAATCTTTCAGTCATTCAGCTTAGGGCTTGATCTTTGGGATGCTGATGGGGACTACACCCCCCCTGAGATTTTATTTAAACCCCTCAGGCTGTTATAGATACTGTTATCTAGGTAACTATGGACAGTTGAACACTGTTCCCCCCTAGGCTGCTATGGACACCGTAGGGCTATCCCATGTCCTCCCATGTCCCCCATGTCCTCCCAGATACAGCCTGTTCTGCATGCTTCTTCTGCTCCAGCTGTGCAATTGTCCCCAGGTCATAATGCGCTCTCATTTTGAGATGCGTCCAATTATCGGCTATTTACTGTGCAGGGAGGAGGAGCTCTGCTAAGTGTCCTGACAGCAGTGTCAGTGACTGCTATGGATGCCCAGGACCAACGGTACACATTATAAAATGACAGAGATGCAGGAGGAGGAAGTGGAGGGGAGCAGCTATGTTTTTTCTGGGTCAGGCTAATGACTAAAAATTCTGTAGTACAGAAGCATATCCATTGCAGTCAGTGAGCATGGAAAACCTGGTTCCCTACATATTCCTAGATTAATTTCCTGTATCTCTGTCACAGTCAGTGACTCAGTCTCATGCACAGCCAGACTGGTTTCGAACTTTCATAAGTCAGTTGGTGAGGCCCACAGGTTTATCTGCATTATCTGAGATGCAGTAGTGCAGCAAAGTCTGTGTAGTGCAATGTTCACACTTGCTAGTGCACTTCTTTTGGCTATTCATTATCTTTTTCAGAGTACCTTAGAATTTCATTATGTATCATTTTTAAATTTGCAAGACAGATACTGCTGCCCATGACCCAGATAGCAATACAGGATCCCAGTCTCCTGATTCTCAGCCAGATAATCCACCAGAGATTCCAGGCACCAATTGACATTTCACAGTATGCCTCCTTGACATTTTTACTGCACCCTACATTATTCTATATCTGGACCTGGTTCATCTGCAGATTGCTTCTAGTGCTTACTTATGGTGCCAAATACAGGCAGTATGGGTTGCAATGAGGGCTTCAGGAGGGATAAAGGTGTGGTGGGTGATCAGGAAGGCTCAGAATGTTGTAGGATCAGGCAACAGTTCTTTCAGAAGTGACCATTCATGAGAGCAACTAGTTATGCACCCTATTTATCATTATTTGATGAAATAAAGTCGTCTCATAATAGCTTATTTACACATTGCAACAACATTTCTAAGGACATGGGACATGTTCTTGGTAAAAAAGGTGATCCTAGCAGAGGGGTAATGTTTTTAGTGCAATGGTTGACATGGCTTTTTAAAGCATTTATTATGTCAGTGCAAGCATCCCCCTACCATATAATTAGTAGACCACTGAGAAATCAGACTGGCCCTTAACAAACTAAAACACTACTTATGCCAATGTTTCAAGCATTCTTTTAACTCTTTATAAAGACTATTACTTCATTATTTGCTTTTCATACAGCAGGGGAGATAAATAAAGGAAAAAAACATATTTATATTATTACACTTGTCTTTAGGCTATGGCTAATACATTTTGATTAGTAGTCTGATCAATAGTTCTCTAAAAACTTTGTTAGACTTTTCATTTCTGTATAATTGTTAGTTCCTTCAGATATATTTTTGAACGCTGTCAGCAACTCTTTTACATTAAATAGTAAGCACATTTGTATTTCAGTTTTGCTGTTGCTTTTAATTTTCTGTACATGCAAAAGTAATTTGCTTTGTTCTGGGAAGTGCTTTACTTCTTTTTTTCTTGAGGGATGGGTTTAAAAACACAGCAGACATACAAGAACATAAAGCATTTTTACTGTTACTTGAGGGTGAAAAAGATTGGCAGGCAAGCAAGTTCAGTAAAAAAAAATGATCTGGCACATTGCATAATGTAATACGAAAATATTGTCTTTTTTTTTCAATTAATCTGAAATAGAATATGGGATTTTAACGCAGAATCATTACTCACAACATGGCAGTCTTATTTGCCTGGCTCGAATATTCATGGTGGATATAAATTAAGAAATTATTCATAGCGTGTGGGATTGAAGGAAAAGTGAACATCTGACTTGCAGTTGAACCTCTGGTATTACACACATCACGTCTGCTTAACGCTTGCGGCCTGGTTATTTTTTAAAAAGCATTTTTGATTATACAGTGGTATATTATGTTTGCCTGACCTTCAAAGATATGCACAGCTTCTCCATAGAGCAATTATTAATTTATATTTTCCTCAGAGGGATTAAGTGCAATTGAACATTTTTTTAAAACTATTTTTCAGTTTCCACTTGCACTCATCCCACAAAGTGATGTTTAATAAATGATTAATGCAGTAGATGATATTATTTAAACAAGCTTATGACTGTATATTATCTGTCAAAAATCATGGTGCATATTGGGACTTGGAGTTGAACACATTCAAATATACTGTACAATATGTCTATTTAGGAGGTTGGGGAGAGAACTGAGTAAGAGAGGAGTTTTTTGGTTAGATTACAATTAACTATGGAAGAGCTGTAAAGAGTTAGAGCTCCATATATTCTGGAATTTTACAATCAAAAACTGGTACATTTAGTAACTACCCCAGTTGTTCTTAAGCTCTATTTTAAATGTGAGATGTCAAGGTAATCTGATTGTTTTGAGAGTTATGTATCTAACCCTAAACATCGTTGTTTTCTATTATACATTCCCTGATATTCTCTACATATTCCAGGTTGGTTTGAAGAAACAAAAAGAAAAGGTTTTCAATAAAATTACTTAAAAAAAAGAAAGAAAATCCCAGTATGGAATCAAAAGAAATACAAATCAATATGTGTCCAACAATTTTAAACTCTTCTGGAGAGATTTATGGTCAGGCTCTGATCTTTTTTTATTAGTTAAAAGAAACATACTCAGATCTCATCTGGAGGCAAGTTTCTTTTGCCACAGTGACAACAGTTTGAAAGCCTTTCTCTATGTTTTCTTAAGTAACTAACTGGCCCTTTCTTTTGATGAATAGCAACATCTGTGCACATAGCTTTCATTTTCAGTGGCTTGCTAATTAAATTCACAGCTAATAAAGTGAAGAAAACAAAAAGTTGTGGTGCTATTGAATTGTGAAAAAATGAAATATAAGTCAATATTAATAAAATGAATAAATAATGATGATTAGTCTATAAAGTGTCCAAAACAAATGAAGAAATCCTTGAAGTTGTATCTCAGAGGATAATATATGACAAGACACCCAGAGTGCACCTTCCACTGTGATAATAAAAGATGTGCCCTTACCGGATATCTAGACTCCAAGTTATAGGAGCCTACCCTGTTTCCCCGAAAATAAGACCTAGCGTGATTGTTGGTAGTGGCTGCAATATAAGCTCTACCCACCAAATTATCCCTGGTTAAAGTCCTTGTAGGTCTTATTTTCAGGGTAGGGCTTATTTTCGGGGGAAACAGGGTCTTATTTGGGGGGTAGGGCTTATATTGCAGCCATCACCGACACTCACGCTTGGTCTTATTTTTCGGGGAAACAGGGTAGTAAGACATAGATTCAATCATCATGGAGGATCCATCCACTGGATATGAACTAGAATGGTGTTGAAGTCTACTTTGCTGGTTTCTCCCTTTCCGTTTCTCTCACGGCAATCCACATCAGCAAATCTCTACCGCCAACAACCACTTTTATGCAGGCACCTCCAGATTAGGGTTAACTTTCGTAGAACACCCTGAAGACCTGTGGAAAAGATCTTGTTGCTGTTATTCTCTGCATGTGTTTTCTGAAGTTAACTCTGAGATACAACTTCAATGATGTCTTCATTTATTTTGGACACTTTATGGACTGATCACCATTATTTATTCATTTTATTTATATTGACTTATATTTATATTTTTCACAATTCAATAGCGCAGCAATTTTTTGTTTCCTTCATGTTTTTACACAAAGTGTTCTGTTGTGTGATTGCCAGCTGCTTTTCTGATCACTTATTACCTTTTCACCTGTGTAATTACTACATTTCTTTCTACTACAGTACAGCTAATAAAGTGTCATAATGTGTCAGTAAACTTGAAATATACTATTTCTACTATGTAATTTATAAGCAATGCAATAATTTTTTATATTATACTATCTTCACAGACCTATGTAAGTTTATGTAGAGTAACCCTTATGCTGGTTTCCTGTATCATATGACTTAATACTTTCTAAATGGTAAGACCGTTAAAGAAGTTTTGAGGCCAAGGATTTTCAAAATAAAATGTCATTTGTTTTTAAATCCAGCAAACTCACTTTTAATTTGCTGAGTTACTCTTAAAAGCCTAAAGGTGTGGGGGCGTGGCCGGGAGTGACATGGGATAGGATGCTGAGAAGCTGAGCTCCGCCGGCTGTGTATCCTTACGAGCATATCATACAAGCGTGCCCGCCGCTAGATACCCCAAAAGACCCTCATCACACTGGGCAGTCACCAGGAGCATGTCGCCGCCGAAAAGACCCGCTGCAGCGACCTCAAAATTAGACCAGTATCACCGTCAGGAGAAGGACTCCCCAGGCAAAGATGGCGGCGCCACAAGGGGGGAGGAAATGGCCATGACTACAGACACAGCTAAGGTACTGGAGGCAGACTGTGGAGCATGCACACCGCATGTCAGGCAGACCTCCACCAGTAGGTGCACCCCCTCGTACATTTATTGCCAAATTTCTCAATTATAGAGACAGGGATGCCATACTCCGTCTCAGCAGGGAAAAAGGCAATATCCCCTTTGACAATAAAATGGTTGCTGTCTTCCCGGATTTTTCTGCAGAAGTGCAGCGAAAACATAAAACCTTCATGGAAGCAAAACGACACCTGCGCATTAAAAATATCAAATACGCAATGCTATTCCTAGCTCGCCTACGAGTGGAAGGTGATGATCGAGCGCATTTCTTCGAAGATCCAGAGGCAGCCATTGCGTGGCTTGAACAAAGAGAAGAACACAGATAAGTGATCTTACTTTCAACACTTTTTATTTTTCGTTTTATCTTCTGTTCATCCCTGTTTTGCCGGCACCCTTGATTAGCTCTCCGCAGGGAGACGGGGCAACGAACTGCATATTGACATTGCTCTTTATTATACTTGCCCCTGAACTGAAAACTACTGCACTCTCAATCCAAGTACGTATGACACGGATCTTATTATTCACATGCACATGGTCCTTTGACCAATGACCGTGATAACCGAAGAAGTTATATTCCCCCTATTAGTCACTCTCCGAGGGGACTTCCTGGGAAAATCTACCCACAATCATGACCCCCATAGGGTCCAACTGCACGAGATATCTGCTCTCCGAATTAATCTCGCTATCCTCTCCCGGCGGAGGAAAGTGATTGGCTAGTAGGCTCACTGAAGAAAGTGAGCTTAGTCCTACAATGTGCTACGTTACGCAGCGAAGTTTCGCCCCACTATCCACAATACCCAACTCTAGATGGATTTTATCAACCGCTGATATGCAGACCACATCTATTGCCACTATTGAGATGACGTTTACTCTCTCTGGGGTGGCATCGATAAAGGTTTTCTTTATTTTTTGTCTTACACATTTTTCTTACAGGTTGGCCAATGTTCATGCCACGTTGGCAGTTATGGGAAAAAGCCCGCACCAGTTGGGGACAGTGCAGGGCAGGGAGGGGGGATGCAAGGTCCACACTGTTGTGAGATGGAATCTTTCATTCTGCTTAATTTTGTTATTTTTTTCTTGGTACCATGATGCTATTGATGTACTGCTACAAATAATCCTATACTTGAGCTTGTCTACACCTTTAACAAATATTAGGGCTGGTCGGAGTCCTGGAGTTCCACACTCTAACCACCACACCCCATGGCCACATTGAAATTTCTCACGTGGAATGTACGTGGAGTGAGAGACCCAATTAAAAGGTCGGCTGTTTTCGCTCTACTTAAACAACAGAGAGCGGATGTAGTAGTTTTGGTAGAAACGCACGCAGAAGGCTCAGTTCAAAAAGCACTTAAACGTCCCTGGTTGGGGTGGGCATACCACTCCATTCATACCTTACACTCTAGAGGAGTCTCGATATTTGTCGCCAAGACCACTCACTTTGAACTCCAGGACTTCGTATCAGATCCCGAAGGTAGATATGTTTTTTTTTAAAGCAAAAATGCATGGTGATATGATACTAATACTGGCATTCTATGTACCTCCACCATTTCAATCCTGTATTTTGTCAGATGGGTTTAACTTTATGGCCTTACACCCTAATGTGCCAGCAATATGACTAGGTGAGTTCAATAATGTATTAGATCCGACATTGGATAGAATGACTAGCTCCTCTTCACCTAGCACACCTCACCATCCAACGAGATTTGCGAGACTACTCTCAGATTTCAATTTAGTTGACACGTGGCGGTCTAGAAATCCTACAGCCCGGGCTTATTCCTGCTTTTCCGCATCCCACCAATCTATGTCTCGCATAGACCTTATATTACTTTCTAAATCACTTTTACCCAGACTAGTTGATGTGGGTTTCTCCCCTAGATCACTTTCTGATCATTGCCCATACTGGGTTAAACTCTCTCTACAACACAACAGACCGCCGGCCCCGTGGCGGTTGAACCCCTTCTGGTTAACCCTGTTTCCGGAAGATGATGACCTCACCACAGACTGGACACAATACTTTGAGACTAATGAGGGCACCGCATCATCACAAATAGTCTGGGAAACATTTAAGAAACATGCACTCATGACACTTACAGCACGCATTAATAGGTTAAAAGCACCTCTGAAGTAGCTATGGACGTAGCTACTGAGCGTCTGCTTTCAACAGAAAAGGTGTTTACGGAGGATCCCACTCCAGAAAGGGCAGATAATCTTAAATTGTGCTCTAGGGCCACAGATCAACTTCTATATGAAAAATCTAAGCGTAAACTTTTTTTCATCGGCAAAAGTCATTTGAACATGGGGAGAGAGCTGGAAAGTTACTGGCTTACCTTGTGCATTGTGAGGAGAGACCACCGGTGGTGATTTTGCTTCGCTCTCCCGATAATACATTGGTGACAGAACCTACTCAAGTAACAACACTATCTTGAGACTTCTTCACTGCTTTGTACAGCACCAAAGCCCCGAGTGATGATGCCTTAATGGAGGCATTTTTAGATGAACTTTCAATTCCCCAACTAACTGAGGCCCAGATGAAGGATCTAGAAGCCCCACTAACAACAGATGAAATCCTCAAAGCCATAGCGGAATTCCCCAGATCCAAAGCTTCGGGGTCAGATGGACTACCCGTAGAGTTTTACTCCACCTATTCGGAACTATTGATCCCCAGATTACTGACACTGTATAACTCCATATTTTATGACTCTGAACTCCCAGCATCCATGAGGGAGGCTACAATAGTGTTAATTCCCAAACCTGGCAAGGACCCGCAGCTTCCGGAGTCCTACCGCCCCATCTCTCTACTCCAGGTAGATGTAAAGATACTTGCGAAGGTCCTCGCTATACATCTTAATACAGTTATATTTTCTCTAGTGCATGAAGACCAAGCTGGCTTTATGCCAGGATGGAACATATCTTTTAATCTCCATAGATTGTTTATAAATTTACAGGCAACACACGACAACCCGGGGTCCAGGGTTATCGTAGCTTTGGATACAGCCAAAGCGTTTGACTCAGTTGAATGGCGATACCTCTGGACCTGCCTAGACAGATTTGGTCTTGGCCCCAAATTTATAAAATGGGTCCAACTTCTATACCAGAACCCAGTGGCAAGAGTAGTAGCAAATGGATGGCCATCTGAACAATTCCCCCTATCTAGGGGCACAAGACAAGGATGCCCTCTGTCGCTGCTGCTCTACGCATTGGAGGCAGAGCCACTCGCAATAGCTATCCGCGCACATTCAGGGATAGTGGGACTTCGAAGAGGAGAGGTGACGGAGAAAATTAGCATATATGCAGACGACACCTTACTGTATCTAGACGACTCAGAGGAATCCCTACCATTAGCTCTAGCCCTGATAAAATGCGTTGGGACATTTTCTGGCCTTAGGATCAATTGGGACAAATCCCAGATACTCCCATTAGACAGCTTTCCACCACCCAGAGATAGAGCCCTCCTCCCCTTGCAAACAGTTGATACCATAAAATCCTTAGGAATACAGACCACTCGAGACCCAAAAGACTATATCACACTCAATATAACACCATTATTTGAGAAGCTTAAGCGAAAAACACAGGTGTGGGCCCGCCTTCCACTCAGAGTGATGGGCCGCATAAATCTTGTAAAAATGGTCCTACTTCCAAAAATTTTTATATATGATCTGGCACTCACCTGTGTACTTGATACTCAGACATTTCAAAATAATGGAAACCTTACTCAAACCATTTGTCTGGGGTAACAATAGGCACAAGCTCCCTTGGCATAAGTTAAAAAACCCAACTGACCTTGCTGGATTGGCACTTCCTGACTTTAACGCGTATTACCTCGCAGCTCAATTGTCACAAATCTTTCATATTGATAAAACAGATAGGAAAAGATTTCTCTATTCTTTATGCCCAAGGTGGATACAATTGACCCTAGACCCTTTGGTGGCAATAACAGGTGCTGGAGGAGGGGAGAGCCTAATGAATGATCGTCGGTCCCTGTTATACCAATATAGGAAAATTTGGGATATTGCTTCAGACAAATTACACATTGAATCACCACATGCTTATACCTCCTTATGGCACAATGAGTCACTCCCCGAGTTCAGACTCATACAAGACAGTAGAGTGTGGAGTTCTAGAGGAATAGTTTACTTATCTCATATAACACACAATGGGAAAATGAAGTCTTTTGATACTCTAAAATCTGAATTTGCATTACCTAATCAAATGTTCTTCAGGTATATACAATTAAGGCACACTTTTCACGCACAATACCCCTTAGATGATTCTGTTTTAAATGATAATCCTTTAATGGTAGCCATAAAATATCCAGACCCTAGGAAACTAATCTCCCAATTCTACGCTATGTTAACACTCCCACAAGCAACCACATTGGCATATGATTTGAAATCTAGATGGGAGGGAGAGGTAGGTCTCTTAGAGGATGCCGAATGGAGTGATGCCTTAGATACATGTAAATTAGTATCCCCCAGGTTATCAGACCGACTCACCCAAATCTTCATCCGCACAGAGCATACCTCACGCCGCTCAGGGTTTCCAGATATAAAAGCAGCCAATCCGCCAATTGTCCAATGTGTGACCAAGCAGTGGGCACCTTTTTCCATCTACTTTGGCACTGCCCTAAAATCCAAAAGTTTTGGACTCAGGTGGTACGGTTTTTACACAACACAATGGGTTCACCTATAATGCTACAAGCAAAACCTTTTCTTTTTGGAATTTTTCCTGACCCAGAATTCAATAAATTCACCAAAATATTTTTGCATGAAACACTTTTTTCTGCTTGGAAGGTAATAGCTAGAGTATGGATGAGACCCACTCCACCTGAGTTCTCGCAATGGTTGATAGAAGTCAATAACGTTTTGCCATATAAGAAACTGATATATTCCCATAGAGGATGCCCTACTAAATACAATAAGATATGGGAGAGGTGGCTCAAATCATCAGAAACTTGTACTAATAGTGTCTAATATAATTCACTCTACAGATCCTTCTATTAGTATATCTCTTACTCTTGCTCATGTCTCCTTTCTCACTCTACAAAAGGTACCTGCATGAGGAAATTAGAGTCAAATTTAACATAAACTACATGTAATACAGAAGGGATCAATTGTACATGGTACCAACGCAAATGTCTTACATGAATATATATAAAAATAAGGGCTGTAGTTATATGCTCTGTATAAACAATACTGTCCATTGATCTTGATATCTGTCATGATGATCTACTGTATGAATTTTCCCTTATTTGTTCAATAAAAGACTTTATAAGGAAAAAAAGCCTAAAGGAGTGAGAATTCTTCTGTGCACTCTTTTTTAAATTAGGGCCATTATTATGTCCATGGTCTTCTGAAATATCAGTGTGAAGACCAAAATCAGCCAGTGCTTCTAAAAAAGAATTAAAAAGGCTTTTACCTGTATTATCATCAGGCACATACATGCAGAGGTGACTCTATAATTAGGCAAATTAGGTGGTCGCCTAAGGCCTTGCACTCACAGGGGCCTCGCGGCCACCTACTTTGCCTTTTGCAGTGTTTAACAGTGGTTTCCCAGATGTTATGCCACAAAGTCACCAGGAGCTCTGCGGCGATCTACTGGTCAATCGCAGACAGCTGACGGGTAGATCGAGTATTAGCCGACATGCAGAGTAGTGAGGGAAGCAGCTGTAATAAGTCCTCACTGTCCTCTCTCATGTTGCACTGCTCCCCGGCGGCCCCTCCCCTCCTCTCGTTGTATGCTTTCTGACATCACCTGGGATGAATGAGAGCAGAGGAGAGGAGGGGAGGGGCTGCCGGAGAGCAGTGTGACATGAGAGAGGACAGTGAGGACTTATTACAGTTGCTTCCCACGCTACTCTACATTTGAAGGAAACTGAAAGGAAAAAATGTGCCCTGCTGTGCCCAGTACCCTGATGTGCCCCATACCCTGTACACTGCTGTGCCCGTACCCTGATGTGCCCCATACCCTGTGCACTATTGTGCCCATACCGTAAAGTGCCCCATACCCTGTGCCATACTGTTCCCAGTACCCTGTGCCCAGTACACTGATGTGCCCCATACCCTGTGCCCTGCTGTGCCAAATACCCTGTGCCGTGCTGTGCCCGTACCCTGATGTGCCCTGGTGTGTCCCATACCCTGTGCTCTGCTGTTCCCAGTGCCCCATACACTGTGCCCTGCTGTGCCATACCTTGATGTGCCCTGCTGTGCCCCATACCCTGTGCCCAGTACACTAATGTGGCCCACACCCTGTGCCCTGCTGTGCCCCATACCCTGTGCCGTGCTGTGTCCATACCCTGATGTGCCCCATATCCTGTATCCTGCCGTGTCCATGCCTTGCTATGTCTGTGCCCCATATTCTGTGCTCCGATGTGCCCAGTACCCTGATGTACCCCATACCCTGTGCCCTGCTGTGCCTGTACCCTGCTGTGTCCATACACTGATGCGCCCTGCTGTGCCCCATACCCTGATGTGCCCCATACCCTGTGCCCTGCTGTGCCTGTACCCTGATGTGCCCTGCTGTGTCCCATACCCTGTGCCCCGCTTGTACCCTAATGTGCCCTGCTGTGCCCTATATCCTGTGCCCTTCTGTGCTCCATACCCTGATGTGCCCCATACCCTGTGCTCTGCTGTGTCCTGTACCCTGCTGTGCCCATACACTGATGTGCCCTGCTGTGCCCCATACCCTGATGTGCCCCATACCCTGTGCCCTGCTGTGCCTGTACCCTGATGTGCCCTGCTGTGCCCTGCTGTGCCCCATACCCTGTGCCCTGCTGTGCCCAGTACCCTGATGTGCCCCATACCCTGTGCCCTGCTGTGCCCATACCCTGATGTGCCCCATACCCTGTGTCCTGCTGTGCCATGTGCCCTGCTGTGCCCTGTACCCTGTGCCCATGTCCTGATGTGCCCCAAACCCTGTGCCCTGCTGTGCCTCATACCCTGTGCCCTGTATCCTGATGTGCCCTGTACCCTGCTATGCCCCGTACCCTGATATGCCCCATACCCTGATGTGCCTGTACCTTGCAGTGCCCTGTACCCTGCTGTGCAATGTACCCTTCTGTACCATGCACCCTGCTGTACCATGCACCCTACTGTGCCATGTACACTGCTGTTCCCTGTACCCTGCTGTACCATGTACCCTACTGTGCCCTGTACACTGCAGTGCCCTGCTGTGCCCTGTACCCTACTGTACAATGTGCCCTGTACCCTGCTGTGCCCTTCTGTGCCCTGTACCCTGCTGTGCCCCATGCACTGCTGTGTGCACTGTACAATTGCTGTGTGCTCTGCTTTACCCTGTACCCTGCTGTGTGCCCTGTACCATTCTGTGTGTCCTATACCCTGCTGTGTGCCCCAAGACATGCTGTGTGCCTTGTGATAAGCCCTGCTGTGTACCCCATGTTATGCTGCTTGCCCCATGGTGTGCCCTTTGCCCTGCCGTGAACCCCTTGATGTGCCCCATGTTCTGCTGTGAGCCCCACAATGTACCTCATGTTTTGCTGTGTGCCCTGTGATGTGCCCCATGCCCTGCTGTGAGACCCATGATGTTCCCCATGTTCTGCTGTGTGCCCCATGTTCTGCTGTGTGACCCATGATGTGCCCAAGGTTCTGCTGTGTGCCCCATGATGTGCCCCATGTTCTGCTGTGTGCCTCATAATGTGCCCTGCTGTTTCCCTTGTAATGGGTCCTATTGTGCCACATTGTATGCCCTGCTGTTCCCCATGTAATGTTCCCTATTGTGTCCCAAAATGTGCCCTGCTTCCCTCCCCGTATTGTGTCCTCACCATAGGCGTGCGCAGGAGGTGTGCCAGGTGTGCCTGGGCACACCCTAATCACTACGTACAGATTCCCCTACTGCCCAGGCTTCCCCCCGTGTTGCACCTTTTCCTACAGCAGTGATGCTGGACTCCCTCCTCTCCTCTCCCCAGCTGCTGTGGGGGGGCGGGGGGTTTCAGAATAGAGAGTGGGCAAATGGGCTAGTAAATATGTCATTTACCAGCCCCCTCCATTTCTAGATGAACACAGTGAACACACTAACTGTGTTCATTCATAACTGAACCATAGTAAACTGTGTTTGCTAAGCTTCAGTATGTGAATGAACAGGAAGCTGTTCAGCACAGAGCACTTACCGTTCATTCACTGTCCAATGCAGCTGAGGCTGCAGAGAAAGGCATGTGTATGAGCTTTGGGGTGCACACCCTAATGCAATAGGCTGCGCACATTTATGGTCCTTAGCTCCTGTGCTCTGCCTTGCTGTCCCCTGTATACTGCTTATCTCAAGTTAAACCCAGAACTGAGCATTTGTGAAAAAAAACAGCACAAGTTTCACATAAAATAGGTAAGTTCTAAGATTTGTATCTATTATTTAATGCTATTTCTTAAAATAATGGTTTTAATATTACAGCTCGCTGATCACGCCAATGTTCCGTGAGCAGTAGATCTGAACACTATGGGTCACAGCACACCTAAATTGTTAGCCCCACTCTTGAACTCCCAATGGTTGCCTTACCCATACCCTTAGTTAATTTTTTTTGCTTGAATTATTTTTCACATTACGGGTGTGAGTGGGGCCTTATGTCTAAGTTTTGCCTAAGGCCTCACAAAGCCTAGAGCAGTCTCTACATACATGTATTAGCTGACTGTAGCTGCATAAGTGCACCTGTAGTATATTTAAAGCAGAGTTCCACCCAAAAGTGGAACTTCTGCTTTAAGTACTCCTATCCCCCTGACATGCCACAATTGGCATGTCATTTTTTGGGGGGCTGGGTGCCTGGTTTGGAGTGGGACTTCCTGTCCCACTTCCTCCTTCTGACTTCTGACCGCCTAGGCAATTCCTAGGCGGCCCCTCTGTCCCAACAATGTTCTGGGACACGTGAGAGGTCCCAGAACATTGCCTGGCCATTGACGGAGCGCAGTGCGGCTCACGCATGAGCAGTGCGCACCCTACTGTGAAGCCGTAAACTGTCACAGCCGGGCTCCCACGCTCACAATGTCGATGTGGCGAAGAGGAGGGGGAGAGAATGGAGGCTTCGAGAGGCCGCATTGCTGGACCATGGGACAGGTGAGTGGCTGTTTATTATAAGTTAGAAGCTATATTTTTTGTAGCTGCTGACTTTTAATAAACTCAGAAACCAGTGGAACTCTGCTTTAACTTGCAGTAAACTTAGTTTGCGCTGATCTAACAAAGAAAAAATTTCTAAAATACATATTCTAAAACTGAACTGTACAGCAAATATATAATGTAGATTATGCAAACAAAAATGTCAGTGCTGAGAGTAATAGTCCATAAAGTTGATCCACACAACCGCTATTGCTCTAAAATCTTGCTTTTTATTCAGGAAACCACAGTGTACAGTATACAGATGCAATCCATTGACGCATTTCAGCCTACACGGCTTTATTCATAACTACAATAAGACATGAAACATTGAAATATATAGTGGCTAAAGTATTAGAGGTTCCATTTACTAATTGGGTTAATTGATTGATATAATTGCAAAAAACTGAAACAGCTGATGCAATAGCAGAGGAGCCGATGTAATACTTCACAAACAGACATTGTGAAAAAACAGTATATAAAAAAAACTAATAAAAATTAATAATAGTATGAATAAATGGTTGTGTACTAAAGGGAGAGGTAAGGAGATAATAGACAAAAACATACTGTAATTGTATGAAGTTAGGAGGAAAACGCCTAATGTACATGCAGGTCCAGATGTCATCTGATGTTTAACCCCTGAGGTGATCTAGTCTTTAATCTAAAAATCCACCAGGCTTCTCTGCCCAAAAGCCTCCACTCTCTATCTCCTCCATTGGGCAAGTGTGAAAACCTCTTTATTCCCCTGAATCTAAATGAGGAGCGATCACCTTGATGACAACCTCTAAAGGGAAGTGTCACATTAGGGATGTGCTTGACATTTGGATTATTTGTGTTACAATAGTGTTCTCCTATTTGGGTCCTTAGAGAGCGTGTGGTACAAACCACATATTGCAGGCTGCACACGATGCAGGTAATTAGGTAGACTACATATTTTGTGCCAAAATTTATATATTACTTTATGAAAAATTCTTCCCCTGTATCTATCGAGGAGAAAGTCTTACCTGACATATTGAAATGGCAGTACCTACAAGTCTTTATGTTACACAGATAACTCCCCCTACATTACAGTAAAGTGGATTGGTATTTTTTGAATGAGGAGTAGGGATGAGCTTCGTGTTCGAGTCGAACCCATGTACGACTCGAACATCGGCTGTTCGGTCGTTCGCCGAATTGCGAACGATATGGGCCGTTCGCGCCAAATTCGTGTGGCGCGTCACGGCCCATAATTCACTGCGGCATCGCAGTGCATTGCTTGCTGATGATTGGCCAAGCATGCACTATGACCCGCATGCTTGGCCAATCACAGCGCCGCCTGAACAGAGAGCCGTAATTGGCCAAAGCCAAGGAGGCTTTGGCCAATTATGGCTCAGGGGATTTAGTACACGCCCCACACTATATAAGGTCGCCTACACAGCGGCCCTGTGTAGTGTGTGTTCCGGCGTTGAAAGAGATAGACAGAGAGACAGTGTCATTTGATTTGAGTTAGATAGATTAGGCAGAACAGTCAGTCAGTTAGCTGCCCTTACAGTGTATTGTGTATATATATGCATCCCAGGTGTTGCATATATATATATACACTGTATTCAGTTTAGCTAGATCCGTTCCTGTTATCTTCTAGACTATTTACATTTAGTGCAGTGCGTCCTGCTCACAGTGTTCAGCTAGATCCGTTCCTGTTATCTTCTAGACTATTTACATTTAGTGCAGTGCGTCCTGCTCACAGTGTTCAGCTAGATCCGTTCCTGTTAAATTCTAGACTATTTACATTTAGTGCAGTGCGTCCTGCTCACAGTGTTCAGCTAGATCCGTTCCTGTTATCTTCTAGACTATTTACATTTAGTGCAGTGCGTCCTGCTCACAGTGTTCAGCTAGATCCGTTCCTGTTATCTTCTAGACTATTTACATTTAGTGCAGTGCGTCCTGCTCACAGTGTTCAGCTAGATCCGTTCCTGTTATCTTCCTACTGACAGGCAGGCTTGTCTTGTTACAGTATTAACAGCTACCTAAAGAAAATTACTGGTGTTCTTTTGATCCTATTAGTACCACGGTCAGGCAGCTAGACTATTTACATTTAGTAAAGTGCGTCCTGCTCACAGTGTTCAGCTAGATCCGTTCCTGTTATCTTCCTACTGACAGGCAGGCTTGTCTTGTTACAGTATATAAAGCTACCTGAAGAAAATTACTGGTGTTCTTTTGATCCTATTAGTACCACGGTCAGGCAGCTAGACTATTTACAGTTAGTGCAGTGCGTCCTGCTCACAGTGTTCAGCTAGATCCGTTCCTGTTATCTTCCTACTGACAGGCAGGCTTGTCTTGTTACAGTATATAAAGCTACCTGAAGAAAATTACTGGTGTTCTTTTGATCCTATTAGTACCACGGTCAGGCAGCTAGACTATTTACAGTTAGTGCAGTGCGTCCTGCTCACAGTGTTCAGCTAGATCCGTTCCTGTTATCTTCCTACTGACAGGCAGGCTTGTCTTGTTACAGTATATAAAGCTACCTGAAGAAAATTACTGGTGTTCTTTTGATCCTATTAGTACCACGGTCAGGCAGCTAGACTATTTACAGTTAGTGCAGTGCGTCCTGCTCACAGTGTTCAGCTAGATCCGTTCCTGTTATCTTCCTACTGACAGGCAGGCTTGTCTTGTTACAGTATATAAAGCTACCCGAAGAAAATTACTGGTGTTCTTTTGATCCTATTAGTACCACGGTCAGGCAGCTAGACTATTTACATTTAGTGCAGTGCGTCCTGCTCACAGTGTTCAGCTAGATCTGTTCCTGTTATCTTCCTACTGACAGGCAGGCTTGTCTTGTTACAGTATATAAAGCTACCTGAAGAAAATTACTGGTGTTCTTTTGATCCTATTAGTACCACGGTCAGGCAGCTAGACTATTTACATTTAGTGCAGTGCGTCCTGCTCACAGTGTTCAGCTAAACCTACAAATTAGTGGGGTGCATCCACCTCACAGTGTTCAGCTAAAGCTACCTGTAGAAGGTTGGTGGTGTTCTCATACTACAGGCAGGCAGTTGATTTTGCTAGCTGCAGTATATATATATATATATATATATATATATATATATATCCCAGCTTAGGGCAGCTACAGGCCATTAGTATGTCCGGAAGGCCAAGAAGGAGAGGCAGACAGTCACAAGCCAATAAGAGGGGGCAAGCAGGCTCTGTGTCTAGTGCTGGTCGTGGAGACGGTGCATCCTCATCAGCACGTGGCCATGGGACACGCTTGGCCTTTTTTTCGGCAGCTGGCCGTGTTGAGCCGCAACATGCGGAAGACTTGGTCGAGTGGATGACCAAGCCGTCCTCATCCTCCTCATCCTCTCTCACCCATGCCCAGGGTGCTTTGTCTGGCAAAGCAGCGGCCTCTTCCCTCGGCTCAATGTCATCAGTGACTCCTTCCCTAGCTCCACCATGTCCTCCTGAGGAGTCCCTCGAACTGTTTGACCACAGTGTTGGGTACATGCTCCAGGAGGATGCCCAGCGTTTGGAAGGCTCTGATGATGATACTGAGCTCGATGAAGACAGTAACATGAGCACGGACAGAGGGGGTGCCCAAGAAGGACAGCAATCTGGCAGTCATGCTCCCCCTGCTGCAGCATACTGCCAGGTTTGCTCCAGTGATGAGGAGGGAGGGGATGATGAGGTCACTGACTCAACGTGGGTGCCTGATAGGAGAGAGGAGGAGGAGGAGGAGGCGGCACATCACCAACGAGGCAGGATGCCCTCCAGGGGCCAGCCTAAGGGCAGCACATTGACTGCATCACATGTGCAGGGCGCTGCAGTCTCTGCGCGTTATTCAAAAAGTTCTTTGGTGTGGGCCTTTTTTGAGACGAGTGCATCAGATCGCACCGCTGCTATTTGCAACATATGTCTCAAGCATATCTCGCGTGGCCAAAACATCTCCCGCTTGGGTACCACATGCTTGACCAGACATATGTTGACCTGCCATGCAGTTCATTGGCAAGCGTATCTAAAAGACCCACACCAAAGAACAAAGAGGACCTCTCCTTGCTCCTCATCAGCTGAGATCTCCAACCCCACTATACTTTCAGTCCTCTCTGAGACCTGCACTGAGAGGAATGAAGGTGTAGAATTAGGTGTGTCACAGCCAAGTACTTGTGGGCAATCTGCTTTCAGTACACCGACGTCAGATTGTACCAGGCAAATTTCCCTGCCCCAGCTGCTGCACCGCCGAAGAAGTTTGCTCCCAGCCATCTACATGCACAGCGGTTGAATGCTAGCTTGGCAAAATTGCTAGCACTTCAACTGCTGCCTTTTCAGTTGGTAGACTCTGCCCCCTTCCGTGAGTTTGTGGAATGTGCGGTTCCTCAGTGGCAGGTACCCAAATGCCACTTTTTCTCATGGAAGGCGATTCTGGCTCTCTACCGGCATGTGGAAGGCAATGTCCATGCCTCGCTGGACAGGGCGGTCAGCGGTAAGGTGCATATTACCGCTGACTCATGGTCCAGCAGGCATTGACAGGGACATTACCTAAGTTTCACCGCGCATTTTGTGACTCTGCTGGCAGCTGGAAAGGATGCAGGACAAGGTGCAGTAGTGTTGGAGGTTGTTCCGCCACCACGCCTCCAAAATGCTAATGATTGTGACACACCTCTCTCCTCCACCCCCTCCTCTTCTTCTTCCTCCATGGCCTCTTCCTCGGAACCAGCGGTGCTCCGTAGTCGTTCAAGGGGCTACGCAAGTACGCAGGCCAAAAGATGCCATGCGGTGCTTGAGCTGGTGTGCTTGGGGGACAGGAGCCACACTGGGGCAGAGGTTCTGTCAGCTCTGCAGGGGCAGGTTCAGAGGTGGTTGACGCCACGCCAACTTAAGGCAGGAATGGTGGTTTGCGACAATGGCACCAACCTCCTCTCTGCCCTCCGACAGGGACAAATGACCCATGTGCCCTGTTTGGCTCACGTTCTTAACTTGGTGGTGCAGCGGTTCTTGGGCAGGTACCCGGGCTTACAGGATGTCCTGAGGCAGGCCAGGAAAGTCTGTGTGCATTTCCGCCGGTCATATAATGCCAGTGATCGGCTGACGGACCTCCAAAAGGAGTTTAACCTGCCCAAGAACCGCCTAATCTGTGACATGCCCACCAGGTGGAACTCAACGTTGGCCATGCTGCAGCGGCTGCACACGCAGCAGAGGGCCATCAATGAGTACCTGTGCGACTATGGCACCAGGACAGGGTCAGGGGAGCTTGGTTTTTTTTCCCCACGCCAGTGGGCCATGATCAGGGATGCATGCACTGTCCTGTCACCATTTGAGGAGGCCACGAGGATGGTGAGCAGTGACAGTGCATGCATCAGTGACACTGTCCCCCTTGTCCACCTGTTGGAGCACACGCTGCATGGAATAATGGACAGGGCACTTGAGGCAGAACAGAGGCAGGAAGAGGAGGACTTCCTTAGCTCTCAAGGCCCCCTTTATCCAGACAGTGTTCCTGCGTGCCCGCCGATCACACAGGAAGAGGACGAGGAGGAGGAGGAAGATTGTGTCAGTATGGAGGTGGAGCCTGGCACTCAGCATCAGCAGCAGTCTTTAAGGGATCAGTCCCAAGAAACACATGGACTTGTACGTGGCTGGGAGGAGGTGGCTGCGGACCATGTCGTCCTTAGTGACCCAGAGGACTCCGGACCGAATGCCTCGGCAAACCTACGCTGCATGGCCTCCCTGATCCTGCAAAGCCTGCGTAAGGATCCTCGTATTCGTGGTATCAAGGAGAAGGACCAATACTGGCTGGCAACCCTCCTTGATCTATGTTACAAGGGTAAGGTTGCGGACCTTATCTTGCCATCGCAGAGGGAGCAGAGGATGAAACATCTTCGGGAGGCCTTGCAGAAAGGTCTGTGCAACGCGTTCCCAGAGACTGGGAGGTTACAAACTCCTGTTCCTGGACAACGTGTTGCTGAGGCTTCGGTCAGTCAAAGAAGGAGCGGTGGAGAAGGTGGCCGTCTGACCGATGCGTTCAGACAATTTTTTGGTCCGCAGCCCCAAGGTATGATCCGTTCCAGCAACCATCGCCAGCGTCTGTTTTACATGGTGCAGGAATACCTAGGGGCAAGATCAGACTTGGACACCTTTCCCACCGAAAATCCTCTGGGTTACTGGGTCTTGAGGATGGATCACTGGCCAGAGCTTGCACAGTATGCAATTGAGCTACTGGCCTGTCCTGCATCCAGCGTTCTTTCGGAACGCACATTCAGTGCTGCTGGAGGCGTGGTAACCGATCACAGGGTGCGTCTGTCCACCGACTCGGTCGATCGACTGACCTTCATAAAAATGAATCAGTCTTGGATCACCACCAGCTACCAAGCACCTGATGCTGATGTAACCGAATAATTTTTTTTGAAATCTCAGATCCCTTCAAAGACTGCCTATGCTGATGCTGAGTGACTATCCCTGAGTAATTATCCTCTTCCTCCTCAATCATCACGCTGATAGCTTGTAAGAACATTTTTGGTTCTGGGCGCCACCACCAGTGCCTAAGGCACAATTTTTCAGCCCCTGTTTAACAGCGGCGTGTAATTACAATTTTTGATGTAATACTTTACAGCAGGGCTCGTTCCTGCATTCCAACTAGAGTGTCTGTGAGGGGTTGCAGTGTTGTGGCACCAGCACCAGTGCCCAATTTTTCTTCTCCTGTCTAACAGGGGCGTGTAATTACAATTTTTGATGCAATACTTTGCAGCAGGGCTCGTTCCTGCATTCCAACTAGAGTGTCTGTGAGGGGTTGCAGTGTTGTGGCACCAGCACCAGTGCCCAAGGCCCAATTTTTCTGCTCCTGTCTAACAGGGGCGTGTAATTACAATTTTTGATGCAATACTTTGCAGCAGGGCTCGTTCCTGCGTTCCAACTAGAGTGTCTGTAAGGGGTTGCAGTGTTGTGGCACCAGCACCAGTGCCTAAGGCCTAATTTTTCAGCTCCTGTTCAACAGGGGCATGTAATTACAATTCTTGATCTAATATTTCACAGCAGGGCCCTGTGAGGGCTTACAGTGTTGTGGCCACAGCAACACCTAAGGCCCAAATTTCTGCTGAGTATATAGGGCAGGACCCTACTTTCAAACATCTAACTTACAAACGACTCCTACTTGCAAACGGAAGGAGACAACAGGAAGTGAGATGAAATCTACCCCTAGGAAGGGAAATTCTCTCCTGTAAGAGTTAATATGGGAAAAAAAATTCTCCTTTCCACTGATGCTTTCCAATCCTTGTTCCACAAAAAAACCCAAATTTTCAAAAAACATTTTTCATTGGGACAAAAAGTGAGGTGAAATCTTCTGAAGAGGAGGAAAGACAGCAAAACAAATGTCACAGGGGTGATAACCCTTCCCTATGTTTTCCAAAAAGCTTAAAAAAGATTTTTTGGCTGGAGCTAAACACGTTAAAAATGTACCCGTTCAAAATTACAAAGAGATTCTACTTAACAAAAAACCTACAGTCCCTGTCTTGTTTGCACCGCCTGTATACTGCTGTTCAGAGTATATAGGGCCTGGTGGCCCCACACCTTTCCTTATTTTAATTTGGGTGCGGGGTTCCCCTTAATATCCATACAAGACCCAAAGGGCCTGGTAATGGACTGGGGGGTACCCATGCCGTTTGTCTCACTGATTTTCATCCATATTGCCATGACCCGACATTACATTAAACCCGCAAGCAGTTTTAAATGAGATTTTTTCCTTTAAAAATGACATTTGGTGCAGGGACTGTTCTAAACACGGGAAACACGCGTCACTTTACAGGCATACTATAGACCAGTGTTTCTCAACTCCAGTCCTCAAGGCGCACCAACAGGTCATGTTTTCAGGATTTCCACTATTTTGCACAGGTGATTTGATCAGTTTCATTGCCTAAGTAATTACCACAGCCGTTTCATCTGAGGGAAATCCTGAAAACATGACCTGTTGGTGCGCCTTGAGGCCTGGAGTTGAGAAACACTGCTATAGACACCCCCCAGGTACGATATTTAAAGGAATATTTCACTTTTTTTTTTTACTTTAAGCATCATTAAAATCGCTGCTCCCGAAAAAACGGCCGTTTTTAAAAGTTTTTTTTGCATTGATACATGTCCCCTGGGGTAGGACCCGGGTCCCCAAACCCTTTTTAGGACAATACCATGCAAATTAGCCTTTAAAATGAGCACTTTTGATTTTGAACGTCCCATAGACGTCAATGGGGTTCTAACGTTCGTGCGAACTTTCGGTCCGTTCGCAGGTTCTGGTGCGAACCGAACCGGGGGGTGTTCGGCTCATCCCTAATGAGGAGAAAAGACTAGGTGACAGCAAATTGGCTACAGTTGGCTCTCATCGGCTCAAGAAGCAGCAATTTCTAATATTTTAAGTAAACTTTTGTCTGTATATGAAATTGGCAAATTCTTTTTTATTATCTTAGTTATTTGATGATATTCCTTGGAATATATCATGACAAAAGTGACAGGTGTGCCTCTTCTTGTCATCCTAGGGTTTTTTCTTTTTGTTTGTAGATTATACAATATTTTATTATAGATTATGCAGTATTAAACTAAATAACTGGCAAAAAACTCCATTGTCTAAAACTATAGTCATTGCAGGTCCTAATTACTCCACTTCTGGATATTTGAAATATGTTTTCTTAAAGATTTATGCACTTTAGGTATGCACTGAGATTCTTGCAATCCCTTGTGATATTATTTTTCAAATTACATAGTACTATATAACTTATACCAAACAAAAATGGCAGTTCTTTGCATTAGAATGGGACAGCCCATGTCTTTCATGAATCTCTCCATTGTTCATTTTACACAATAAAAAAATAGATATGTACAATTTAAGGTGTAAATATATGGAAGCATAGCTTTAGGGTTTATCTATGACAGCTAAATGGGCCAGGCAGAGATGCATCACTGGTTGCTAGCAAGTCAGAGGTCACCAGTTAACTAAAAACCAGACTGAGCTGGAAGTTGTCACATTTAGCTGTGATAGTAATACTGCTGCTAAATGCATCACTTCCTGCTGCAGCTGGAGGTTCGGCTAGGCAGGCAGGCAAACGCCCCATTTAGTTTGCCTATTCGCCAAATGCGGAACAGGCAAAATTTGGACTGAAATCTTTTTCAGTCCAAATTCAAAGCTCAGTCCTGTTTTTCACAATAATTTGTGCAGTTTATCTAGTTTTAACCAGTGGACTTGTGTTGCAAAATCAGAACATTTTGATTAATAGCATATAATGAAAAAAAAAAGGAACAGATTTACAACTTTGCATCTTTGCAACTGATTGTAAGAAACTTTCTCAGAAAAGGTCCGGAAACATACATATAAAATTTAATGATATATAACTGCAACTAAGTAAATAGGAATATAATTTATACTTAAGAACAATGTTCTAAAAAAAGTGAAACAGGCAGCAATCTTCAGATTTTACAGGGACTCTATCATACACAAATACAATAAATGGTGATAGAGGTCAAATGTCATTAATTTCAATCTTTAATATCTTTATTAAATAAAATGGCTGCACGCACCCTTTCAGACTCCTCCCTCTAGTAACCTACCTTTAACTACACATGTTGCTTACTGAAACCAGCTAAACATGTTTATTATACTTCTAAAGAATACGCCAGATGTATTATTTGCCATTAATACACCAATAAAATATTGTGCTAACAGCACAGTTCGAATTATAATATTACACTTGGCCAGGTGTTAGATGAGTTATGTTTAAATACTAAGCACAAAAGCCCTAGCATGAGAGATTAGACCAAATGTCTTTTTCCCATTTACCACTGAAGTGAATATCTCCTGGCAAACTAGCCAGTTGGACCTAAACGTTCATTCTGCTCCTAAATCAATTCTGCATGTGGGCGAAGCAGCAGTTAAATGTAAAATTGCTGGAAAAGTATGTACATGCATAAATGGTGATTGCTAGGCAATGGAAACAATTGTTGCTGTTTTTTTTTAATTTTTAATCAAAGTAACTGCTTGTTAAGAAAATCTTTATTTTAAAGTCTAATTCTTATTTCTAGATGCATATAATTTTACTGTAATATACACATAACCTTACCTTACAGCCCAGATATACTGATAATCTTTCAGAGTGCAAAAGCTTCAGTTGCCTATTTGCTATAGTTTGGAAAAAAAGCTGTGCCATCAAAAGCAGAAGTAGAGAGATTACAAGTTGGCAATGGCAGTCTGAGGCCCTTAATTGTTAAAATTGTTAAAAATTTACAGCTGGGACTATTTTCATAAGTACTGGATTACCATAATTTCTATATTTTTGAATCCTGAACTTTATACTAATTATAATCAGAGTTTAACTGTAATGTTTATTGGTCTTATTCCTGTTCTGCAGAAATAGTGAAGCTTACAGTATGTGCTTATGTGTAGCATCCCTCTGAGAGGTAGAATTTACATAACATGACTAGGGATGAGCCGAACACCCCCCTGTTCGGTTCGCACCAGAACATGCGAACAGGAAAAAAGTTTGCTCGAACACGCGAACACCGTTAAAGTCTATGGGACACGAACATGAATAATCAAAAGTGCTAATTTTAAAGGCTTATATGCAAGTTATTGTCATAAAAAGTGTTTGGGGACCTGGGTCCTGCCCCAGGGGACATGGATCAATGCAAAAAAAAGTTTTAAAAACGGCCGTTTTTTCAGGAGCAGTGATTTTAATAATGCTTAAAGTCAAACAATAAAAGTGTAATATCCCTTTAAATTTCATACCTGGGGGGTGTCTATAGTATGCCTGTAAAGGGGCACATGTTTCCCGTGTTTAGAACAGCCTGACAGCAAAATGACATTTCGAAGGAAAAAACTCATTTAAAACTACCGCGGCTATTAATGAATTGCCGGTCCGACAATACACATAAAAGTTCATTGATAAAAACGGCATGGGAATTCCCCACAGGGAAACCCCGAACCAAAATAAAAAAATAAAAAAATGACGTGGGGGGGTCCCCCTAAATTCCATACCAGGCCCTTCAGGTCTGGTATGGATATTAAGGGGAACCCCGGCCAAAATTTAAAAAAAAAAAATGACGTGGGGTTCCCCCTAAATTCGAAGGGTCTGGTATGGATTTTAAGGGGAACCCCGCGCCAAAAAAAAAAAAAAAATGGCGTGGGGTTCCCCCAAAAATCCATACCAGACCCTTATCCGAGCACACAACCTGGCAGGCCGCAGGAAAAGAGGGGGGGACGAGAGTGCGCCCCCCCCTCCTGAACCGTACCAGGCCACATGCCCTCAACATTGGGAGGGTGCTTTGGGGTAGCCCCCCAAAACACCTTGTCCCCATGTTGATGAGGACAAGGGCCTCATCCCCACAACCGTGGCCGATGGTTGTGGGGGTCTGCGGGCGGGGGGCTTATCGGAATCTGGAAGCCCCCTTTAACAAGGGGACCCCCAGATCCCACCCCCCCCTGTGTGAAATGGTAAGGGGGTACTTACCCCTACCATTTCACTAAAAAAGTGTCAAAATAGTTAAAAATGACAAGAGACAGTTTTTGACAATTCCTTTATTTAAATGCTTCTTCTATCTTCCTTCATCTTCTTCATCTTCTGGTTCTTCTGGCTCTTCTGGTTCTTCCTCCGGCGTTCTCGTCCAGCATCTCCTCCGCGGCGTCTTCTATCTTCTTCTCCTCGGGCCGCTCCGCACCCATGGCATGAGGGGAGGCTCCCGCTCTTCTCTTCATCTTCTTCTTCATCCTCTTCTCTTCTTCATCTTCTTCATCTTCTTCATCTTCATCTTCTCTTCTTAATTTTCTTCTGCGGGCCGCTCCGCATCCATGCATGGAGGGAGGCTCCCGCTGTGTGACGGCGTCTCCTCGTCTGACGGTTCTTAAATAACGGGGGGCGGGGCCACCCGGTGACCCCG
The DNA here is from genome assembly GCA_037952925.1 of Lithobates clamitans. Lineage (NCBI taxonomy): Eukaryota > Metazoa > Chordata > Amphibia > Anura > Ranidae > Lithobates > Lithobates clamitans. The sequence goes on from JBBGZY010000272.1 coordinate 4,274,350, forward strand.
CCCCCCTCTGACGCACGGGACATGACGGGACTTCCCTGTGGCATTCCCCGTGACGTCACAGGGAAGTCCCGTCAAGTCACCGTGCGTCAGAGGGGGGCGGGGTCACCGGGTGGCCCCACCCCCCGTTATTTAAGAACCGTCAGACGAGGAGACGCCGTCACACAGCGGGAGCCTCCCTCCATGCCAGCATGGCTGCGGAGCTGCCCGGAGAAGAAATGAAGAAGGAAGAAGAGATGAAGAAGAAGAAGATGAAGAAGAGAAGAGGATGAAGAAGAAGAAGATGAAGAGAAGAGCAGGAGCCTCCCCTCATGCCATGGGTGCGGAGCGGCCTGAGGAGAAGAAGATAGAAGACGCCGCGGAGGAGATGCTGGGCGAGAACGCCGGAGGAAGAACCAGAAGAGCCAGAAGAACCAGAAGATGAAGGAAGATAGAAGAAGCATTTAAATAAAGGAATTGTCAAAAACTGTCTCTTGTCATTTTTAACTATTTTGACACTTTTTTAGTGAAATGGTAGGGGTAAGTACCCCCTTACCATTTCACACAGGGGGGGGCCGGGATCTGGGGGTCCCCTTGTTAAAGACCCCCACAACCACCGGCCACGGTTGTGGGGATGAGGCCCTTGTCCTCATCAACATGGGGACAAGGTGTTTTGGGGGGCTACCCCAAAGCACCCTCCCAATGTTGAGGGCATGTGGCCTGGTACGTTCAGGAGGGGGGGGGGGCCGCACTCTCGTCCCCCCCCTCTTTTCCTGCGGCCTGCCAGGTTGCGTGCTCGGATAAGGGTCTGGTATGGATTTTTGGGGGAACCCCACGCCGTTTTTTTTTTTTTTTTGGCGCGGGGTTCCCCTTAAAATCCATACCAGACCTGAAGGGTCTGGTATGGAATTTAGGGGGAACCCCACGTCATTTTTTTTTTTAATTTTGGCCGGGGTTCCCCTTAATATCCATACCAGACCTGAAGGGCCTGGTATGGAATTTAGGGGGACCCCCCCACGTCATTTTTTTTTTTTTTAATTTTGGTTCGGGGTTTCCCTGTGGGGAATTCCCATGCCGTTTTTATCAATGAACTTTTATGTGTATTGTCGGACCGGCAATTCATTAATAGCCGCGGTAGTTTTAAATGAGTTTTTTCCTTCGAAATGTCATTTTGCTGTCAGACTGTTCTAAACACGGGAAACATGCGCCCCTTTACAGGCATACTATAGACACCCCCCAGGTACGAAATTTAAAGGGATATTACACTTTTATTGTTTGACTTTAAGCATTATTAAAATCACTGCTCCTGAAAAAACGTCCGTTTTTAAAACTTTTTTTTGCATTGATACATGTCCCCTGGGGCAGGACCCGGGTCCCCAAACACTTTTTATGACAATAACTTGCATATAAGCCTTTAAAATTAGCACTTTTGATTTCTCCCATAGACTTTTAAAGGGTGTTCCGCGGCATTCGAATTTGCCGCGAACACCCCAAATTGTTCGGCGAACTTGCGAACAGCCAATGTTCGAGTCGAACATGAGTTCGACTCGAACTCGAAGCTCATCCCTAAACATGACAGATGGCTGTGCAATACAGAAGAGGTTCAAGGCAGGAACAGTATTCTGCTGACAGCTGACAAAGGCAGAGTCCATTATCCAAGCAACGGTTAAGGCTGAGGATAGTCTGTAGAGTAGTTTGTATCCAGGTAAAAAGTTAGGGCAGGCAGCATTTAAAAGAGTAATCTGAGGGGGCGTGGCCAGCAGGCATGATGGAAGCCTAGTGCAGTGCTCCAGAGCATTTCAGGGGATCCCAGCTACACTAACCACCGCATACCGACGATTTTTCTCCCAGATACCAGGGGCTCACCTTCTACACCCACAGCCATGTCCAAGAAAAGGAAGGATGAGAAGGGACCTCTCAAATTGACTGCTTTCTTCCCCCCACTTCCTCGAAGTAGATGCCTAAATAGCGCTGGTGGCCCGGCCCCTGCTACCTCAGCACACACACGCGGCCACTGTGCAGACCTACTTGATGACCCATTTGTGGCCGCAGGGATCTCAGAGGGCTCTCTCTCCCCTACAGGACCTATCCAGCTAATCCTTCATGCTGCAGCCCAGCTAAGTCTCGCATGAGGCATGACCCTGCACAAGACCAAGAGGTAAGCCAGAACACAGCACCTTCACATCACAGTCTGCCTGAGCTTTCTCCCATAGCCTCCTTTCCCACTAGCAACCAGCCAGTAATGGATACTCTCCTCAAGGAGATGCTGCTCTCCCTCCACACCTCTCTACAGGTGGACATTGTCACTCTAACTAAACTGTTTTCTCTTTTTTTTGTTTCATAAAGATTTTATTGGGGGCGTGACGGCTTAGCACGCAGCGCGGATGGAAGCAGTGTGAGAGAGCTGCGGCATCCAGAGAGCGCTGGGACCTAAAAACGAGCCGATCCCTGGCCAAAAATGTCCACTCAGCTGAGAAAAGGGGCACACAATCGCTCTATGAGATCTTTGGGAACCCCCAAAAGCAGGAATTCACAGGCAAAGCTCAGCAAATACCGCTTCAGCAGCGGCAGTGACAGACCCAAGATGGCGCCGGCTCACAAAACGGCACACGAGGAGGACATGGAGGATGATGAAATCTCCCTCCCTGCATCTGAAGACTCTGCCAGAGGTAAAGTGATTGCCGATCACCCACTGACATTTGCAGATATGACAGAGATAGCTGCAGACATCAAGAACTCACTCTCAGCAGCTATCACTGATTTAAAATCTGATTTAATGAGGCTGACTGAACAAATGGCAGTAAATGAGAGAGCAGGAAAACGGAGGGACAGGGCTTTAGTCAGATTGGATGATATTGCAGCTACTCACTCTCAACATATGATTGACATGAATAGACAGATCGAGGACCTCGATAACAGGGGGAGAAGGCACAACATAAGGGTGAGAGGTGTTCCTGAGTCTGTCACCCCTGAACAAATTAAACCTGCATTAACCTCCATTTTCAATAATCTAATTGAGAGACCTGAAGCTTCTCCTATTGAATTTGATAGAGCACACAGAGCCCTAAGACCCAGAGCCCCTGACAATACACCTCCTAGAGATATAATCTGCTGTCTTCCTAATTTCTGCCTTAAAGAAGAAATCCTGCAAAAAGCCAGAATGTATGAGCTGGTTACATTTAATGGAATAGATGTACAGCTCTTTCAAGATCTCTCACCTATTACCTTGAAAAACAGACGAGCATTGAAACCCCTATTAGGAATCCTAAGGGAAAAAGGGATTAACTATAGGTGGAAGTTCCCCTTTGCTCTCCAAGCCTTATACAATGGCAAACAGTTCATACTCAGAGTTCCAGATGACTTGTTGCATTTCTGTGAAAACCTGCAAATAGCACCAGTAGATCTTCCAGACTGGTACGCAGAATTCCGTCTCCCTCCTGCAATCAACAACATGCCTTCCACCTCAGGACTGTCTCCTGGGAAATCACCTTTTCAACATGGAAAACAACACAGAAATGCAACTAAAAGCCCCAGTTCAAAAGAGGCTAGACAATATAGTCAATTATAAACAAACAGGGACAATAACTGACAAATTATACAGTTAACTCTTATCCCATATAGGGTGTTGATCACATGTTTAAAGCTCTAATTTTTTTTTTTATTATATATATATTTTTTTAATTTTTTCATATCGTCACTTCTGTGGACTTTTCCTCATGACTATTAGAGAGCTATTAAAAGTTTAGCCACTAGATGGCAACCTTAAGTGTAAGGCTGACCGCAGGTCAGCCTGTTATTGTAGGAGGAGTCTGCCCTCCTTCTTCTCCTTGCTTGTGGTCGTAGGATTTCGTGTGCGTCTGACGTCACTTCCGGGTTTCAGGTTCAACAGGAAGATGTGCGGCTGCTAGGAGCAAATCTCCCTATTTCAGCGGCGGAGTTACAGGTTTGGGGAAGGGGGGCACCGCTCGCTGTGACCGCTCTCCCTCATGTGGCGCTGCAGACTCGGAGCGGCGCGGGCGGCCCTCTGGGTTCTGGCCTCCGTCGTGGGCGGCCGTGCTGGTGTCCGCACGCGCACGCTCGCCTCTGTCCTCCTCGCGCGGCTTGTCTCCGGCTGGTGAGAGGCGGTATGTGCGCTGCGGGAGGCTCTTGGTCGCTCTCTCTCTCCCTTCCTCCTTCGCCGGGGACCTGGTGTCTGGGGTTCCTCGCTTCGCAGTTCCTCCTGTGGGGGGGGCTGCCAGTGTGTGCTGTGTGCGGTGCGTCGCTGTCGTCCAGGCGCGTGATCGCCCTCCCCCCTCCCAGATCATCACCTCCAGCTAACTTTAATTGTTGTTGACCATTTGTGTCCCCTGCCACAGGATTCCCTTCACTTCCTGTCTGCGGCAGGGGGTCATTGGTGGTTGCATGGGCTGGCGCTCCCCATTCACCCCTGTTCTGGTGATGGTGTGGAGTGTGGAATCATGCCTCCTACTGATCGGTTGCGGTTTCGTATGCATTTCATGGTTTCTTGCTATTTGCGATTTCCCTTTCATTCTTGCGTTTTCTTTCAATTTGCGGTTTCTTATGCATGTTGCAGTTGGGCAGGTGTTTTTTGGTTGCTCGTGCTTTTTGCGGGTTGGCTCATGCGTTTTTGCGGTTTTCTCATGAATTTTGCGGTTTTCCCATGCGTTTTTTCGGTTTCCTCATGCATTTTACGGTTTCTCACGCATTTTACGGTTCTCATACAATTTACGGTTTCTCATGTTTTTTCATGGTTTGATGCAGGACGGTTTCATGAGAATTTACGGTAAGACATGTGTAAGTATAGGGTTCAGGGGATAATTCAGGCGATTTCTTATTCTTTTTTACGATTCCATGCTTTTTACGGTTCGCATGCATGTTTAGTTTCGCATACAATTACGATTCTCATGCATTTTACGGTTATCATGCATTTTACGGTTTCTCATGCGAGTTATGGTTTCTCATATAATTTATGGGTTCTCATGCATTTTACAGTGCATGTTTTTTACAGTTTCAGTAAAATTTACGGTTTCTTGTGCTTTTTACGGTTTCTCAGGTTTTTACGGTTCTCATGCATTTTACGGTTTCTCATGCATTTTACACGTTTAAGGCATTTCACGGTTTTATAAATTGTGGTTTCTTATGCATATTTTTTAATCTCTCATGCTTTGTCATGGTCAATTTACATTTTCTTATGCAATGTATGTTTCTCATGTTATTTACGATTCTCATCATGCAATTTACGTTTCTCATGTAATTTACGTTCTCATGTAATTTGCGGTGTTCTCATGTAATGTTCGTTTTCTTATGCAATTTGTCATTTCTCTTGCCTATTCATGTTTCTTACATTTCTCGTGTTTCCCATGTTACTCACGCCTTACATGGTTCTCACGTGTGCTCTTGGTTCGCACGTTTTCCATGTTTCTTTCGCTTCCCATGTTTTCCATGCCTCGCACATTTGTTCATGCTTACGTCTTCCCATGTTCTCACGTTTCCCATTTTTCTCACGTTTCCCATGTTTCTCACGTTTTCCCATGTTTCTCACGTTTTCCCATGTTCTCTTGTTTTCCATGTTGCTTTCGGGTGTTTTCATGCAGTTTACAGTGTTTTCATGCAATTGTTACAATATTTTCATGCAAATTTTACAGTGTTTTTTCATGCATTTATGGTTTCTTGTGCTATGTGTCACTTCTTATGCCTTTTCATGTTTCTTACATTTATCATGTTTTACTTTTCGTATGTTTTCACGTTTTTTCCCTTGGTGCTCACGTTTGTTTCTCTCGTGTTTCCTTGATTCTCACGTTTTCCTTTGATTCTCATTTTCCCTGGCTTCTCTCGTTTCCCATGCTTCTCTCATTTTCCCTGGCTTCTCTCGTTTCCCTGGCTTCTCTCGTTTCCCATGCTTCTCTCGTTTTCCATTGCTTCTCTCGGTTCCCATTGCTTCTCTCGTTTTCCATTGCTTCTCTCGTTTTCCATTGCTTCTCTCATTTTCCATTGCTTCTCTCGGTTCCCATTGCTTCTCTCGTTTTCCATTGCTTCTCTCGTTTTCCATTGCTGTTCTCGTTTTCCATTGCTGTTCTCGTTTTCCATTGCTTTTCTCGTTTTCCATTGCTGTTCTCGTTTTCCATTGCTTTTCTCGTTTTCCATTGCTGTTCTCGTTTTCCATTGCTGTTCTCGTTTTCCATTGCTGTTCTCGTTTTCTATTGCTTCTTTCGTTTTCCATTGCTTCTTTCGTTTTCCATTGCTGTTCTCGTTTTCCATTGCTGTTCTCGTTTTCCATTTGCTGTTCTCGTTTTCCATTGCTGTTCTCGTTTTCCATTGCTGTTCTCGTTTTCCATTGCTGTTCTCGTTTTCCATTGCTTTTCTCGTTTTCCATGGCTTCTCTCGTTTTCCATGGCTTCTCTCGTTTTCCATGCTTCCCTCGGTTTCCCATGTATTTTACGTTTATGTCATATGTTTATGTCATATGTTTGTGACAGTTTTTCATTCGCTGCATTTCTGTTAGCTAGTGCTCACATTCAGGGTCTGTCACGTCTACAGATCTGTACAGGCTGAGGTTTCGTTTTTAATTGATTGTTGTCCCACAATCCTCTCGCCTGTTTCCATACGTCATACGTGCACGTTCACCGTTACACTTTTACTTTTACCCACCTCTGTCTGTGGGTATCTTAGCCCTGAGTGTTCGTTTTTAATTTCCTGTCCAGGCGCTGCAGGTTGCTCGGGCTCACTCACTGCATACAGTAGGGGGGTGTCATCATTAGGTTCACATTCTTGCGCTATTAAGCTTGCCATTCTTGCACCCACATCATCATTGTCAGGTACCAGGGGTATTATGTCTTGGGGCTGCTTGCATGTATGTTATTTGGTTGCTGTCAAACAGCTGGGTTGTTCATGTTCTACCACTGTTGAATACCCATCACGTCTATGGGTTGACAGATTGAGGTGATCGTTTTTAATTGGCTTGTTTGGTGGCAAGTCTCCTCATCTGTTCTTATGCTGTTTATGTATTTCATAAAAACTCACGTTTCTCATGCAATTTACGTTTCTCATGCAATTTACGTTTCTCATGCAATTTACGTGTCTCATGCAATTTACATGGTTTTTTTTTGTTTTTTTTTTGCAATTTGTTGTTTCTATGATAATCTCACTTATGTTTCTCTTGTTCTTCTAGGTTTTCTCATGTTTTCCCAAGGTTACTCTCGTTCTCATGTTTCTCACGCTGTTCATCATTCACGCTACCGGGGTTTTTTCATGTAGTTTGTGGTTTCTTGCAGCTTCGGTGCTTAGGCTGCTTACGGTTTGTAGCTCGCACAATACATGTGTTTCGTTCTTTCATGCAGCTACGTTCCTGACGCAGGTTCTCAGCATGCTCACGTTCTTTCGTAGTTCATGTTGCTGTCCCAGTGGCATGCCACTTATGCAGAGTAGGTTACCCAGGGGACTGGTTTTTCCCTCTGGTATGCACACGACCTTTTATTTCATAGCTACTTTTGGCTAGGATTGGCGGAAGCATGGAACTATGGTAAGTCAGCATGGCAGCTCCAGCAGCTTTTACAGGCTCAGGGGGTTAGTGGATTCTGAATTTTCTCAAGTCTCTAGGTCAGGATCAGTAGGTTTCCTACTTGGTTCGGTTTTTGGCCCTTTTTATCACGTATCGGCATGGCATTGTCAGGGCGTTTCCGGTTGGGCTCAGCTTTTATGTTGTTGGAGACCCTGACAGACTTTCTTTATTTGCTGCGCATTCTATTAGCAATCCTCAGGGTTCTTGAAGATTAGCCCTCCTGCTGTGATCAGCGGACTTCTCACCATGGGTAAAATTTTTCTGTGTGGTATCTATCACATTCTCATGGTCTCCTTCATGTTGGGTGCCAGCTAGGTGCTCAGGGCAGGCTTATACCCAGTTTGGGTCATAAGTGATAGGAGCAGGTTCGGTGTATTTGTGCCAGGGACCCCAGCCCGTTGGGTAGGTGGAGGTCGTCTTGTTTCTCTGGGTTTGGCCCAGAGCCATTTTTGAGATACCATAAGTGTTTGTTATTTGATAGGTTATACGTAATTTCAGTAGGCTATAATTTGGCATCATATTCATCCTACTGGTCATTTTTGCCCCCTTTTAGGCATACTGACCATTTGACCAGGGCACAACTCAGGTCTATGTTCTTGTTGCTTTTTGTTCCTTGTTACACTATCACAGATTGACTCCGAGTACAAGTGTAAGGCTGACCGCAGGTCAGCCTGTTATTGTAGGAGGAGTCAGGCTGCATAAAGCCTGCCCTCCTTCTTCTCCTTGCTTGTGGTCGTAGGATTTCGTGTCCCACCCACCCATTCCCTTTTTCTTTTCTATTTTTTATTTTATTTCAATTCATACTTGGGTATGCCCCCTTTTAGGCATACTGACCATTTGACCAGGGCACAACTCAGGTCTATGTTCTTGTTGCTTTTGTTCCTTGTTACACTATCACAGATTGACTCCGAGTACAAATAAGTCTTACTAGAAACCCAGCACAATAGTATGCTGTTGTGACAAATAAGGACACAAGAACTGCACACATAAAGATTACATTGAAAGCAAACTTCATCACTCTATCCTCCTTCTTTTGAATATTAACAAAATGGATTGAATCCCTATTCTCTACAAATTTGCAACAGGAAACTTGTACTTTCCTACATCTCCGGTTTACAGTTCACAAAGTAAGAACGCTGGCAGTGAAACATGGGAAGACTGAACATCTCTAATTTCCGCCGGCCGACACAAGATTTCCCATCAACCAACCCTCTCCAGATTGTACCAGAGGACTACACACTTTTTAGAATAGGAATTTTGTTTTTCTACACTGATGATAAAAAAGATCCTATGATCATACGGGTATAAGGACTCAGGAAACATAGAGATTTTTGACTTAATTTTGTTTGGTCTTCTACTCCCAATGACTGATCGATAAGATTTCTCATACAGGCTTCAAATGTAAGGCGCAGACATACCAACAGGTTGGCATTAGCTAGTGAATAGATTCCTACTATGCCATTGGAATACGCTTATATTATTGCAGCTCTAGATACCCCCACCTCTAGATATCTAGATACCTCTAGATATTCACTGAAAACTTTGGTTGAATTTGACATGTTAATTACTCTGTTTTATTCAGTTTTGGATTTTTTTCTATTTTTTTTTTTTTTTTCTTAATTAACGATGGTGGCAGTCATATCATAGATCTTTTGCAGCAATGATAACAAAAGGTCCCATCCACATATGCTGTATGACCCTAAAACACCCATATATTCGGGTAGCCAGCCTAAATACTGTAGGCCGGGAATAAGATAAGAGAAATCAACATTTATACATCATAGATCTTATCTTATTATTGCTCCAAGATAAGATGATGGGGGCAGGAAGGCCACGCATAGAATTGGATGGAATATATATGTTTTCCACTTATATATAAACGGTTCATAATACCCTAGATATGGGGATTTACCATTAAAAGTTACTAATATATTGAGTGATGCTCCAGAAACCAACACCATTATAATGATAATGGTTTAAAACCATATAAGTTATAGATATTGTTATATACTGGTAAGATTAACAGTTTACAGTTTATCGGTTGCCCTCACACAGAGGAGTTGTATATTGAGCTGCTTCTCATTGGGTCCTGGGAAATTCGAAACCTAGATAAGATAGATATTGGAAACGGACCAATCTCAGGACTTGATGAGACGCAAGGTTAATTCAGTTCCAGACACCCTGGTTTAGTTTATATCACTAATAAAGCTGTATAAGTCAAAATACAATTTACTGGTCAGTGGACACGAATCTTCAAATTATATAAATAGCATCCCGGCGCTCCTGAACACCCGAGAGCACTGATAAAATAGTCACCCATTACCACACGTTAAACGTCCACCTTCGTACCTCCCACTCACCCCCCAGAGTAAAACTGGTGAACCGCTCCTAACACCGGCTTGCTCAACACCTTCAAGGTGTAACACTGAGCAATCTCAAACACGGTTCTATTGAACCAAACTTACCTCAGTAACAAACTCTAGATTTACCTTATCTTACCCTTAGCCTTCTTATCGTATACCAACCACCCATCTCACTTCTCCCCTTCACACCCCCCCTCCTCCCTTTTTTTTTTTTTTATCCCCTTACTACTGTCATGGCCTACTCACTGCTAGGGAAAGCCCCGAATATTATCTCACATAATGTAAACGGCCTAAATATTCCTAAGAAAAGAACAAAGCTCCTGAAGGAATTAAAAAAGGCCAACCCTGCAATAGTTTATCTCCAAGAAACGCACTTTAAGAACAATAATATTCCCAAACTCACGGATGGCCACTTCACAAAAGCTTATCATGCCACAAACCCTACTGCTAAAACTAAAGGGGTCACTATATTGTTTAGCAAACATTCTCCCTTTTCCCCTTTGAAACAACTTGTCGACCCAGAGGGCCGCTATATTTTCATTAAAGGTACATGGGATGGGACACCAGTTACTTTAGCTAATGTGTACTTCCCAAACAAAGCGCATATAACATTCTGCTAAAAAATAGTAGATGAGCTCAGATGGTTTGCAGAAGGATGCATTATCCTAGGAGGCGATTTCAATATCCCTCTAAACCCACAACAAGACACATCCTCAGGCTATACTTCCGTTGCATATAAGATACTGAAACGTATTAAGAAATTACTTCAATCCCTATCCTTGGTAGATACTTGGAGATCTACACATCCCTCTGACAGAGACTACACCTTTTTTTCTTCTCCGCACAAAAGATATTCCAGAATTGACCTAATCTTTATCTCCCAAAGAAATTTGATCAATCTAATTAAAGCAGAAATAGGAATAATATCCATTTCAGACCATGCCCCTACCACCATCAATTTCAAATTCAACCCGCCCAAATCTACTACATTCAATTGGAGACTTAATTCGGCCTTATTAACTGACCAAACCATACAAGATGACATACATGATTCCATTAAACGATACTTTGAAACTAATCGAGAATCAGACACCAATCCCCTAAACAATTGGGAAGCCCATAAAAGTGTAATCAGAGGGGATTTTATAAAATGGGGAGCCAGAAGAAAAAAAGAAAGAGACAGAGAAATCACTAACCTATCTAATAAAATAGCCAGTCTCGAGAGCCAACATAAACAATCCATCACCATCAATCTAGAGGAAGAACTTAAAAAATGTAGGCAAGCCCTTAAACAGATATTAGACCTAAAAACGAGAAGAACACTTTTTTTCCAAAAGAATATATTCTATGAACATGGAAACAAAAGTGGAAAATACTTGGCTAGAGCACTAAAAGCAGCGCATACAGAGGGACATATACACGCCATGAAAAACAAAACAGGTATCTTAGAACATAAACCCGAAAAAATAGCCGAACTGTTCCATGAATTCTATACGGCCCTTTATGATATTAAAACACAACACAAACCTCCCCATATCATAGGCGCAAGAGATGAGACAATAAAGGAATTCTGCAAAATAGCGGATTACTGACCCTTGATCCTGAAGATATCAACAAACTAGAAGAACCCATAAATGTTACAGAAATACAAGAAGTAATTAAAGAATTAAAACCTGGGAAAAGTCCTGGCCCGGATGGTTTTACATCCCAATATTATAAAACTTTCACGCATCTACTCTCTAAACATCTTGTATCTGTTTATAATAATCTAGCAAAACAAGAACATAGCTCTGACTCCCTCTTAATGGCTTATATCGCAGTAGTACCAAAACCAGATAAAGACCCCACGGACTGTGCCAACTTCAGACCCATTTCCTTACTTAATATTGACTTAAAAATTTTCACTAAAATCCTCGCGAATCGGTTGAAACCCCTCTTATCAAAAATGATTGGACCAGAGCAAGTAGGCTTTATGCCTGGTAGAGAAGCCGAAGACAACACAACCAAGGCAATAAATTTAATACACTATATCGGGGGTTCCAAAATCGAAGGCCTTCTGCTATCCACGGATGCAGAAAAGGCCTTCGATAGGGTTTCTTGGGACTATATGCTCTCCACTTGCTCGCATATTGGATTGGGAAACAACATGTTAAATTGGATAGGCACCTTATACCAACACCCCAAAGCCAAAATTAAAATAAACAATACATTATCAGAATCAATCAACATCTGCAACGGCACCTGTCAAGGTTGCCCTTTATCACCATTACTCTTCATACTTACACTAGAACCACTAATCAGAAGCATAAATTTAAACACAGACATTAAGGGATTCCAAATAAATAAAAAAGAATACAAAATAGCAGCCTATGCAGATGATCTCTTATTTTTTATCTCGCAGCCACATATCTCCATTCCCAACCTCCATAAAATATTTAAGACATATAGCTATATTTCTAATTTTAAAATTAATCAAACCAAGTCTGAGGCTCTAAACCTCTCACTACCCCCCAACCAATTGACCATGATAAAAAAGAACTATAATTATAAGTGGGTACAAAAACATCTTAAATACCTAGGGGTTAATCTCACTACAACTTTAGATGACATATATGAAGCTAACTATACACCCCTATTACTCTCAATAAAAAAAGATCTTAAAAATTGGTCCACAAAATTATTTTCTTGGTTCGGAAGAGCTTCAATACTGAAAATGACGATTCTCCCCAGACTATTGTATATCTTTAACACGTTACCAATACATGTCCCAAACGCATTCTTTGCCAAAATTAAAGATTTACAAAGAAGATTTTTATGGGCAGGAAAAAAACCTAGATTAAATTACAGACTACTCACCTCTCCCATAAACAAAGGCGGAATAGGTTTACCTGACTTAAAAAAATACCACAATGCAACTCATATCACCAGACTAATAGACTGGCACTGCCACGGCGACAATAAAGACTGGGTCCAACTGGAACTCTCCTACAACAAACGACAATTACTATATTTTCCTTGGACAAATCATGCTAAATCCCTCAGAAACTTGAAACACCCCTTGATTAAGACCACAATAGCCATTTTACACAAAATTGCTAAAACGCATATTATCGCTTCAATACCTGGCCCACTAACACCAATTGAAGGCAACCCAGATTTTACACCGGGGATGACTCAAAGATGTCTCCCGAGACCCAAACACAGCTTAAAGTTCCTAACATCCCACTGCTTTCTTGGAAATAAGATGAGACCCTTGGAATCATTTAATGAAGAATACGGGGAATCATTTCCTGGCCTATGGTTTTATATGCAACTAAAAAATTTCCTGCTGAACAGCAAAAATAAAGCTTCATACTACCTTCCAATGACACCTCTAGAACATATCTGCTACAAACGTTCCCCGAATCTTAAATCCACTTCCATGGCTTACAAATGGTTGACCCAACCGATTCCTATAGATAGCCATAATCATAAAAAGAAGTGGGAAAAAAAGTTTTGGGAATCAAACTTAGCGATGCTCAATGGGAAAAAGCTTGTATCTTAGCTCATAAATGTTCACTAAGCACAAAAGCTCAGGAAATATCATATAAAATATTAACCCAATTGTATGTGACACCACAAAAGGCCAGGAGGTGGTTCCCCACAACCTCAGACACATGCTGGAGATGTGGAACAGAAACAGGCTCATTTATGCACATATGGTGGACATGTCCCCCAATCCAAGAGTATTGGGGAAAAATAATACGCTGGATAAAATACATTACTGAGACCAAAATAAACCTAAATGCCGCTGCCTGCCTGATTCACGTCAACACATATACACTGAGCAAGTACAAAAAGTCCCTCACCAGACATCTCTTAAACGCAGCTAAAACCCTAATTCCATTACACTGGAAATCTACACATACTCCAGGAGTTAAAGAATGGTTTGACAAAGTACAGTATACCTATAAGATGGAAGAAATTTTAGCTATGAAAAAAGAAAACAACACCAACTTTAACAAGATGTGGCAACCCTGGTATCTGTTTACATTATCGGACGAATTTAAAACAGCAACCATCCCGAACTAACAAACCCTGGTTTCAATTGCCAAGAACTTTTAACTTGAATGATGCTATCATTTACTATCTGTTTCAGAATACTCATTTATATGCATATGTATTATAAGCCAACAACACCAATCCTAAATGGTATCATATTGCTACCTGCTCATCCTTAAACCCTCCTCCCCCCCCCCCTTTTTTTTTTTCCTCCCCCCTCTTCCCTTTTCCCTTGTACCCTATTTCCAGAATACTTGAAATATTATTTTTTAAACTCAATTTTCAGAATATATTTGCAATGTCTAGTTGTTCGCTGACATAATGTTACATGCTTAAACAGATGTTTATCATAATATAACATGTATACTGAATTTGTTCTCAATAAACTTTGATTGTGATAAAAAAAAAAGATTTTATTACACATTTCAAGAAATATACAACACAGCGTAACAATACAACAATGTAACAAAATGGGTAGCAGGTTCCCTTTAAAGTGTATCAAGCAATAGTTTACATGTTTGGAGTATTGTAAATATCTAGAGGATACACCTGTTCTGTACATATCCTATTTGTATCAGTAAAGAGGAATATATAAACAAAGGGGGAGAATTTGGTCAATGCCCTAGGGTGTATGGGCTCATCGGTGTAGTATGGCTCTTCATAGGTTGGATTATTGCTGTTTTAGGATTTAATTGGAACCACCTACTAGAGTATAGCTATAATGGCTCAGCTTTACCCAATTGTGCTCATCTGTTGCTAGGGACCTGGGCTCAAGGTCGGACATTACCGTCCGCTCCAATCACCAAGTCCATCTTTTTACGGGGTTCAGAAAATGTCAAGGGCAAGAGAAGAAGACAGAAAAGGAAGGGGAGAAGAAAAAAAAGGGGGGGAAGAGGGGAAAGGGGGGGTGAGGGAGGTATGTGGAGAGGGGGTGAAATCCCACCTGCTACCCTCTCCATCTACTATCCACATGCCATGCTCACTGGCTCTCCCGGATCTCCGGGGGAACCATCTACGATTAATTTGCGTTATAGTAATAGGTTACATATTTTGTTGTAATAATTCCTGATATGACTGGGAAGTTTTGTACGCAATCCATGCCTCCTAGATCGCTGAGAAGCTCGAGATTCTATCTTGCGAAGTGAAGATCAGTTCCTCCATCGTTGCTATGCGATCAACACGTAGGGCCCATTCTTTTAGTGAAGGCGGTCGCGTGGACCTCCAATGTACCTGTATACAGAGCCTGGCGGTGTTTATTAAATGCATAGCTAACGATTTGAAGTATTTTTTATAGGAAGTTTTGGATAAGTGTAGTATGTATTGTCCTGGTGTGAACTCTAGTGGGAGTGAAGAGATTGCTGTAGTCACTTCATGTATTTTACACCAGTATGGCTGGATTATAGGGCAGGACCACCAAACATGAAGGAGGGTGCCCACCTCTGTTTGACATTGCCAGCAGTGATCTGGCACCATCGGGAAAATCTTATGAAGCACCTGTGGGGTCTTATACCATCTAGTTTTAAGCTTGTATCCATTTTCCTGCATATTAACATCGAGAGAGCCTTTGTGTATGTATAAGTGGATACGATCCCAGCTAGTTTCTCCTATCTCCCTGTCTGAGGCTGTTTCCCAGAATGCATGGTCTGCGCATAGGGAGGAGTATGGTTCCCCAAACATAAAGGCATATAAGGCTGAGATTACGTGGCTCTGGGGTGAGGAGCTTGTACAGAGAGATTCAAACACTGTGGGAGGGTTCGTGAATTTGGTTATTTTCGATGGCATATCTAGAAAGTGTTTTAGTTGTATATAAGACCAAGAGGGGAAAGATTTAGTGTTGGACAATGCAGAGAGATCTTGTACTCTTAGAAACTTACCTCTGTGAAAGAAGTGTTTAGCCTGCATCTGTGCATAGGGTCATTCCTTTTGAAGATAGGATTTTGGCAGGCCCGGTGGGAAGTCTGGGTTGTCTCTAATGGGGGTAATCGGGCACTCATGGGCTTTCCATGCCCTGTCGCAAGCTTGGAGCGTAGCTCTAGTCAGGGGGTGTGTGTGGAGCTTAGGTGGTACTGCTTGTTTAGAGACCCAAGGTATTGAGCCCAGTTCAGTTTCCGCAATTTGTTTCTCAAGGTTCACCCAGTTTTTGCAACGAGTGTGGACTTTCCAGTCCACTACCCTAGTCATATGGACAGCCCAGTAATAGCGCTGTGTGTCCGGGAGTCCAATTCCACCCTTGTCTTTGGGCAGAACTAGCTTTGCCCATCTGATACATGCTGATTTTGCACCCCATATAAAGGATCTACATATCTTCCTGTATGCTGTCAAAAAAGCGGGTGGTAAGTGTATCGGGACAGTCTGCATTTTGTAGAGTAGGGAGGTAAGACTGTCATCTTTAAGACAGAGGCCCGTCCAAACCATGAAAGGGTTCGCACGTTCCACTTTATAAGATCTCGTTGTGTGAGTTTTAGCTCTGATAGGAAATTTATAGTATACAGTGTTTTTAGGTTAACTGATAGCTGGATGCCTAAATAGGTGATGGCCTCTTTTTCCCATTTAAATGGGAAGTTCATTTGACATTGTCGCACCAGTTCATTTGGTAATGAGATATTTAGTGTGAACAATTTGGACAGATTGATTTTTAAATTCGAGATACGCTGGAAGAGGTCTAAAATAGGCAAAAGGTTAGGTAGGGATGTCAGAGGTGAGGAAAGAAAGAGCAGGATGTCGTCCGTGAAAGCTGCAATTTTGTATTCTTTTTGGTGAACTGTAATTCCCTTTTTATTTTATTTTTTTCACATTTGAAAATTTTTATTAGTTTTGAGCTTATACAGGGATATAGATTCTTAGCAAAGAAGAGTACACCAACATTTTAAGTAACAAATTGGTATTATGCAGGAAATGTTTCCTATAACTTTAAAACCGTATGATTTCTTATGAATACAGTATTATTTGTGATAATAGAGAATTATTTGCGATATTCACTTATAGGGTCACAAATCGCACTTCCTAAGCATGGAAATTATTGATTATCGTATGCATGCAATTACGATTAAAGGCTATCTCCTTATCTAGGTTGCCAATCTCAACTTAGGAAGTCATAACAGATTTACAACATTAGAAGAAACCTCTAAATAAAACAGATCAAAAGGAGATAAATATACAAAATGGAAATTTCCGTTATCGCTAGTGCTACAATGGAAGTATCCCTCAACTATAACTATTACTATTACTACTACTACTACTAATATAACTATCTAGTCCTCACTAGCTAGCTTTTTGTTGTTAGAAATGTACCTGCCTGTGTTTTAAACTTTTCAGAGGATATTAGTAAATTTATGAGTTGTAATCCACATTTCCCATTTTCGTTAGAAGTTGTCTTTATTGCCATGGATATTAGCATATGATTGTTCATAAATGCAGTGTAAATTTACTCTAGAGACAACTTCTGTGAGTGTGGGTGCTATGTCATTTTTCCATTGACACATTATGGATAGTCTGGCTGCTATTAAAATATGTAAGACTATTGTTCTGAAATTGGTAGGAAAGAGTTCTATTGAAAGTCCTAGCAACGCCAATGCTGGAGAAGGTTTGGTTATGATACCTGGGGTAGAGGAAATTAGTTGGAAAACAGACTTCCAGTAGCTGTAAATAGATTTGCATTGCCAAAGTATGTGCATCAAGTTCCCAGGTTGCCCGCAGTTACGCCAGAAGTCTGGGGAATGTTCTTTATAGATTTTCGCTAATCTAACTGGTGTTAGGTACCACCTATGTAGTATTTTATATACATTTTCCCAATGTAGCACATAATGCAAAACTCCAAGGCTAGTTCTAATTGCTCTAGACCATTCTTGTTCCGAGAATGTTGTATTTAAATCTTTTTCCCATTTCAATATCGCTGGTGTTTGTCTTATCGGAGTGTTGGATTGGAGCAGGGAATAGATAAGTGAGATCCCCCTTTTTGGATAGAATTATTATTATAATATTCCCATATGCTTTTGTCTAGAGTTATGTTATCAGATGTGAAGGACGCAGGAGATGTTGGATCTGTAACACCTTAAATTTATCTTTTTGTTTGACTGTTTCTGGAAGCTCCTTCAAAGTTAAGAACCCGCCTTTTAACCATGTTTGAACTAAGAGATCTGGAATTAAGAATTTGAAAGTTTGTAGTGGTATTTCATCTAGGGGTATATGTATAAGTTCTTGATTCCTTTTCAGGAGGCCTGTCCAAGCCTGAAGTGAGGCGGAGATTGAAGGATGTTCTGTTAAATACATTGGTTTATTAGTGGCTGCTGCAATTAACAAGGCTCTAAGATTTGTATTTTTTACCATATTTTGTTCTAACATAACTCATTGTTTTGTTGAAGATGGATCAAGCCATGCTTTAAGCTGTTCTAGAAGAATTGCTTTATAGTAATCTTTGATTATTGGTACTCCCATACCTCCTTTCGATCTGTGTTTTGTTAGGATAGAGAAAGCTATTCTTGCTCTGGCTCCTCTCCAAATAAAGGATTGTAGTGAAGTATCGAGTTTATTAAAGAAAGGGGCTGGAAGGGTTATTGGGACTGTCCTAAGTATGTAAAGAATTTTTGGTAATATAACCATCTTTAAAGTTGCTATTCTTCCCATCCAGGATATTTCAAATTTACCCAATTGTGAGAGTTTGTTCTGAACAGAATGAAGCAGTCTTTTATAGTTGGCATCATAAAGGTGATTAGATTTAGCTGTGAGGAAAATCCCTAAATATTGGATTTTGTTATTGTCCCAGTTACCAGGAAATAATACTTTCATTTTTGCTCTTATTTTGTGACTTAGGTTTGTAGTGAGAATTTGGCATTTGGCTACATTAATCTTATAATATGAGATGTTGCTGAAGATATCAATCAGTGTGCATATTTCTGGTAAGGAGGATTCAACATCAGAAAGTGTCAGTATGACGTCATCTGCGAATAGTCCTATTTTATGCCTTTTACCGGCTATTGATATACCTTTAATATTGGGTGAGCTCCTGATGGCCTTTTTTGAGAGTAGCTTGTAAATATCCCTAATGCACTCTGTGAAACGACTTTTCAGCGTCTAACGCTATAAAGGCTGTAGGCAGTCTGTGGTTTTCAGCTAGGCGGAGTAGGTTAAGAATCCTGCGAGTGCCATCAGGAGCTTGACGAATCCCACCTGATCAGGGGCAATTAGGGACAGGGTTATTTCAGCCAATCTATTAGCAATGATCTTTGCATACACTTTAATGTCCGTGTTAAGGAGAGATATTGGTCTAAAATTTTGTGGTGTGTTGGGATCTTTCCCTGATTTGGGTAGTGTGACTACTAGGGCTTTAAGCATTTCCGTCGGTAATGAGCCAGAGGATGCCGCTGTATTGAATACTGCCACTAAATGTGGATTTAGACTATCAGAGAAGTTTTGATAGTACTCCGCTGATAATCCATCTGGACTTGGAGATTTATTTAGCGCCAAAGATTTAAGGACTTTCTCAACTGCTATTACTGATATCTTTGTATTAAGACGTTCCAACCTATCACGATCAAGAGTGGGAAGTTCAACCCCGTCTAGAAATTTTGAAATTCCTTCAGTAGTAGGTTGGGGGGAGTTTGAGTCTGATTGAAGATTGTAAAGTGTGCTATAGTAGTCTTTAAAAATATTTGCTATATCTTTGGGGTGAGATAACTTAGTTCCTGTCTTGGGGTCTGTTATATAGGCTATTCTAGTTTTTGTTTGTTTTGTTTTGTTTTGATATGTTGGGCTAATACCTTCCCCGTCTTATTCCCAGAGGAGTAGTAGGAAGCTTTTAAGTGTTTAAGGCCTTTTTCATAATCATATATGAGAAGTTGTTTAAGTTCTAATCTACAACTTTTTAATTCCTCTATTAAAGTTTGGGTCATGTCTTTTTTAGTCTGTGTTTCTAATTGGTGAATTTTAGTTAAGAGGGACTTAGTTACCTGCATTCTTTGTCTTTTTTCCCTTGATGCTATTTGCAATAGTAGGCCTCTGATAAAAGCTTTATGGGCACACCAGATAGTGGATGCTCATCTGTAGTGTTGAACTGAAAAAATTCTTCTAATTGTTTTTTTACTTTTTCTCGATGGGTGGTATGAGTAAAGATACGTGTATTATTAAGCCATAAAATTACGGGGGTCACATTATTTTGTTCTTCCAATTCTAATGTTATGGGGGCATGGTCTGACCAGGTGATGGTATCAATGGAGAAAAAGGTGAAGGTTATTTTCGATGGCATGCCTAGAAAGCTGTACATACCGAGGATGACGTGCTGCTGGAGTCTGAGGAGATCTCTCCCTCTTCAGCTTGCTGCGTGTGAGCTCCGGAGCCGGCGCCATCTTGGTACACCCGGCCGTTCTTAGGAGGATAAAAGTCTGTTAATTTCTGTGGGGCAGAGTGCTGGGAACCTCGCTTGCGGAAGGCTCCATGTGCTGCTTCATCCAGGGAGGCCATTATGTATGTAGAAGGGTACCTCCATCGCTTGGTAAGTCGCTCGGCGGTGGCTTAGAGTCAGAGCTTAGCTAGAAAGCGTCCGTCTCTCTCGCCGGCTGGACACGCCCCCTCTGTAATTTCCTTTACATTTGGATTCTCTCTGATACAATGCAGTAAGGATTCTAAGGTCAGGATATATAGTATGGGTGAAAGAGGACACTCCTGCCTAGTGTCGTTATGGATGGGGAAGGCGTTCGATAAGTGGCCGTTGATTTGGACCCTAGCTCTTGAATTTACATAGAGGGAGCCAATAAAGGCACGCATACCGCTCCCTAAACCAAGGGCCAGCAGGGTCCCTGCCCTGTAGTCCCAGGCCACTCGATCGAATGCCTTCTCCGCATCCATTGTCAGAAAAAAATCCCTCTTGTTGAGAGGAAGTGAGCCAGTGATGGAGATTCAGGGCTTTGATGGGCTTTGATGGTGTTGTTCCTGGCTTCCCTGCCAGGGACAAAACCCACTTGGTCCAAGCCTATCCAGGCCGGTACGTGAAATGTAAGGCGAGTGGCCAGGATTTTAGAGAAGAGTTTGACATCCACGTTTAAAAGTGACACCACTGCGCTTTTCTGGTACATTGAGGCCCTTTGCAATTAAAGAATATACTTTGAGCGATAAAGGAACTGATGTTTGCACTGTAAAAACCATGATGATGTGACATCAGTGTGCGAGGATCACACTGGTGGACGTAGACGGAGAGGGGTCCCAGGGAAATAGAGAGGAAAAGATTACAAAGTGTCAAGAAGTAGGGAGAGGTAGTAAATATCTAAAGCCAATGTTTGCACTTCAGTTATTACAGGTGTTAGGTAAAAGATCTCTACCTGTGTGTGGCAAATATCCACAGCACAGGTATGTCTTAGAGTATACCGGAGGTGGGCCTAGACCTGCTGATCCACCTAATCAAACTGGTTCAAGGGGGATGGGTATGGTAAGGGGGTATACCGGTGACTGTCAAAGGGTAACCTGCCACTTTAAGGTGGGGAAGTAGTCTAACACTAGGTAGGAGGTCGGTGTAGCTACTACCCAGAAACTCCTAAAATTGAGCTTTAATTTCTGTGGGACAATCCTTGGCTAAGAGCACCGGTGGGATCCTGTTAGAAGCCCCCCAGGCTACGTAAACATATTGTCTATCCATAGGCCTCACTGTTGTCACTGCACACCCAGGACCTACATAAGGCAGGAATGAGTCACGGTGTGGGTTCCTCTGAGACCGTGAGGGGATTGCATCTCAGTATCTATTGTGTAGGGCATATCAAGAGCAAAAGAAGGCATTCCAGATTTAAGGTCTGAATCCCTTATCGCCAAGCCTCCAGCACACAGGCTGCATTTAAGCCGCGAACCTGAGGTGGTGGAGACTACGAGCGTCTATGTCCCACACAAACCAAGAAGAACGACCAGCTCTATAGGAGGGGATGAGAATGTTTCCCTTTGTAATATTACAATCAAATAAACATTGCAAATGTCAACATTGCTCTAAATAACAGAAAAAATGTAATACAGACACCCCTGTGAAGAAAGTGGGTCGGGGCCTTTGACGATCTGAGAAAAGAAAAATAAAAAAATGCAAGGGGGAGGGGGATCGCCCTAAGCAAGGTTCCTGAGTATGAGGTCACATAGCTAGCAGGCAGCGGCCAACAAATTTCACTGTGGGCCAGATGTAGGAGTACTTGCCTCTCCCATAATTATGCCAGAGTGTGAGGCCTATACGCTGACCCATGGAACCTCAAAGGCATGGTCCTGGTTTCCTGTGTGATTTGGGGAGTGAGACCCCATATAAAGTTATTGCAATATCCTGAGGCCGGGCGACCGATCTGTACACTGAGTACTCAGGCAGTAACATGGCAACAACAACATCCGTAACAATAGCCATAGAAGAGAAGCAAAAAATCAGAGAAAAAAAAAAAAAGGAACCCTTTCTCTGGTGAGTACCCCTTCAAATGGGGTGTGGGTACATGGTCAAGTATGGTACTTCATGCCTGCGTCCCTTGCTGCCCGGCCTTTGTAGTCAGGTATTTCTCTATGCATAAGTGGGCCACATTTTCCTCTCGCTCGTGGGAATCAATCATAAAGCCCCACAGTGGTAAGCAAATAGTGTAGAGGTGTTGTAGAAAGGTGTTCTGAACAATCTCACCTAATCATTGATTTCACGGCTAGCGATCCATTTAATCGAACAGTTGATGGTGAAACTCGGGGGCTCTCATCCATCTCCATGTCTCCGTGGCTTCTCATTGCGGAGTTGGCCGATGTTCTGTGTCTCCTCTGTCTGTGCCTTTGTGAGCGTGGGGTGTCTTCGGGCAGCGTTGGGATCCAGGGATCTGGTTACATGAATGCGCTGTACCAATCTGGAACCTCTGTCAGGGGGATGCCTAGGGTGTCACAAAAGGGGTGCAAATCAGCCGGTGTTCTCAACTGTGCTGTGTGATTTCTAGCTGTTGCCTGTAAGCAGAATGGAAATTTCCATCTATAGGTTATGCGCCTATCGTGTAGAGCTTGCAAAAGAGGACGCAGGTCTCTCCTATGTTGCAGGGTAATTGTAGACAAATCCTGGAATAGTTGTATACGTGCACCATTGTGCTCCAGGTGGTCATGATTGCGGGCTAGGCATAGTATCTCCTCTTTCTGTGTGAAATCGACTAGACAGCATACTGAATCTCTGGGGGGGGTCAGTATCTCTGTCTAAGAGCTCTGTGACACCTTTCCATCTCCACAGGGGCATCAGGCGGCCTCCCCAGCAGTGTATTGAAGATAGCCCACACCACCGATTGCAATTGGGGTCCTTCCACTGTCTCTGGGATGCCCCTCACCTGCAAATTGCGCCTGCGACCCCTATTGTCAAGGTCCTCCATATGTCTGTGCATCTCAATCAGGTGCTGTGAGTGTACACTGATAATTTTCTGCACTTGCTGTATGGCCGTCTTATGTGTCATGGCGGCTGCCTCCACATGCTCCAGCCTGGCTGCTACAGCTCTAATGTCTGTCTTGAGGTCTGCTATCCCTGCAAACAGTGTGCTTTAAATGTAAAGTGCTACTTGATGGAGATCTGCAAGGAACAGTAAGGGGGAGGTGTGTGGGACAGAAGTACCTGGTGCAGGGGCAAATGCGCCTGTGGATTGTGATGGCGGGGTCCGCCGTATGCCGGTCCGATCCCTGAGATGCAGCCTGCATGTCCCCCTGCTGCTGCGTCCGGAACATCACCGGAATGTTCCGGCTGAGCTGTATTGCCAGGTCTTGTTGTGACCGGAGGCCTGAAGAGTTTCTCCCGGTCATCTCAGCGAGGCTGTGAGGGGATTGTCCCGCTAATTATAGGCAGTATTGGAGCTCTGGGTGGCGGAGCTATCAACTCAAGCTGCCATCTTCGTCCAGTGTTCGGCCATGCCCCACTAAACAGTTTTCTAATGAAGTTCATTCACTAGGGGACAGATACACACTATAGCGGATGGGGGAGATGACAACTACTATTAATGATTTAGTTGAGGCACATGATGAGAATATGGAGGAGCTTGCATGGCTTAAAGCGAAATACAATGTACCCGTTACCATTTTAAACAGGAGGGGGGGCCGGGATCTGGGGGTCCCCTTGTTAAAGGGGGCTTCCAGATTCCGATAAGCCCCCCATCTGCAGACTCCACACAACCACCGCGCACGGGTTGTGGGGATAAGGCTACCCCAAAGCACCCCCCCATGTTGAGGGCATGTGGCCTGGTATGGTTCAGGAGGGGGGGCAATCTCTCATCCCTCCTTTTCCTGCAGCCTGCCAGGTTGCTTGCTCAGATAAGGGCCTGGTATGGATTTTTGGGGTATCCCCATGCCATTTTTTTCAATGACTTTTATCTGTATTGCCGGGACCCGACAATTCATTATAGCCGCAAGTACTTTTAAATGACTTTTTTTTCTTTAGAAATGTCATTTTGTGCAGGGACTGTTCTAAACACGGGAAAAATGCGCCACTTTACAGGCATACTATAGACACCCCCCAGGCACAAAATTTAAAAGAATATTTCACTTTTATTGTTTCACTTTAAGCATTATTAAAATCACTGCTCCCTGCACTGTTTTTAAAACTTTTTTTTGCATTGATACATGTCCCTTGGGGCAGGACCCAGATCCCCAAACACTTTTTATGAAAATAACTTGCATATTAACCTTTAAAATTAGCACTTTTGATTTTTCATGTTCATGTTCCATAGACTTTAACGGTGTTTGCGTGTTCGAACAAATTTTTTGCCTTTTCGCATGTTCTGCTGCAAACCGAACCGGGGGTGTTCAGCTCATCCCTAGCCACCATCTTACAGAACGGGAATATACCTATCACTCATCTGCACATAATACTTAGACCCCCATCAATTACTTGACCCCACCCCCTCTGATGCACGGGACATGACGGGACTTCCCTGTGGCATTCCCCATGACGTCACAGGGAAGTCCCGTCAAGTCCCGTCAAGCCACCCGGTGACCCCGCCCCCCATTATTTAAGAACTGTCAGATGAGGAGACGCCGTCACACAGCGGCAGCCTCCCTCCATGCCAGCATGGATGCGGAGCGGCCCGGAGAAGAAAATGAAGAAGAGAAGAAGAGAAGAAGGAAGAAGAGAAGAGGATGAAGAAGAAGATGAAGAGAAGAGCGGGAGCCTCCCCCCATGCCATTGGTGCGGAGCGGCCAGAGGAGAAGAAGATAGAAGACGCCGCTCAGGAGATGCTGGACGAGAACGCTGGAGGAAGAACCAGAAGCGCCAGAAGAACCAGAAGAAGATGAAGGAAGAAGCATTTAAATAAAGGAATTGTCAAAAACTGTCTCTTGTCATTTTTAACATTTTGACAGTTTTTTAGTGAAATGGTAGGGTAAGTACCCCCTTACCATTTCACACAGGGGGGGGGCGGGATCTGGGGGTCCCCTTGTTAAAGGGGGCTTCCAGATTCCGATAAGCCCCCCTCCCGTAGACCCCCACAACCACCGGTCATGGTTGTGGGGATGAGGCCCTTGTCCTCATCAACATGGGGACAAGGTGTTTTGGGGGGCTACCCCAAAGCACCCTCCCAATGTTGAGGGCATGTGGCCTGGTACGGTTCAGGAGGGGGGGGCCGCACTCTCGCCCCCCCTCTTTTCCTGCGGCCTGCCAGGTTGCGTGCTCGAATAAGGGTCTGGTATGGATTTTTGGGGGGACCCCACGCCGTTTTTTATTTTTTTTTGGGCGGGGTTCCCCTTAAAATCCATACCAGACCTGAAGGGTCTGGTATGGAATTTAGGGGGAACCCCACGTCATTTTTTTTTAAATTTTGGCCGGGGTTCCCCTTAATATCCATACCAGACCTGAAGGGCCTTGTCGGCAATGCAATAGCCGCGGGTAGTTTTAAATGGGTTTTTTCCTTCGAAATGTCATTTTGCTGTCAGACTGTTCTAAACACGGGAAAAATCCGCCCCTTTACAGGCATACTATAGACACCCCCCAGGTATGAAATTTAAAGGGATATTACACTTTTATTGTTTGACTTTAAGCATTATTAAAATCACTGCTCTCGAAAAAACGGCCATTTTTAAAACTTTTTTTTGCATTGATCCATGTCCCCTGGGGCAGGACCCGGGTCTCCAAACACTTTTTATGACAATAACTTGCATATAAGCCTTTAAAATTAGCACTTTTGATTTCTCCCATAGACTTTTAAAGGGTGTTCTGCGGCATTCGAATTTGCGCGAACACCCCAAATTGTTCGCTGTTCGGCGAACTTGCGAACAGCCAATGTTCGAGTCAAACATGAGTTCGACTCGAACTCGAAGCTCATCCCTATTCCCAAGCGATCAAAACTAAACTGAATTTAGAACCCTTTTGCTTGACTCATTTGAGAAAAAACGCAGAAAACTCAAAGCACATCATTATGCCACAAGCAACAAAGACAGTAAGGCTATGGCATTACGGGTACGTGGCCAATGCACCAAATCTAAGATTTCCCACATGTTCCACCCTCTTTCTAAGGAAAAGATGCATGACCCCCAGGTGATAGCGAATGCATTTAGCTGTTATTACAGTTCCCTCTATAACCCTAAAGAAGACCCCTGGAATATTCAATCCACACCTGAAACTATAATGCCCCTTAAACACGGTCGGATTTTGTTCGGACATTCCGACAACAAAATCCTAGGATTTTTTCTGACGGATGTTGGCTCAAACTTGTTTTGCGTACACACGGTCACACAAAGTTGTCGGAATTTCCGATTGCCAACAACTCGGTGACGTCAAGCACGTACGACGAGACTAGAAAAGGCCAGTTCAGAACCAAGCGCGGCACCCTTTGGGCTCCTTTTGCTAATCTCGTGTTAGTAAAAGTTTGGTGAGAGACGATTCGGGCTTTTTCAGACTCGTGGCTTTCAGATCGTTTTCTGCGGTTCAGTTTGTGCTTGTGGGTTTGTATCTGCTCTTCAGTGTGTGCAAGCAAGTTCCGCGTGATTTTAATTAGTCATTGTGTTCTTGTTCGTTCGTTACTGTTTTTCAGGTCGCTCTTCACAGGCCTTGCTGTTCTTCAGTGCCTTCTGTTACTTCGTTCTGAGCAGCCG
Organism: Lithobates clamitans; assembly: GCA_037952925.1. Classification (NCBI taxonomy): domain Eukaryota; kingdom Metazoa; phylum Chordata; class Amphibia; order Anura; family Ranidae; genus Lithobates; species Lithobates clamitans. The sequence goes on from JBBGZY010000272.1 coordinate 4,301,323, forward strand.
ACCATTTTCTAGCCATGTTGCGTATACGTACTCCTCGTAGAGTTCGTGCTGTGCGGGGGCTTGGTGTTGGGGTCCTGACCTTGACACAAGTCCAGTCCATGAACAGGGTGGAAAGGAGTTCATGGACCAAGAATTGGTTGCTTCAGCGTGAACAGTTCTCTCATATGCCTTTGCTCCGTGAGATCCGTGAGAATAATGATGATGATTTCAGGAACTTTCTCAGGATGACGGACCCCGTGTTTCACCATCTGCTGGCTTCACTGACCCCTTATATTAACAGGCAGGATACCTGCATGAGGCAAGCCATCACTCCGGAGCAGAGGCTCGTCGCTACCCTGCGGTACTTGGCGACAGGGAGAAGTCTGCAGGACTTGAAGTTCTCGACAGGCATCTCCCCCCAGGCTCTGGGTATCATAATCCCAGAGACCTGTTCTGCCATCATCCAGGTCCTGCAGAAGGAGTATATGAAGGTAAGATTTTTATCCTTTAATCTCACATTTTATTGTATTTAATGATTGATAATATATTGTATTTCTTTCCTCATTCCCTAATTACCATGATTGGAATATGCTGTGAATGTCCCCTTTGTCCTCATGCATGCTGGATTTTTCTGTAATTAATTTTTTAGTCCTTCATACAGATTGGCCTTCAATAACCTCCCCAGCATGATCTCCTGCCCCTATATTCACCTCATGTAGTCACTTAACAATGTATTTTATTAGCTCCATAGTAGTGCTTTACCCCAAACACCCCCTAAAATGTTTAGAAATGTGATTTGTGCTTTAAATTCAGGCAGAGTGCCAGAGACTTTTTTTGTGGTGTCCCCAAATCATTTTTATTAACCCTCCCTCCCCCAACTGCTAAGTCAGCTGATCCCAATTCTCTATCTATCCTCAATCATCTATCTGCTGACTTTGCCAAACCCATACACACTATACTCATCTCTTTAGTGGTCAGATTTATGGATGAATTACCCAAAGCATGTAGTGCAAGGGCCTGCCTGTATACTTTCAAATGGTACTGTTTAAAGTTTTTATATCCTATTATTATCTTGACAGGTAATAGTAGAATGTCCAAATGTCCTCAAATGTGTAGAGTGTGTATTTCTATCTTTGTATTATGACACTTCTTACCTGTCCAGTGGGCTGCCAATAGTGTAACTAAAGAGGGGCTGTTCCAAGTAATATCCTCTATTCATCTCAGGCATTCATCTCTCAATGAAGTGGAGAGGGTTACCTGTCCAAGATTTCCCCACCCCCCCATAATGTTAGAAATGGCCCATGAGAGGGGGGGGAGGGGGATTATGATAGGTGTACCTTATACTTTGGTGTTGTTAAATTCCCCTTAATAAATGCTATCTGGAGGTTGGCCAAGAATGTTTGTGTCTAATCTGCTTGCCATGTTTATGTGCAAAAATATTAATTTATTTTTGTTTTCCTCAACAGTTTCCTTCCATGCCACAGGAATGGCAGACTGTGGCCTCCCACTTTGCCCAGCGGTGGGACTTTCCTAACTGCGGAGGGGCAATTGATGGGAAACACGTCCACATCATCACACCACCCACCTCGGGGTCGTACTATTTCAACTATAAGGGGTTCAATAGTATTGTGATGTTGGCGGTGGTGTTGGCTAATTACGACTTCTTGTATGTGGACGTGGGGAAGAATGGCCGGATGTCCGATGGTGGAGTCATCGCCCAGACGGAGTTCTACAGGCGTCTCCAGAATGGCATCTTGGACTTGCCACCTCCAGAGGACAATGTGGAAGGACTCCCATTCGTCTTCGTTGCTGATGAAGTGTTCGTACCATCTTATGCGGCCATTCCCTATGAGGACCCTCACCCCGGAACAGAGGGTTTTTAATTACCGGCTGGCCAGAGCCAGAAGAGTGGTGGAGAACACATTTGGAATCCTGGCCAGCCGGTTCCGCCTATTTCTGACACCCATCCATATGGCGGAGTATAAATTTAATCATATAATCCTGGCGTGCTGCTGTATTCTCCATAACTTTTTAAGGAAACATTCGGCCAACTATGCTGGCTCAGTTGGGCCTGAGGCCGGAATGATACATGAAACCACACTGACGGTGCTTGAATGCGGCCGTCCTGGCTTGCCCTCCCTGAGTGCCCGTGATGTCCGGTTATGCTACCTGGAGTTCTTTGCGGGTAGGGGGGCTATCAATATGCCAGCAAATCTGTGAAGCCTTTTTATAATAAAAAAAAAAAAAAATTCTTTGTGGACATTTACTGCTTGTGTTTGTTTTAGCTGACCCTGACAGAAATGTGTTGAGTCCAGAAAATGTTGTGATTGTGTAACCTTATTATACAAAGCACTGTTGGCTGTTATTTACTAAAATGCAAAAACACATTTCACTACAAGTGCAGTTGCAACTGCACTGAAACTGCACTTGTAGTGCCAAGGGGATTTGCCCTTAGTAAACAACCCCCATTTTCTTTGAAAACACCAATGACATCACCCCAAAAGTGTTGTAGCGTTGAGACAATAATCCACACATTCTTGCTAAAAAAACTTTTTATACCTGCACAATCACATGTGCATTTACCAAAGGTTTTTCAAACAAACCAACATGTTTGTTGTATAACAATTTTTGGGGTTGCATTATCAAAAATCGAAATGTCCGTTTTAGATAAAACAGGCCTGTGTAAAACCAACAAGAAAGACACAAATCTTGAACTTACAAAGTTCACATTTGGTAGAACTTGAAGGCAACATCAGACATGAGTATTTAGGAACTGTGTTTGATATTGCGTTCAGATGGGGTGAAGTCACCCCAGGAAAAGCCAAATTTGGAAGATGCACACCAATTTAACAATGTCAACATGTGCGACCTGCCATCACGGGGGATCAAGGGACGTGTTTTGGGGGAGCAAGCCCTTCCTCACCTCTACTTTATTATTAAGGGGTTGCACCCCCAAAACGCATCCATTGATCTCCCATGATGGCAGATAGCACATGTTGGCATCCTGCAAATTTGGCTTTGTGAAAAATCACAAAAACATTTAGCACATTGTAGCACACAAAAGAAGAAAGTGATTTGGAGGGGTTTTAAACTCGCCCCAAAACATGAATGATGTTTTTATTTTTTGGAATAACATCATTGATGTTTTTCTTGATGATTTCCAATTGTAAATTACACCCCATTGTAGTGATCGAGTATATGAATATATACTGGGTGATATGATGTAGAGTGGTTATGATAATTAATTAGTAAGTACTCTTCCGCAGCAACCCAATTCTTCCAGAGAGATGCACTTTATTGACTTCCAACACAGAACAAAGTCCAAAGTCCACAGATGACAAAGAAATCCGACAGAGGAAATATAATTCAGAGACCCATATTCCTAGGTCTGTGTGCATACACAGACAAGCCTCACTTAAAACCTATAGACTGAATGCCGTGTTATATTCACTAAATATTGAATGGCTGAGCAATTTGATTGGCCATTTCAATTTAGGACTTTGATTAGCTTTAGTCTTTCAAACAGACAACTCCCAGCCGTGAACAGCTGTAGTGATAAACCACCCCAATTTGCACTCCCGCATATCAACATCAACAAGTCCCTTAGATATGTGTAGTTAGAATACCCTTTGAGATGTTCAAATAGACTTGCGTAAGATTAACACATCAAAGAGTCTTCAGCTGTCCCCTTGCTATGCTAAAATTCAGTTGGACAAATCAACCATTGTCCATTGAATTCTGGCCTTGTCAACATTGACTGCATGTGTACATACACACAACAATGTCCCACATAAATCGGTGAACATATTACAACATATACAACACCCATGATCTCCTCGATCAGGATCTGGGCACTTTCGGATGTGAAAGGATCTGGATCCACAACATCACAATCACCTAAAAAGAGAGGAACCCAAAATAAATTAGGTCTCAAAAATATGCCGCCATCCATCTCTTACCTGAGCCTGTGGTCGCAGACACTCACCTGTTGTGGTAACTAGTTCCACCACGTCTTCTTCCTCCTGCTCAGATTGTGTTGGGGGGATTTCACCTTCTTCCAGAGGGGGGGGGGCTCTGGTCTCCTCGGATGAGGGGTGTCCTCCGAGTCTTTTATCCCCTATGTCAAACAAAAATGGTATAATTAGCACACAGATATTTGATGGCAGAACTAGAAATAGGAAACATTGCTTGGAAGTGAGGTACAATTGTCAATTTTAGCAGAGTTCCAAAATGTAGCATTTTCAGTGTCCTTTGTCAAGCTTCAATACTTTACCTGTTTGGTACAAGATTCACAGATGTAGCCCCCCCTGGAGCACCTGTGTGGGTTCCCTAATAAAAATGGTGTTCTTGTGTCCCACAATAGTGCTCCAGTGTCCAGATGTGAAAACAGCTGCTCAGTGTCCTCTCCTTACACAGAATCTAGTTTGCATTTCATTCTAGTAACAAAGCCATCTACACAACCCAATTCTTTTAAGACAAGTATAGGGCGTAAAAATGGTGGCCAAATGCATATGGCCTAAACAATGGTATTTTAGAGTCCGAAAGAAAAATGTTTGATACGAACGAATAATGTGCCCATGAACATGAAAGTTGCCATTTTAAACTGTACAACAGTTCCTAAAAGCACATGGATCAGCACAAACGTAATAAACATAAAGAATAGGAACACAGCACAACTACTTACTTTTTTGCAGCACTCTCCGGATCTTTCTGTACTGCTCATGTTCTCGTAATTTGAGGTCCGACCACCGTTTCCTGAGCTGATCTTTCGATCGACGTACCCCGAAATTCCGGTGCAGACTCCTGACCACTTTCGCCATGATCTTGGCTTTTCTGACATTGGGGTTGGGGTAAGGCCCATACTTTCCATCATAGTCGGCCCTCTTCAGGATGTCCACCATCTCCAACATCTCCCCAAAGGACATATTTGAGTCCTTAAATCTCCTTCTGGATCGGGACGTGTCCGGATCCGGCCTTTCCTCCTCCTCCTCCTCGTTGCTACAATTAGCACGATCCTGCTGTGTCTCCACCATGTGCTCTTCCCCCACTGTGCCGAACGAAAAGGGGCGGGGAATAGAATAGAAAGAACGTCAGGGGCGGGTGGAGTTACACGCATGCGCAGTGTGTATAAAGCGTAACACGCGCGCGTCTTACGTACAATCTGTGAGCGGAGGAAGGAGCATCGGAGGCGCCGATCGTGATAACGAAGGTAGGATCTAAACTTGGGCCTATACTGCTTCGAAATGGAAGCCTATATTGTAACAAGATTAGGTGAGTTTGGCCTGACATTAGGGTTTGTCTTGTGTTGTGTCTTGCAGAGAAAATGGATGGGTTCAACGACCACAATTTCCTCCCCCTGTTCATTGACAAATACAGGGAGCTGCCCTGTCTGTGGCAAGTGAGACACCCCCACTATAACCATAAACAAAAGAGGCAGGCAGCGCTGGAGAAACTGCTGGAGTTGGTGACGCCGGTGGTCCCCACAGCAACCATCCCTTATTTAAAAGCCAAAATTGGTGGCCTGAGGAGCACTTATCTTAGGGAGCGCAAGAAGGTCACAGATTCCCAGAGGTCCGGAGCTGCAGCAGATGACGTTTATGTCCCCAGGCTGTGGTACTATGAGAGACTGCGATTTCTGTCAGACCACACTGAAGTCAGGGAATCCCTCTCTACTCTTCCTTCCACGCTTCCTTCCACCCCAGCTGAGGCTTCCGATGTCCAACCAGGGCCTTCCAGCCAGGAAGAAGTGGAGGAGCCCAGCTGGAGTCAGGTATAGCATTCTTCTACAGATTTCTGGTCAATAAATAAATGATGTTTACTAGATGTTCTTATTGATCACTATTTGCTGATTGAAAAAAGTGTTTTACATATCAATAGACAGTAGTGGGCACCCAAAATTGGGACAAGAATGAAAAATGCTGGGCTCAGAAGGATAGTCTGTTATATTTGTTAACATTCAATTTGCAACAGTCAGGAGGTGAAAATTGTGTGTGATTGATGACTAAAAAACTAAAACTATGTCCCTTTTTCATACACAGGAAGACCTCAGCCAGAAGGAGGCTGTGGAATGTGGCAGTCTGGAGGAGGTGGTGATTAGTGGCAGCCAGGAGGAGGCGGGGCTAAGTGTCAGCCAGGAGAAGCCTGGGACCAGTCGCAGCCTGACTGAATCTCAGGTTCCTCCCCTCCGCCTTCCATATAAAAGAGCCAGGAAGACGACTCTGAGTCCCGTGAAGGATTCTGCATTCAGGCTGATTCAGGAGGCTTTGGCGTCCCTACGAGCCTTACCCACTCCTGAAGAGGCCTTTGCCTGCATGGCTGCCACCAAACTGCAGGGCATGCAGGAGGGTCAATGCAGGCTCTGTGAGGACCTTATGTATAAAGTCCTACGTAAGGGGGTGAGTGGGGAACTAACACCCAAGACCGACGTGGTTGAGTTGGACCATCCTCCTCCTCCTGCTGCCACAACTCCCCACCACAGCCACAGCATGGAAGGAAGCGTGGAAAGAAGACCTGCGAGTGATGACCCTGGGTTCAGTCTGGTCTGACAGAAGATGCAGTCTCTCGTATGACCACAGCCTGGGGACACAGATGTCATCTGCTGCTTTCCGGATCTCTGGGACTTCTGGACCAGACTGCCCTCCCTTAGATAAGGACTCTTCAGGCCACCAATTTTGCTTTGAAATAGTTGATGTGTGCCCTGGGGGTACAAGGCTTCACCCACTTCTGCAGTTTCTCCAGCGTTGCCTCCCTCTTTGTTTAGTTGTGAGCCCTTAATAAAAATTTTTTTGGGAAAGTATACTCTCCTGTGTGTTTTCATCCAAAAAGGGCAGTTTGTTGGTGACGATTCAGGTACATTTCTAACATAAAATGTGAAATTAACAAGGGACAACAACACCAAACAATCTCCTACAGATTAAATAGAACAACATATCAATGGTGTTGTGGGAACTTGACACAAAAAAACACACACAAACATTTTCGGGAGTACAATTCAAAATCCCCCCAAAAAAAACACCCTTCAAAAAAATACAAACACAAAAAAAGAATCTACATTAAAACCAAAAAAAAATTAAAAACAAAACAAAAATATGTTGTCAGATGTGAGAAATCAAAATATATTGAGGGAATCCTGATAAATAGTAACAAAATAAGTTTGTGAGAAGTGTGTGTGAATATGAGCAGCAAAACGACTATATTCGTCACATTATAAAGAAGAAGAGATTGCGCTGTATTCAACCATTTTTAACATTGCAGCGTGACGAAAGTGCTGTATCCATTGCGAACGCTAAGTTTACCAGAACGAGCTGTTCCGTGCCGGAATTTCTTCTGAGCATGCGTGGCACTTTGTGCGTCGGAACAGGCCACACACGGTCGGAATTGACGCGATCAGATTTTGTTGTCGGAAAATTTTATCTCCTGCTCTCCAACTTTGTGTGTCGGAAAATCCGATGGAAAATGTCCGATAGAGCCCACACACGGTCGGAATTTCCGACAACACGCTCCGATCGGACATTTTCCATCGGAAAATCCGACCGTGTGTACGGGGCATTACAGGGGATGTACCTGTACGCCCTTTTGCCTATCAGTGCCATTCTGCTGACGTAAATCAGTGTACGCTGGTCGGCAAACGGTTAAAGGGTGCTGGATTGTCACAGAACAAAATCTGCACTAACCCACATCCCTAAAACTGGATAATAAAGCAACAAATTTCCTCTAAATGGGACTTTAAAAGGGCAGTGAACAACTGTGAGGTCACAAGGGAGTAGAAAAATATAAAGTTTTAATTGGTCAAGGTTAATAGGTCAATAGGTGATTACATGTACAATACATAAAATATATATACTGGATGCAGATACAAATATATGCAATTTGATAGCAACAGTTGATTAGATTGAGTAATGCTAAATCAGGAGCTAATGGAATACGAAAGCCAGAGATGCTAGTTATTATTGAAAACACATCAGTCCAGAACTTGTGTATGTAGGGGCAATCCCAAAAGTTTTAATTGGTCAAGGTTAAAATAGGTGATTACATGTACAATACATAAATATATATATACTGGATGCAGATACAAATATATCCAATTTGATAACAACAATTGACAACCACCATTAGTCTGTTGAAAAAATGATGACAACAGAGATACCCAACGCGTTTTGAGTCTACGATATTGGTTCTCTTCTTCAGGGGTAGGAGGTTACAACGGGACGTGAATACATCTATAATTAGTAGAGGAAAATGTGTAAGGGTATATGTATATACATGGCAACATCATGTTAAAACAAGCATAGAAATTAAATTTCACAATTGTATGTATACTAACGATATACATTGTATAAACATTCAGAATATCTTGCATCCAATTAAAAAATGCTAGGTACAAACTATGACCAAAACACAAAGGGCGTCTTGGGGAAACCCTCAAGTATTCCCTTAGTATGTATTGAAGCGACAATAATCTCTGTGGGGACAAGAGAAAAGGCAAATAGTCCAATGCATAAACCAAATTAATGGAGAAATATACCTAACATTAGGCTGTGTCTAAATTTCCAAATATGTATATACACATATATATGTACAGTATATATCTGTATATATGAAAACACACATGAATAAAGAAAAAAAGCATGAAATGTACCTGCCCAGCCACTCTCATGGATACTGGAGACTATTAGGAACCTATTCCAGGTGAAGCAGCCACACAGTGCAGAAAAGCTTCTAGATGCTGCCAGGGAGCAAAGAACCTATAATGGAGTAAGGGGGGGGGGTGGATACAAAAGACAGGAGGTGAAAAGTTAGATCACCTCATAAAAAATCTTTGGTATCCCATTTATAAGTATAGTACAAACAAAGAGTTTTTTTTGAATAAATGCAAGGGTGATTAACTGAAATGTGGCTGATGCCTGGAATAATGCTAGGTGCTTCATACATGCAGAATGAGAGGGTCAGTGGGCTGGCGCCATGTTTTAACAAGTGAGCGGGGACTAATTGGCCAATCCTCGAGGTGGGTGTGAGAGGGGGAGGGACCTCCAGGACGCCCCCCGAGACAATGATGGGTGAGCAGCGCCTCCACCACGTTATCTCAGGGAGATGGAGGGAGAGAGGTATTCGGCGTTCTGAGCCACTGGACATAGCATGGTGATCATCACTAGGGCTGGCACATCAGTGCTGGATGTGACATAAGAGTGATGCTCTCCTGTGTCATCCTCCCGCAGCGCATACATGTAGCCTTTAAGAGAGCCTTACCAGGACCCGGAGTGATTTGCTGTATAATCCTACTCCTTCAGAGACAAAAAAAATCTGATATCTCTTATTACGAAATTTTCGACTCAACATAAGAAAATTAAATGCATAGTGGAAAAATACTGGCATGTTCTCACCCTGGACCCCACCATAGGCCCATTCATGCCAGATACCCCCTCTTTTATTTTTAGACGAGCCAGATCCCTTCGTGACCAGCTGACTTCTAGCGAATTTAAAGCACATGGGCGAAAAGATCCATGCAAACGTACAGGAACATTCACCTGTGGGGGCTGCAACTACTGCTGTTTCCTTAATACATCAAAAAATATTGTACTACCCAATGGTGAAAGGTACAAACCCTGACACTATGCCAATTGCCAAAAGCCCGGGATGGTGTATCTCCTCCTCTGTGAATGTGCATACTTTTACGTGGGCAAGATGATACAAGGGTTCTGGCGAAGAGCTTATCGTCACATTGCTTCAATGAAGATGTGCAATCCAAGCTTACCCCTTGGTACCCCAATGTACACAATGGATTCTGTCCCAGAGTCTCCATCCTGATTCTTGACCGTATACATCCTGGTATATGGGGAGGCGACTGGAACAAGACTCTGTTACAACATGAACAACATGTTACAACATTCCGCCTCAATGCCACTCAACAACTTGGACTTAACGGATCTGTTTCCTTCAGACCCTTCCTGGAGGGGTTCACCTCAAGGAGATCTGAATGGGAACCACATGATCGCCCCCTTTGAGCAATGAGAATAACAAGCCCAGTTTCCCATAGGGATTCTTACATCCAAAATGAATCAAATAACTTTGATTAATCTCTTGGAATATACTGATCATTGTTGCTATTTTGATTTGCCTCTCCAGGACCAGGCGTTCTTTGATTCATATAAAAACAATTCCTTTAATGGTTAATGTTTGTAACAACGTAATATTCACATGAATGTATGTGGGGATCGGTTATAACATGGATTCATATTTTCTGGATGCTCTATAAAATCATAATTATGTCACCATTTTCTCTATTGTTGACCCCTTAGGTTACCTGGGGTGTTTTCTATCAAAAAAGCCCCCTCTTTTCTTTGCATGGGATTTTGAAAGTACTGATGTCTTTTTGTCCTCTTAAACCTGACTTCCTCCATGTTCTGGTTGGGCAGTGCTGCATGCATCTTGACGCATGCCCAATCTGTCTCTTACTCAGTGCACAGGGGCCGCTCACGCCCATGGTGAAGTATCTACTGAGGTGTGGCCGGCCGGCAGCATCCATTTGCCATGGCTACATGCGTATTCCACAGGAGGATGGCGCATGATGTGTCACCCTTATGTCACATCTGGCGCACCGGCTCTAGTGACGCTCACCACGCTATGTCTGGCGGCTCCCTCTATCTCCGTGAGATAGCGTGGTGGAGGCGCCGTTCGCGCGTCATCATCCTTGGGGGCATCCTGGTGGTCCCTCCCCCTCTCACACCCACCTCGAGGATTGGCCAATTAGTCCCCACTCACTTGTTAAAACATGGCGCCAGCCCACTGACCCTCTCATGCAGCATGCATGAAGCACCTAGGATTATTCCAGGCATCAGCCACATTTCTGATAATCAGTCTGGCATTTTTTCAAAAAACTCTTTGTTTGTGCTATACCCATAAATGGGATACCAAAGATTTTTTATGAGGTGATCTGACTTTTCACATCCTGTCTTTTGTATCTACCCCCCCCCCTCTACTCCATTATAGGTTCTTTGCTCCCTGGCATCATCTAGGAGTTTTTCTGCACTGTGTGGCTGCTTCACCTGGAATAGGTTCCCAATAGTCTCCAGTATCTATGAGAGTGGCTGGGCAGGTACATTCCATGCTTTTTTTCTTTATTCATGTGTGTTTTCATATATACAGATATATACATATATTTGTGTATATACATATATGGACATTTAGACACAGCCTAATGTTAGGTACATTTCTCCATTAATTTGGTTTATGCATTGGACTATTTGCCTTCTCTCTTGTCCCCACAGCAATTATTGTTGTTTCAATACACACTAAGGGAATACTTGAGAGTTTCCCCAGGATTCCCTTTGTGAGTGACTCACCCTTTGGGCTTTGATGCACCTTGAGTTGCAGCCCTGTCTCCCTGGACTGAAACTTGGGTGGACTTCTGGTCATAGTTTGTTCCTAGCATTTTTTAATCGGATGCAAGATATTCTGAATGTTTATGCAATGCATATGGTTAGTATACATACAATTGCGAAATGTAATTTCTATGCTTGTTTTAACATGATGTTGCCATGCATATACAGTATATACCCTTACACATTTTCCTCTACTAATTATAGATGTATTCCTGTCCCATTGTAACCTCCTACCCCTGAAGAAGAGAACCAATATCGTAGACTCAAAACGCGTTGGGTATCTCTGTTGTCTTCATCATTTTTTCAACAGACTAATGGTGGTTGTCAACTGTTGTTATCAAATTGGATATATTTGTATCTGCATCCAGTATATATATATTTATGTATTGTACATGTAATCCCCTATTTTAACCTTGACCAATTAAAACTTTTGGGATTGCCCCTACATACACAAGTTCTGGACTGATGTGTTTTCAATAATAACTAGCATCTCTGGCTTTCGTATTCCATTAGCTCTTGATTTAGCATTACTCAATCTAAACATAGAATGCATTCCTCCTACTACTCGCAAGGTCTACTCACATTCTACTTGCAGCCAGACTCTGACTAGATGCTGGAAATCCAACACTCCTCCAACACTGATAGATGTTATCACAACAACACAAACTTCTCACATGTATGAGCTTCTGGTCACAACTTGTAAAGCCTAATACCTCCTTGAACAACAGTCATGGGATTCATGTTCCAATTGGTATGAAAATTATGTAAATAATTGATTATATTATTTGGGAATGTTGCCAAGTTTCTAATTTTTGTACTATATCCTTGTCGCTTCAGTGCTTTATCATTACTCTCAGGGATGGATTTGTTAATGATAGCATTGAATGTTGTACCTGCCTCTTCTGTTTTCAATCATAAGTTACTTGATACCATATGATGTATGTTATTTGCTACCTATGTTATTATACTGGATTGTTCTTTGTATGCATAAAAAGTTAATAAAAATCTTTTGAAAGAGAAAAAAGTAATCTGGGTCTAGGCAAGAAGACTGTGGTTATGGAGATAGTCCATTAAGCAGGCAAGAGTCAGTAAAAAGAAGTCAGTAAAATGAGTATTCAGGGACATTGCAAATAAGGTCACTTACCAGCTAGCTGCCAACAAAACCAAACTGACCCTGTCTAACAGTTAAAAAAAACTTCAAGGGGTTTAGTTGCACACATTTCCAAACATATGTGTAAGTTTCAGTAGCGACATCAAGGCACCTGATTGTACTGAGGCCCTAACTCTATAGTTTAAGGGGTTGATTTACTAAAGGCAAATAGACTGTGCACTTTGCAAAGTTCAATTGCACTCTGCAAGTGCAGTTGCTCCAAAAGCTTAGTAAATGAGGCAAAGATTCACTGTGCAAAGAATACCCAATCACATGTAAGGAAAATTTAAAAAATTGCATTTTTGCTTGCATATGATTAGATGATGGAACTCAGCAGAGCTTTTGCTCATTTACTAAGCTTTGGAGCAACTGCTCTTACAGAATGCAACTGCACTTTGCAAAGTGCACAGTCTATTTGCCTTTAGTAAATCATCCCCTAAGAGTCTCCCAAGTTGGAGCACATATATAGCAGTGGTTAGATTAAGAGCTAGATTAAGATTAGTTAGATTAAGAGCAAAGTTTGCCTGACAGGGTCAGTTTGGTTTTGTTGTAGGCTAGCTAGGAAGCGAGCTGGGAATTTTTGTTTGTTTTTGATGGGCGTTGCCCTTCCATGTGCTCCTTGTTGCAAAGGCTAATTATAGGTTGGGGCAGTTACCATTTGTTTGTACAGTTGGTGAATTTTTGCAAGGATGTACTGGATTCTTCAGCTGCCATTGTGCCCTCTGCTAGGTTTCCAGTGCATCCCTGTACCTTTAAGGAGGGGTGGGCTCCCTCCAGGCAAGCCTGCCCTTAATCTATACACTTATGTACATGCCCTCTGCCTATTTGCAGAATCTTTTTATTTCCTGCATGTTTTATTTTTTTGTAAATACCTGTTTGATCCTGCTGTTTCCAGGTAACTTGATGGTGTCCATGGAATAGCAGCCGATCCTCTGCCTGCTGCAGAAAGCCTCCTGCAATGACGTATGGAGGATGGCTCAGAGGTTTCCTACTTGCTCCATCAACTGATTGCCCAGTGTGGTGCAGAGCAAAGGAATGACACACAATATCACATTATCGCCACTTACAATGGCTTAAATAAGGTATTTAGGAGTATATCACTATATTCAGCATACAGTAGCTTTTGTTGCTAACTATTCATAGATGTCAATTAGTGGCTATGGGTTTAATGCTGTCACTATTTAATGTTGGCGCTATATAAATTGTGAATAATAATAATAATAACACTTTACAAGTCCTAGAAAATGTCTCTCCCTTAATGATTGAGTAACCCTACCCCTTCACAAAAAATTTAAACAGTAATTCATGATACCACCCTTTTTGAAAAGTTCTTTGATTAAAAATGTAAATCCTGAAAAAGTCCCACAATGTACATTAATCAGTCACTTTGTCCAGTGATGAAGATCCACATTAAGCATGATGAATGTCACTTGCCAAAAAAAAATACTGCAGACTGCCAACACAATCAGCTCTCACTCCCATCTCACCCATCAGCTAAATGTAAACAAATGGGCGGAATCTACCAGGTGATATAATTATCCAAATATGGCTATGTGGTCATGTCTGATCAGAAATGCCAGGCCTATCCCTGTCCTTTTGTTTACATGGATGGGGATTCCCATCCCATAAATGAATGCGGGCAGGTGACGTCACTACTTTACAACCACTGATTGAAAGGAAGCTGTCATATATAATAGCTGTAGATATTGATAAACTACTACTATATATGATGCTTGACTCTCACTGAACAAGACAAAAGTCTGGTGTTCAGATGAAAGCCTGGGTAGATTAAGTCTGGTTAAAACTAGCGTTTGGACCAAACTTTGAGTTTATCTCTAGTCATGATTTACTAACATTACTTATTACTACGGTTATCATCAGCCTTGATATTAATTATAATTGAAAAAATACTGTCTTCAGTGAATGATTAGTATAGTGAGATTTAGCCAGCAATTGGATGGCCAATCACCTTTATTAAAGTGGTTTTAAAGTCAAGTATTTACTTTAATATATTATATGCATACATAAACAATTTACCTGTATTACCCGAGTCCTGTATAGATCCAGTGCTGTGCCCATCTGCCGGTCTTCTCTCCTCTCTCCCCACTCTAACAAACAGGCTTGGCTGAGAGCAATGGGAGCCATTGGCTCAATCTGCTGTCAGTCAAAACCTGTGAGCAGAGATTGGGGGGCGAGACTGAGCCACACAGTTAGTATCTATGTACACACAAAGCGCAGCTTGGGAGCGAGCCAGCACATGTGCCAACATAGGAAGCTACTTCCTTTGTTGTCACATGCAGAAGATGAGTAGCCTTTAAAACCATTGCACAGAGCAGATAAGTATAACATCTTTTTATATTTTAGTAGGAAAAAAAATGAAACCTCACCACTGCTAAAAGCTCAATAAACTATGAAAATGTATAAACATAGTAGTTACAAAAATACATTGTGCATGACAAAACATAACAAATATGTGCATAGAAAATGAAATGCTGTTTAGGATGTTCTTTTTTTAAATTATTTAACATGAGAAGTGTAGGATGCAATTAATTATTGTTGTCTGTGAGTCTCTCTTTTCAAGCACAAGTATATAGATGAATAAGTCTAATTTTTCACAAATGATTTGGTACAATGTGTGCATGCCCCATGTGTTTTCCCAAACAGAAATGCACTTTTCATGTACATATTTACTGTTTTGTTATGTGTTATATGTTTTATAACAATTATACTTGCACATTTTTTATATTTATCAAGTTTTACAAAAAAGAACTAGGCCTATACAACCTTATACTTTTATATTTCCACTCAATTGCTTGGTAAACATTATTATTTTGATAATTTACATTACGGAATATATTTGCATACAGGTATGACTTACATCGCCATGGAAAATTGAGCTTTGGCTCACCTCTTCCCAACTTTTGTACCTTACTTTTGGCTATTGAGGTAGCCCATCACTCTGTGGGACCATTAGTAAGGTGAAACAGGTGAAAGGTCAAATTTCTATACTACAATAGGTGCGCCAAGTTCCAGGAATCTCTCATTGGTATAAATTTTCATGCAGGCACTCTTTGGGCTAGTTAGATTAGGTTTTTTGGATGATAGGTTTACTTCAATGAAGGCTAAACGAGAATACACTTTAACATAAAGAAGAGAAAGGCTGGATTCTAAATCCTTCATTTTAAAAGTAAAAATCAAATTAAAGAAGTTAATAGATTTCAAACATCATGTCCTGACTACTAAACAATGTTCATACCATGGGTCTTTAAGAGAAGGGATGTTTAACTAGTTTAATTAGTTGTTTAACTAGTTATAAACAACTACAAAGAAGTGATTTCCTGTTTAAAGTTAGTTAGCATTACTTGTGTTTTATAATAGAAGGTATGGAATAATTTAAAAGTCTGCTGATTGATATGTCACTCATTTTCTTTGTATGTAGCCTACATGTTAAAATATTTTAAAGGGCAGTTGGCTAGTAAATAAGGGATGAATTCAATAAATAAGATGTCAGCAATAGATCTTCAATTCCAGAGCTTATCCACACAAATTAGCTACAGTCAGTGATTATGAAAATAGTATGAAGTCTTTATTTTTATTGCATGCAGTGCAGGTATTGTGAGACCGCAAGTTATAGTGTACTGGATCCTGTAGCCCACACAACAACAAGACATCAAAGTGATGGTAATAAACATCCATTTTTTTTTTAAATAACAAACATATCATACTTAACTGCTCTGTGCAATGGTTTTGCACAGAGCAGCCCTGATCCTCCTCTTCTTGTGTCTTCTGCCAGGTCTTGCCAGCGGGGTAACTGTGCGGCCTACATCCTGAACTGAACTGTGTGCGTCTATTGACACACATAGTGTGGCTCAGTCCCACCCCCTGTTGACTCAATACTGCATTTGATTGACAGCAGTGGGAGCCAAAGGAGGAGGGGGGAGAGAGAGAGAGCAGTGTAGCTGCTCTCATGCAGAGCGCTGGAATGAGACTAACTCAGGTAAGTATTAAGGGGGGCTGGGGAGGAAGCTGCACATAAAAGGTTTTTTACCTTAATGCAAAGAATGCATTAAGGGTAAAAACCTTTACCTTTTAGAACTTTTTGCATGGAATAACATGGCATGAAACAGATTCTTAAACACTATGCAGCTACCCATGAATATTATTATTGTAAATAATCCATTTAAAGCTGAACTCTGAGAGAACATTTAAATGCACAGGTGAAATGTGCAATTTATATTTAATGTTGAATAGCAAACAAATTGTAATCCAATTTAGCCAGTCTACTGACCAAGGCAATCCTGATAGGCAGCATAGTAAGGTTAGTTCCATTACATATCTCCAGCACAGTTAAAAAAGCAATTGGTCATCAATAGAAATGAGCTGATGTTTTGGTCCTGACCTAACTTCGTCTGTTTGGGCATTCAATTGCCTGTTTGCTCTCTTGTTCTATGGGAGCTGAAAATTATGTATAGAAGGAGTATTTCTCTCACTTCTATATATGATAGTTTCCAAAAGTCAATGTCTCCTAAGGAAGCAGCGTGTACAAGCAACTAACACAGTTTCTGGCACATTGCCTTACATGGCCACGTAAGTAAAGTGGCAGGGGTAGCAGTAACATCACTGCCCAAATATGGTCACTGGCTATGTTTGGGCAATGAGATTGACCAAATATGGCCATATTTGGTCAATGATATCTTTACTATTCTCGCTCCTTTCTATTATATTGTTGATGGCAGCTCAGGGAGCTTTCATTCAGTTTGAAATCACAATAGATTTACATAGGACTTTGGGGATTTTTAGTTTTTAATAAATAACTTGTCAAATGCTTGAATATCTTTTTTTCTAGTTTTTTGCAGGGCTGTGGGGAAGATGCCCTTGACCTCATCAACATGGGGATAACGTTTTTTGCCAGGAAAGTATCCCCTGGCATGGCACCCCCCCATGTTGGCCTGATATGAGTCAAGATGTGTGGGGTGCACACTTGTACCCATCTTTCCTAGCCAGCCAGGCTGCATTCTTACATTAGGGGTCTGGTATATGGATTTTAGGAATATCTCACACTTTTTTTTTCATGGGATACCCCCATAATATCCATACCAGATTCAAAGGGTCTGGTATGCATTTTGTGAGGAACCTATGCAATTTTTTATTGGTCCTGGAGGATGTGCTACAGCAAAAGTGACATTTACAAAGAAAAAAAAGTGATGCAGTTTCATTTGCCAGAAAATTACATTTTATTGCCGACATCTTTAAAAAAACCAAAACCAAAAACAAAACAGCCACAGGCCCCTCCAAAGGCCCCAGAAATATTTTAGGGGAACCTTTTGAGGGGTCTGTGTGCCATTTTGTTAGAAATCAAAGCCAAAATGAACAGGAATAACTTGTAGCTACCATCAATGAAACACTTGACCCAAGTTTTGATAACAGCATGTACATGCTCCTTATGCCGCGTACACACGGTCGGACTTTTCATCTACAAAAGTCCAACGGACGCTGACGGACTAAAGCTGGCTGGTAATCCGATCGTGTGTGGGCTTCTCCGGACTTTCAACGTACTTTTTTAGACTCAAATCCGACGTACTTTAGATTTGAAACATGCTTCAAATCTTTACGTCGTAACTACGACGGACCCCGAAGTCCGCTCGTCTGTATGCTAGTCCTACGGACAAAAACCCACGCTAGGGCAGCTATTGGCTACTGGCTATCAACTTCCTTATTTTAGTCCGGTGTACGTCATCACGTACGAATCCGTCGGACTTTTGTGTGGTCGTGTGTAGGCAAGTCTGTTCGTTAGAAAGTCTGCCGCAAGTCCGCCGCAAGTCCGCCGAAAGTCCGCCGAAAGTCTGTCGGACAGGCTGTCGGACTTTTGTAGATGAAAAGTCCGACCGTGTGTACGCGGCATTAGTGTTTAGCTTCAACAGTCTCTCTCCTTCTCATATTTTAAATTCAATTAAAGTATTCATGAATTTTCATCTACTAGTTGGTAGGTGCAACATACATTATTATATGAAAAGTTATTAAGTAATTAATTCATTTTGTACTTTTAAAGCCTGCGGATAAAATAGTGAGAGAATGTGATTACCATGTACTGCATTAAAAATGTGAATCTGTTTAATTGAAAACTCCAAAGCTGAGCAGTACGTATATTTTTCAGCACAAAAAAAGTCCTATTTCTATCAGCTGCAAAAAAACAGACTGCTTTTGAGTCTATAATAAAGGCATACATTGAAACCAATGACATACATTTAAATCTAGACAGAGGTTCTAACCCCTTATCAGTCTACTAAAAAAATAAAAATAAAATTAAGTTTTGACTTATGATTTAAATATGCAGTGATGAGATGCAAAAAAAGGATGAAAAAGAGGTGAACAGCATTTTATGAAAAAAAAAACGATGACAATTATTAAAACATTTACAAATGCGTTGGCAAATTAAATGTCAACCATTTGGGTTTTATATCTACTTTAATCACTTTACGTCTGGAAGGTTTTACCCCCTTTATGACCTGGGAATTTTTTGCTATTTAGCACTGTGCTATTTTCCCTGGCAATTTGCATGGTCATGTACCACTGTACCCAAATGAAATTTATATAATTCTTTTCACACAAATAGTTCTTTCTTTCGGTGGTATATGATCGCTGCTGGGTGTTTTATTTTCTACTTTGTTTTAAAACATATCCAATAAAAAAATCTAATTTCTTCAGGTCCTAATATGCCAAGACAGTACAAACCCCCCAAATGAACACTTTTTAGAAAGTACACAGTCTGGAATATTTATTAAGAGGCATGGTATGTTTTCTGAAGTTTTTTTTGTCACAGTTTTTTGCAAAACCAAATTAAGTGAAAATACATTTTTTTCACATTATTTTTTACATACTGTCACCAGTGCAATACGGTGTCATCATATGAATATGACTGGCATGGTGGTAATCAGGGATATAAAAAAAGAGTAAATCATTTTTATTCAATTTTTAAAATTGTGATACAGTACTACTCTGGGGGGGGGAGGGATTTTATTTTACACTGTTATTGCTAGTTTTAACTGTCATAAAAGGGTTAACATTCATGACTGCTTAGTAACTATTGTCATGCTGTGATTGGCTACAGCTACTATCAGGGCACAGGTAGCCAGGTACCATGCGATAGCTGTGAGACAATCACAGCTTCATAACACTAAGCATTTTTGTTTTCATAGTAACCATGTAATCGCTATGACCAATCATAGTGATCGTATTAAACCCTGGCTTCTCATAGCAGCTGGTTACTAGTACTGTTAATCCGCTTTGTACAGTGGACACAGTGGTCACAGGAGGGGCATGCAGTGTGCCCATGCACAGCCAACGTACATGTATGTGAGTGTTGCTGCCACCCACTCACAGTATATTTACTGTGAGCGGTCGGCAGGTGGTTAATGGAAAGTTAATTTGCCATTGCTGATCTCTCCTTTTGAAAATGCTAACTTCCTAGAAGGTGTGCTGTTGCAATAGAATCAAACATTTGAGCGCCAGAGTAAGTATGAAATGCTGACCTCACTCTGGCATCACAAGTTAGGGTCCTTTCACACTGGGGCGGGGGCTTTGTCGGCGGTAAAGCACCGCTATTGTAAGCGGCGCTTTACCGATGGTATGTGGCCACTAGCGGGGGCGGTTTTACCCCCCTGCTAGTGGCCGAGAAAGGGTTAAAACCACCGCAAAGCGCCTCTGCAGTGTGACAGCCCTCGGGGCTTTCACACTGGAATGAAAGCAGCGGCACTTTCGGGTCAGTTTGCAGGCGCTATTATTAGCGCAATAGCGCCTGCAAACCACCCCAGTGTGAAAGGACCCTTACTGGTTTGTTTCATGTCAGTGCCACAGAAAACATTAAAACCAGAGATAGACAGGCAACTAGTATTTTTAGAAAGATGGCAGAAATAACAGCTAATATATTTGTATAGTTTTATATTATTATATGATGTAATACTATATTATTTATAACTGATTATAGAAAAATGAAAAAGAAAGTTACTTATCAATTATTAAGTCACTCTATAGATTTCACATAGGGTTTACAGCAAAATGATACTATTCAAGGACTTCTCCATTTATCCAACAGCAAAGTCTACTTAAAAATTTGTATTTAGCCCTTGTTCACACTGCCGTGGCTTCAAAGTCACGCAACTTCTAATTACAAAACTCCATTGCGATGGTACATGGTTCCATTGAGAATTGACAAGTCTCTTCTAAATGTTTTAGAAATTATGGTCAAGAAGGTTCTATGGTACACATATGGTGGCGATGTCCCAAAATACATACATTTTGGATAAAAATATTTGACTTTATACATGAAATTACCAAAATAAATATTATTAAATCCCTTGAAATTGCTCTTTTTCAATAATGTGATTCAAGTTTACCTAAACACGCCAAACTCTTAATTTCCAATATAATCCTAGCCGCTAGAATAACTATTGTGTGTTGTTGGAATTAATCTGGAATAGCATTCGAGTATGTTATAGAAAAGTTAAACTGGGTTATGATCAACGATAAATTGACTTGCATTTTAAATAAACGCCTAACTCTTTTTGAAGATACGTGGCGAGCTTGGTTACATTATTCATCTTTGAATACTACGATTCGTGAAATATAACCCTTGACTGTCCTTATCTTGCCCACATTCTTCTTCCGTTTCTTTTTTCTTTTCTTTTTTTTTATATATTTCTTTTAGCCTGAACAACTTGAACCACTTCCCGCCCGGCCTACAGCAGAATGACGGCCGGGCGGTGGTTCTGTTATCCTGACTGGGCATCATATGACGTTCAGCACACTGCATCTCTGATCGTAGTATGGAGCTTCTGATGGAGGCTCCTTACCACGTGATCACGTGAACCAGGAAGTGGCATTCCTCGGTTTGCGCTGACAGAGAGAGCCGATTGGCGCTCTCCCTGTCAAAGGGGGGGTCTGTGCTGATAATCAGCATATTGATTATCAGTACAGCCCTCATCAGATGTGCCCATCAGCTTCCAATCAGTGCCTATCAGCTGTCAATCAGTGCCCCATCAATAACAGCTTCATTGTCAGTGCCAATGAAGGTGCCAATCAGTGCCAACCACAGTACCACTCAGTGCCCACCACAGTGCCAATCAGTGCCTAGCAGTAACACCTGTCAATACCTGATCAGTACCTCATCATCAGTGCTACCCATTAGTGCCACCTGTCAGTGCCAATCAGTAAAACCTATCAGTGCCAATCAGTGCTGCATACCAGTGCCACATATTGGTGCCCGTCAGTGCTGCATATCAGTGCCGCCTATCAGTGCCCATCAATTCTAGATATCAGTGCCTCCACATCAGTGCCCATCAGTGCCATCTTATCAGTCCCAACTCATCAGTGGCCATCAGTGCCGCCTCATCAGTGCCTGTCAATGAAGGAGAAAATAGCATTTTATAACCGAAGTGAAGAAAAACGTATTTTTTTCAAAAAATTTTGTATTTTTTAGTTTGTTTAGCAAAAAATAAAAACCCCAGTGGTGATCAAATACCACCAAAAGAAAGCTCCATTTGTGGGAAGAAAATGATAAAAATTTAGTTTGGATACAGAGTTGAATAATTGCGCAATTGTCATTCAAAATGCGACAGCACTGAAAGCTGAAAATTGTCCTGGGCAGGAAGGGGTGAAAGTGCTCGGTATTGAAGTGGTTAAAAACACTATTCAATTGATTAGTGATTAATAACAATGATACTTATAATACATGATAATACTACTATATATACTAATTCTTTTAATATCTTATTTAACCACTTAACCACTGGGCACTTAAACCCCCTTAATAACCAGACCAATTTTCAGCTTTCAGTGCTCTCACATTTTGAACGACAATTACTCAGTCATGCAAAACTGTACCTATGTGAAATTTTTGTCCTTTTTTCACACAAATAGAGCTTTTTTTTGGTGGTATTTAATCACCGCCGAGTTCTTTATTTTTTGCGCTATAAAAGAAAAAAGACCGAAAATTCTGTAAAAAAAATGCATTTTCCTTTGTTTCTGTTATAAAATGTCGCAAATTAGTAATTTTTCTTCATATATTTTGGCCAAAATTTATACCGCTACATTTCTTTGGTAAAAATAACCCAAATCATTGTATATTATTTGGTCTTTGTAAAAGTTATAGAGTCCAAAAGCTATGGTGCCAATATCTGAAAATTGATCACACCTGAAGTACTGATGGCCTATCTAATTTCTTGAGACCTTAACATGCCAGAAAAGTACAAATACCCCCCAAATGACCCCTTTTTGGAAATAAGACATTCCAAGGTATTTAGAAAGATGCATGGTGGGTTTTTAGAAGTTGTAATTTTTTCCCATAATTCTTTGCAAAATCAAGATTTTTTTTCTTTTTTTTCCACAAAATTGTCATATTAGCAGGTTATTTCTCAAACACAGCATATGCATACTACAAATTACACTCCAAAACACATTCTGCTATTACTCCCGAGTATGGCGATATCACATGTGTAAGACTTTTACACAGCGTGGCCACATACAGAGGCCCAACATGCAGGGAGCACCTTCAGGCGTTCTGGAGCACCCAGGCCAATTCTGACATTTCTCTCCTACATGTAAAAATCATCATTTATTTGCTAGAAAATTACATAGAACCCCAAAACATTATATATGTATTTTTAACAAAGACCCTAGAGAATACAATGGCAGTCGTTGCAACTTTTTATCTCGCACGATATTTGCACAGCAATTTTTCAAACGCATTTTTTTGGAAAGAAAACAGTTTTGTGCTTTAAAAAAACAAAACAGTAAAGTTAGCCCAATGTTGTTGCATAATGTGAAAGATGAAGTTATGCCGAGTAAATAGCTACCCAACATGTCACCCTTCAAAATTGCACACGCTCGTGGAATGCCACCAAACTTCGCTACTTAAAATTCCCCATAGGCGATGGTTTAAAATTTTTTACTGGTTACTTGTTTTTAGTTGCAGAGGAGGTCTAGAGCGAAAATTATTGCTCTCGCTCTACCGATCGCAAAAATACCTCACATGTGTGGTTTGAACACCGTTTTCATATGCGGGCGGGACTTACATATGCGTTCACTTCTGCATGGGAGCACACGGGGACAGGGGCACTTTAAAACATTTTTTTTTGTTCATTTTACTTTATTTATTTTAGTTTGATGCTTTTTTCCAAAAAATAAATTTTTTGATCACTTTTATTCCTATTACAAGGAATGTAAACATCCCTTGTAATAGGAATATGGCATGACAGGTCCTCTTTACAGTGAGATATGGGGTGAATAAGACCCCACATCTCACCTCTAGGCTGGGAATCCTGAAATAAAAAAAAACGATCCTGGCTTCAATCGTAGCGGTGAGTCGGTAGAAGCACCGGAGGGCGGCGGGAGGGGGGACGTCCCCTCTCGCCTCCTGTAAGAATGATCAAGCAGTGGAACAGCCACTATGATCATTCCTATGGTGTAGGGAATCGCCGGCTGAAAAAGCTAATATCTGAATGGTGCCTGTAGCTGCAGGTATCATTCAGATATCCCCGCAAAAAGTCAAGGACGTCATATGACGGCGATCGTAGCGGTGAGTCGGTAGAAGCACCGGAGGGCGGCGGGAGGGGGGATGTCCCCTCTCATCTCCAATAAGAATGATCAAGCAGTGGAACAGCCACTATGATCATTCCTATGGTGTAGGGAATCGCCGGCTTAAAAAGCTGGTATCTGAATGGTGCCTGTAGCTGCAGGTATCATTCAGATATCCCCGCAAAAAGTCAAGGACGTCATATGACAGCGATCGTAGCGGTGAGTCGGTAGAAGCACCGGAGGGCGGCGGGAGGGGGGACGTCCCCTCTCATCTCCAATAAGAATGCTCAAGCAGTGGAACAGCCACTATGATCATTCCTATGGTGTAGGGAATCACCGGCTGAAAAAGCTGATATCTGAATGGTGCCTGTAGCAGAAGGCATCATTCAGATATCCCCGCAAAAAGTCAAGGACGTCATATGATGGTGGGCGGGAAGTGGTTAAAACACATTTTTTTTTAACACAAAGTTGTCCATTTATACAATATTTCTAACACATAGCATGTACATACCAAAAATGATACCCCAAAATAGATTCTCCTACTCCTTCTGAGTACGGCAATACCACATGTGTGAGACTTCCGCAGCCTGGCCACATACAGAGACCGAGTACAGCTGAGTATGGCTGAGCAAGGCAGAGTATGGCCGAGCATGGCTGAGCATGGCTGAGCATGGCTGAGTATGGCTGAGCATGGCTGGGTATGGCTGAGTATGGCAGGGTATTGCAGGGGAATTGCCGAGTATGACTGGGTATGGCTGGGTATGGCAGAGTATGGCTGGGTATCACCGAGTATTGCAGAGTATGGCTAGGTATTGCAGAGTATGGCTGGGTATGGCAGAGTATGGCAGGGTATTGCAGAGCATGGCAGAGTATTGCAGAATATGGCAGGGTATTGCAGGGTATGGCAGGGTATGGCAGGGTATGGCAGGGTATGGCAGGGTATGGCAAAGTATTGCAGGGTATTGCAGAGTATTGCAGGGTATTGCAGAGTATTGCAGGGTATTGCAGGGTATTTCAGGGTATTGCAGAGTATTGCAGGGTATTGCAGAGTATTGTGGGGTATTGCGGAGTATTGCAGAGTATGGCTGAGTATGGCTGGGTAATGCAGAGTATGGCTGAGTATGGCTGGGTATTGCAGAGTATGGCTGGGTATTGCAGGGTATTGCAGAGTACTGCAGGGTATTGCAGAGTATGGTTGGGTATTGCAGGGTATTGCAGAGTATTGCAGGGTATTGCACAGTGTGACAGACTCACCCGGGATAGATGCTTTTGGAGGGGACTGAATGCAAGCCTCTTGCCGACTGATTATGGGCCCTGGCATTTGGGGGAATGGTGCTCTTTGTGAGCTGTATGCCTGGAGACCCTTGAGGTGGTATTACTGTGGATTCGGGTCCTTTTCCCCTAGGACACACAGACTCTGGGGACCCTGGATTTGCTATATTAGAAATAGTGGCTGATTCATAATGCTGGGACAAATACTGTTAGGAGATGTTGATGTCAATTCCAGCCACCTGTCTGTCTGTTGCCTGCTAGAATGTGTATTGTAAATAAGTCTAGTATGGGATCTAAGAGTCATTAGATCCCCATTGTTGTTTGTGTTAATTAACTCTGCTATTGTGTGGAGAAGAGTTCTGTGTTGATTTGTGATAATGTTGATTGGGTTTTCTGAGCTACAAGACGGCCAGTCTGGCCTAAAGGTCATGACTGAGTCATCTAGGCTGTCTAAAGGGATTAGTTAATTAGCCCATGTTAATTAGGTTTCTGGTCACAGGTGTATGTTCAGAGTAATATGAGCAGGAAGTATGCACTGCCTCTTTTACTGTATAAAAGAGCCTGTATTCCTTTCAATAAAAGAGATCCCTGTTTGAACTTACATTCAGCCTACCTGGTGTTTGTTCTGAGCTATCACAACTGGATTCGAACGGCACATAGCTGTAGTTCAAATCCCAGAGCATCAGATGACTGAACCATCAGACGTTGCAATCTGCAATCTGAATCAATAGCCGCAGAGGAGTGTTGGGAGAGTGGAACCAAGCGAGCAGGGGCTCGTTACACACAGTATTGCAGAGTATTGTGGGGTAATTGCAGAGTATGGCAGAATATTGCAGAGTAGTGCAGGGTATTATAATATGGCTGAGCATGGAGGGATGGCTGAGCATGGATGGATGGATGGCTGGATGTGACTGCATTTGTCACAGAGCAGCGCTGTGGGCACTACAGATCCAGCCCACAGTGCTGCTGCCATCCGATCTCTCCCCCTCTCCTCTCACAATGTACCGATCGGTACACAGAGGGGAGAGAGGAACCGGCATCATGACATGACGCCGGTTTGTTTACATGTGATCGCTCCGTCACAACGGCCGCGATCCGTTATGCGCCGGGTCCTCTGGACCAGCCGGTTAGGGATGTTGTCGGGTGCGCGCCCCAGGGGGCGTGCGAGAGCGGGATTCTGGGAGGAGGTCACTCCCAGAGTTAAGCAACCGCCCTGTAGCCATCATTCGGCTATGAGGCGGTTGCTAAGTGGTTAAATAATTATATTCGTTTAATTGTTTGACTTTGTTAACAAATCTGGTATATCCCTACTTCCTTTTTTATTAGGGATAGGGAGAAAAGCCAATAAAATTCTTTAAATGACAAAGTCACGTGACTTTGAAACCCAGCATCCCTGCATGACTTCATCACGGCTTGCATACAATTTCTTTAACAGAAGTCAATGTAAGTCATGTTGAAGTTGCACCAAAAGTAGTGCAGGAAACTCTCTCTAAGTCAGAGCGACTTGAGTCACACCAATTAGAATGGTTCCATTGCCGTTAATGGGGTGTGACTTGTCATGCGACTTTGAACTCTCAAGTCGCATGACAAGTCGTGACAGTGTGAACCATTGCTAAATACTGTCAGCTATGCAAGCACTACTGCAAAAAACATGTATCACAAGATTTGTGTAAATTTAAAAGACAAATTTATTCAAAACACTATAAAAGGTAGTAAAAAAATTGTATTTACTGGTTTATGCATTTTGTTATGTTTAAGAGACTGTTACCTTGCCTATTTAGGGCAAAAAGGCAGGCTGTGTGTGAGAACAACCCTTGACTCACTGCTACTCATCTGTCCCACACTCCTCTGTGGTTCAATTCCTCCGCCAAAGCAGCTCTGAATAAGACCCTGTTCACACCTGTGCAATTTTGTAGCGTATTTTTGGAGCAGTACCATTCATATTGGATGAGCTTCCCTCCGCTCCAAAAATACGGCAAAGAAGTTCATGTACCAAATTTTGGCACTGAGCCAGGCGCATTTGGTGTTACACTTTTTGCCACAATTTTTGTGTGTTTTGCCGCATGACAATGATGACAAAATTGCACCGCATTTGGGGTGCCATTAAAAAATAATGGCACCGCAACTGTGTTCCATGTACAGAATTGCATGATTTCAAAATGCTCAGGTGTGAACAGGGCCTAAGTTGGATTAGGCTGGAACTTACACAATGTTAACAACTTCAGCCCTGGAAGATTTTACCCCCTTAATGACCAGAGCATTTTTTGTGAGTTGGCCCTGCGGCACTTTAACTGACAATTTCATGGTCGTGTGACGTTGTACCCAAACAAAATTGACGTCCTTTTTTTTCCCACAAATAGAGCTTTCTTTTGGTGGTATTTGATCACCTCTGTGGTTTTTATTTTTTGCGCTATAAACAAAAAAAAAACTGACAATTTGAACAAAAAAAAATATAAAAAACCATAACCATAAGACAATAAAGGGATAGCGAAAACAGAAGAGATTATAGAGAGAAAAAAAAAGAAAAAGAAAGAGAGGCGTTGATAGAGCGACAAAAGACGGAGTGGTGCTCGCTCTTCCACGTCTAATCAGGGGTAGAAGAACGGTTCAGTGGCCCGGAAACGTATTTGGCCCAGGGTTCCCATACTGCGACATTTCTGTCTACCGTGTCCAGGAGGATGCTGACTGTTTTTTTTCCTGAGCCTTAATCCAGGATATCTTTCTTTTAACTAACAGAAGTGAGACTGTGGGCTGTTTCCAAGCTCGAGCTATTGTTAATTTAGTTCCGAGAAGGATGAACCTGATAAGATTTTGGGCTAATTTCGGTACTCCCGGGTTGGAAAAGTCTAATAATGCGTATTGTGGAGTTTTGGGGATAGGTAAATTTGTAATTTCCCTAATAATATGGAATATTTTGTTCCATAGAGCCCTGATTTTGGGGCATTCCTGCCAGATATGGATCATGGAACCAATATGTCCGCAGTTACGGAACCATAAGGGGGATGCATTCGGGTAGATTTTAGCTATCCACAAGGGAACCATATACCACCTCATTGAACCATATACCACCTCATTAAAATTTTTAAGTTAGCTTCAACTAACGCAATGTTGAGAATGCCTTTTGAAGCAGCAACAGAAGCTCTGTGCCACTCAGTTAGGGTCCATTGTTGTTGTAGATCAGTCTCCCATTCTCGCATGAAAAGTGTTTTAGATTCAGCCCTAGCAAATACCCAGTAAATCACTGTTATCCCCCCTCTCTGCTCCATGGCCTGACGACACCATAGTTTGTATTCCGTGATGGACAGAGGTTTGTGAATGGAGCACCCTAGAGATCTGATAAAGTGGGATGTTTGTCGGAGTCTGAATCTTTCCGTCCCTGGCATGTAAAGTTTACTGGTGCAGTGAGCAAAGGTGAGAGGGCCTGTCGGGTGTACAAAGTGACCAATCCTATAAAGCCCCTTGTTTAGCCACCATTGGAAGGCTTTTATGTCCTGTTCAAGCGGGAAAAGGGGATTTCTGAAAATGTGGGATAGAGGGCACCAGTGGCAGATCAAGTGTGAATTGTTTTTAAGGGAATCCCAAAGTGTTAAGGAGTGAGAGAGTGTGGGTGCTAGGATGGCCGGTCTGATCTTGGTTGAACACCAAAGTATATAATCTAGAGTGTAGTGAGGGATAGCTTGTCTTTCCATATGCACCCAATCAGGGTGAGCAATTTTAGAATATACAGTGGATAGTTGGGATAGTTGTGCTGCTTGATAGTACCAGAGTATGCACACTCACCCCTACCTGATCTCTACTGCGAAAGAGAGTCCCCTTGGCAATTCTATGCCCCTTGGCACCCCATACAACTTCACAATTTTCAATTGGAAATTCCGGATATGGTCCTTAGGCATGGGGATAGGTAAGGATCCGAAGAGATACAGGATACAATGCAGTAGGGTCATTTTCACCGAGTTCACCCTGCCTAGCCTGGTAAGGCCAAGTGTCAGGGATCTGTCAGCACCAGACCGGGACATTTGCATGCGCGCATGCGTCGGCGCGCTCCTGTTCAGACTATGCAGCAATCCCCAGCTGTTGCTGTGCGTCAGCGCGTCCCTCGGGCACGCGACGTGTGTGTGCGCGCGCGTGCAACAAGGGTCCCTATCCCAGAGAGATTCTCTGGAGACCAGACCAAGTTTCTGGCCTTTTGCAATGTCTGCCAGCTCTTTTTTGCCTTGCAACCCCGAACCTTCTCGCTGGAAGTTACTAAAGTGGGGTTTGTGATTTCTCTCCTACAAGGAGAACCCCAGACCTGGGCTCACCGATTACTTGAGGGGGACTCGGTCTTAACCCAATCTTTACCCTCCTTCTTTGAAGCCATGGCTCAGCTCTATGAGGACCCTCAGCAGACTGCCACAGCCGAGTCAGCCCTGTTCGCGCTCCAGCAAGGCCGCAGACCGGCCGAGGACTATGTCACTGACTTCAGACGCTGGAGCGCGAACACTCAGTGGAACGATGCGGCCCTACGTCACCAGTTCCGCATGGGCCTGTCTGAAGGGCTGAAAGATGAACTTGCTTGAGTTGGCATACCAGATACTCTCGAGGCCTTGATCTCCTTGGCAATCCAGATTGACCGTCGCCTCCGGGAACGTCGATCTGAACGTTCCGCTCAGCAAACCCGCCCGGCTTGGATGATGGCAAGGGCTCCGGTTCCTGCAGCTCGCTACCCACCTCCATCCAGTGTGAATCCAGTCAACTCAATGCCTGACACTTCAGCTAGGACTGATGCGTCCTGCCTTATCTCCTGAAGAACGTGCACCTCGTCGTCAACTTAACCTGTGCCTCTATTGTGGTGGAACTGGACACTATGTCCATAACTGTCCAGTCAAGATAAGTAAGTACTTATCTTCTGTGTCTACCAGTCTCTCTGCTTTGTCTGCCAACTCTACCCACCTTGCCTTTCTTCTCTCATTACAGCTCCGGGAAAAGATAATTCCAGTAAACGCTATCATTGACTCCGGAGCATGCAGCTGTTTTATCGATTCAACCTTTGCCAGCCAACATAATATTCCCTTATGGACTAAGACTCATGGACTCTCTGTTTTCCTGGCTGATGGCTCCCGCATTAGGTCCAGACAAGTAACTCAAGAGACTCTTCCTTTGCTTGCTACTGTTTCTTCCCAGCATAAAGAGCTGCTGACCCTTGATGCCATTACCTCTCCACTGTTTCCAATTATCTTGGGCATTCCCTGGCTCCAAGCCCACAACCCGCACATCAACTGGGTCTCTGTAGAAGTAAAGTTTTTGTCATCCTACTGCCAAAAACACTGTTTGGTGGAAAATCCCAACTCCTCAGCTACTCTGCTATGTCTTTACACCCACACATTCATCAATGTTTTCAGCGAGAAGGGGGCAGACTCCCTTCTGCCTCATCGCCCCTACGACTGCCCAATTGAATTGCTTACGGGGTCCGAGATTCCATTCGGGCGTATCTTCCCCTTATTGGAGAAAGAGCAAGAGGCACTAAAGACATATGTTGATGAAAACTTGGCCAAGGGGTTCATCCGCCACTCCACCTCCCCAGCAGGTGCCGGAATATTTTTTGTCACCAAAAAAGACAAGACTCTCCGTCCGTGTATAGATTATCGGGAATTGAATAAAATTACGGTAAAAAAAAAAAGTATCCCTTACCCTTGATACCCGAACTATTCCAAAAGTTAAGATCTGCTGTCATCTTTACTAAACTTGATCTAAGAGGGGCCTACAACCTGATCCGCATTCGGGCCGGGCATGAATGGAAGACAGCTTTTCAGACCCGATTCGGGCATTATGAATACCTGGTCATGCCTTTCGGACTCTGCAACGCCCCTGCGACCTTCCAACATCTCATTAGCATTGTACTCAGAGACTTTTTAGATGTGTTTGTGATTGCATACCTGGACGATATCCTAATCTTCTCTGGATCTCTTGATCAGCATCGAGAACATGTCTGCAGGGTTTTGGGTCATCTTCGCTTGCACAGACTATATGCAAAGGCAGAGAAATGCGAGTTCGAGCAACAAAAGCATCCAATTCCCGGGGTTGATAATCTCTCCAACTGGCATCAAAATGGATCCCCAGAAAGTAGCCGCTGTTCTGGATTGGCCGGTACCCCTAGACAAGAAACAGTTTATCGGCTTTGCAAACTTTTATAGGAAATTCATCAGGGTATTCTCGGCCATAATTGCACCCATCACGCAGTTGACTAAGCAGAATGCTCGTTTTTCCTGGAATCAGTCAGCCCAAGATGCTTTTGAGAATCTCAAGAGACTGTTAACCTCGGCTCCAATCCTCAGCCATTCTGAACCGTCGTTACCGTTCATTTTGGAAGTTGACGCTTCTGATAAAGCGGTGGGAGCAAAACTCTCACAACGTCAAGGCAGCAAAGATCTAATGCATCCTGTGGGGTTCTTTTCCCGCAAACTTTCTTCCACAGAAAAGATTTATGATGTTGGTGACCGGGAGCTACTCGCTATCAAGGCTGCTCTGGAGGAATGGAGGTACCTGTTAGAGGGGCTATGCATCCAGTATTAATATACACTGTCCACAAGAACTTGGAGTATTTAAGATCTGCTAAATGACTGAAGCCTCGGCAAGCCCGCTGGGCCCTGTTCTTCTCACGTTTTTGCTTTCATATAACTTATCGGCCAGGCTCAAAAAATATCAAACCGGATGCATTGTCACGTATGCACGACAACCCGAAGGACTTATCCATTCCTGACACCATCTTGCCCGCAAACAACTTCCTACTCCTGCAGACAGACCTTCTCTCCCAGATTAAAGAAGTATCCTCTGATTCATCTAGACCTCCAGGGATTACTCTGACGATCAGAGATGGTTTGTTCTGGAAGGGGAGCCAAATTTTTGTTCCTAAGGATGTTCGAGTTAAAGTTTTGACGTTACTTCATGATCATCCTCTGGCAGGTCATTTTGGGGTCCGCAAGACCCTGGAACTTGTGCAACGCACATTCTGGTGGCCCAACCTGAAAGACTTTTGTGAAAAATACGTCAGCTCCTGCCCTATCTGTAGCGCAGAACAAGACGTCTAGAAATCGAGTTTGGGGTCTGTTAAAACCTTTGCCTGTACCTGATAGACCCTGGAAAATTATTTCCATGGATTTTATAGTAGAGCTTCCATGTTCTGAGGGGTGTTCAGCCATTTTTGTGGTGGTAGACCGTCTAACTAAAATGGCCCATTTCCTTCCTTTAAGGGGAACTCCATATGCCATTGAAACCGCATGCATATTCATCAAGGAAATCATCAGACTACATGGAGTCCCTGCAAATATAGTTTCTGATAGAGGGGTACAGTTCACCTCATGTTTTGGGAGAGCTCTGTGTGAAATCCTAAAAATTGGACTGGCCTTATCCTCGGCCTATCATCCTCAAACTAATGGACAGACAGAAAGGACCAATCAGACCCTTGAACAATACATCAGATGCTTTACATCCTTCACACAGGATGATTGGGTGTCCCTGCTGCCCTTAGCAGAATTCGCATACAATAATGCCAACCATTCAGCCACCGGTCAATCCCCTTTTTTCGCCAATTACGGCTTTCATTTAACCTTTCTACCTGACTTTCTTGCAGAATCTTGAGTTCCGGCAGTACAGAATACAGTGGACTTCCTCAGTCACAACAATCGGATGCTGCAGGAGGCGGTGTCCAAGGCCCAGGCAGACAGTAAGAGAGCCTTCGATCAAAGGAGAAGAGAGGAACTGAATTTACAGCTTGGTGATCAGGTATGGCTTTCCACCAGTAATATTAAGTTAGCATGTCCTTCTAAGAAGTTGGCACCTAGGTTTATGGGACCCTTCCCAGTTAAGAGGAGAATTAACAAAGTATCTTATGAACTGACTTTGCCTGATTCTCTCAGGATTCACCCAGTATTCCATGTGTCACTGCTTAAGCCTGCTATACCTGACCCTTTCCCTGATAGAGGAAACAGACCTCCTGAACCTATCTTAGTAGATGGAAGTGAGGAATTTGAGGTTGAGGCTATTCTTGACTGCAAAAGAAGACAAAATCAATTTCTGATTAAATGGAAAGGCTACGGCCCAGAGAGTAACTCATGCGAACCAGACAGCAATGTTCACGCCAGGCGATTAGTTTGCGCTTATTTCTCTGCCCATCCTGAGAAAAGAAGGCGTGTGGGCATCCAGAGGCTGCCCTTTGAGGGGGAAATGTCAGAGATCTGTCAGCACCAGACCGTGACATTTGCATGTGTGCATGCGTCGGTGCGCCCCTGTTCAGACTATGCAGCAATCCCCAGCTGTTGCTGTGCATCAGCGCTTCCCTTGGTGCGCGCGACAGGTGCGCGGACATGCGCGTTAACGTTGTTTGGTGCCAAGGAACGTATAAGAGTCCTCCTGCTGCATGGGCGCGCTGCTGTTTCGTCTTCAGCTTCTGTGAACTTGTTACCCTGCACCTGATTGATCTGTCTACCATACTTGTCTGACCATTTCTCTCTCTCCAATCCAACCCGGCTTGCCGACCTCTGCCTGCCTACCAACTCTGCTTCTGCCTGCCGTTATTACCTGCCATGTTTGCCTGCCTACCCGGACTGCCTGACCCTGCTTGTGCCTGCCGTTTGCTTCTGTGCTGCTGCACCTTCAGCTCCAGCTCCAGTTATCTCTGCATCTGCATTTCCAGTGCTACAGCCTGCTGCCCTCTGCTGACCACCTTACCTGCAGTCCAGCCTACCCTGGTGGGATCTCTACTCTGCTCCAGCATCAGAGACTTCTACCTCACCAGGCACTCCTACCCTACTGTGCTCACGAGACCACTGTCCCCACTCCAGTGGCTCCTGAACCAGCGTTGTATGAGAGGTCTTCTCCTACTCTAATACTAGGCTCTAATACCAGATACCTAACACCCAGTTTGTCCCATGTGGAGAGATCTTCCTCCATTTTACGAAATATCACAGGATACTTGGCTGAGTAGAGTTTGTCTATGGTTGCAGTTAAGTTAATCCCTGAATAGGGGAGTGCTATCTCTGTCCACCCGAACCTAAAGTTGTTTTTAAGCTGAGAAACCATGTTGAGAGCTAAAGATTTTGAATAATTGACCGTGAATCCCGAGACTTTGCCAAAATCATCCAGCACCCTGCATACAATAGGAAGGGAGGTGATTGGTGAAGATATAAAGAGCAAGGTGTCGTCAGCGAACAAAGCGCATTTGTGAGATTGTGGTCCGCATTGTACCCCATGTATGTCAGGGTTGTCTCTGATGGAAATGGCCAGGGTCTCAATGAGGTGCAACTGGTGTCCTTTCCTGGCTTAGGGATCACTGTAATGAACGCCAAATTTGATGCCTTGTCAAGGGGCGCTCTGGACCGAAGATGATTAAAAAAGTGAGCTAAGTATGGGGAGAGTATTGCGGAGAAATGCTTATACTATGGAACAGAGAAGCCATCTGGACCTGGAGCTGAATTATTTTTGAGGTTTTTAATGACCTGTGCTACCTTTGCCGTTGAGATCGGAGCCTCAAACTTGTCCCTGTGCTGTTCCCTGATCTTCAGGATCTTCACTGATCCCAAAAAAGAGTCTATAATGTCTGGAGAGGGTTCCTTCCCCACCTTGTTATATAGAGTGCGATAAAAGTCATGAAAGGCTTCCATAATTTTTTATGGGTTCTGTGTGAGGGAACCATCACTTAATATCATTTTGGAGAGAGCGTGGGTTCAAATTTTAGGGCTTAACCGTCTTGCTAATAAAGAACCAAATTTGTCATTTTGGTGGTAAAACCGACCCCCTCACATCTGAGGTTTTTTTCCGCTAGTGAGAGCAAGGTTCAGGGCCGTGCAGGCTGATTCCAGCCTCTTTGCGGAGCCTAAGGAGGGTTTGGATTTATGCTTAGGGATGAAAACTCCCTTTCCAGCCTGTCAATTTCCAATTTGCGACCTTTGCATATTCTAGACGAGATTTGGATTAGGCTACCCCTGATTGCTGCCTTGTGAGCTGCCCACTAGGGATGAGCTTCGTGTTCGAGTCGAACCCATGTTCGACTCGAACATCGTGTGTTTGGTCATTCGCCGAATTACGAACGATATGGGCCATTCGCGCCAAATTCGAGTGGCGCGTCACGGCCCATAATTCACTGTGGCATCGCAGTGCATTGCTGGCTGATGATTGGCCAAGCATGCACTATGACCTGCATGCTTGGCCAATCACAGTGCCGTCTGAACAGAGAGCCATATACCCGCTCCAGCCCACGATGGACACCACACGCTGAAACTCTTCTCCCCCTACACATCAGGAGGATATCACTACCGTAGTTATGGCATTTTTATATCCACTGACTACATGAAGCTTGGTCCCTCTACCCCTATCTACTTGATTATTATCTAGATTTTCCAATTAATGAAACTGCTGGTTCTGATATATAGATGGTCCCTAGATCTACTTTGGAGTTGCTTTGTGTGGTGTAATTGTGCATCGTGAGCTTTGTTACCTATCATTGCGGGTTATCATATGATTTGTTCATATCTATTTTTACCACGCCACAGCTCGTCGCTCCTGAAGAAGCGTGAGGACACGCGCAACTAGTTGAGCATCTCTATGACACGTACCCCATATTCTATGACCTGCTACTCAACCGTCACCTCGGACTTGTCGATACCTGGGATGACCATCCTCCTGTCTGAGTTGTATCAATTAGATGGTTGTAATTAGCACCGGATCTGTCAAATACCTCTTATTAGATGTATTTTTTGTGATTTGTGGCTTTTAAACGTATTTTCTATGTATATGTTTTTTCAATAAATTAGTCTTTTTACTTAAGATCTATGTGATGTTACTGTGCCTATAAAGTCCAAAGTCCCCTCTATATTTTCTCTTTTGTCGTACTAAATTATAGGACGTGGCACTTTTTTACATTTAGGTATCCACAGGACCACTCTGTGTAGAGATACCTTTATTTTTTGCAGAGAGCCATAATTGGCCAAAGCCAAGGAGGCTTTGGCCAATTATGGCTCAGGGGGTTTAGTACACGCCCCACACTATATAAGACCGCCTGCACGGCAGCCCTGTGTAGTGTGTTCCGGCATTCAGATAGAGAGATAGAGATAGACAGACAGTGTCATTTGATTTAAGTTAGATAGAGTAGGCAGGTCGAGTCAGTTAGCTGCAGTTACAGTGTATTGTGTATATATATATGCATCCCAGGTGTTGTGTATATATATATTTATATTTATATATATACTGTATTCAGTTTAGCTAGATCCTGTTCTTCTCTTCCTAACATACTGACAGGCAGGCAGGTGTTTTTACAGTATTTCCAGCTACTGTACTGTTTACCCTGCACAGTCTCACCTACAGTATAGCTACCTGCAGCCAGGTGCTTGTGTAGGCTCATTGAAGTATTTCCAGCTACTGTACTGTGTACCCTGCACAGTCTCGCCTACAGTATAGCAACCTGCAGCCAGGTGCTTGTGTAGGCTCATTGAAGTATTTCCAGCTACTGTACTGTGTACCCTGCACAGTCTCGCCTACAGTACAGCAACCTGCAGTCAGGTGCTTGTGTAGGCTCATTGAAGTATTTCCAGTTACTGTACTGTGTACCCTGCACAGTCTCACCTACAGCAAAGCTACCTGCAGCCAGGTGCTTGTGTAGGCTCATTGAAGTATTTCCAGCTACTGTACTGTGTACCCTGCACAGTCTCACCTACAGTAAAGCTACCTGCAGCCAGGTGCTTATTTAGGCTCATTGAAGTATTTCCAGTTACTGTACTGTGTACCCTGCACAGTCTCACCTACAGTATAGCTACCTGCAGCCAGGTGCTTGTGTAGGCTCATTGAAGTATTTCCAGCTACTGTACTGTGTACCCTGCACAGTCTCACCTACAGTAAAGCTACCTGCAGCCAGGTGCTTATTTAGGCTCATTGAAGTATTTCCAGTTACTGTAGTGTGAAACCTGCACAGTCTCACCTACAGTATAGCTACCTGCAGCCAGGTGCTTTGGAAGGCTCATTGAAGTATTTCCAGCTACTGTACTATGTACCCTGCACAGTCTCACCTACAGTATAGCAACCTGCAGCCAGGTGCTTGTGTAGGCTCATTGAAGTATTTCCAGCTACTGTACTGTGAAACCTGCACAGTCTCACCTACAGTAAAGCTACCTGCAGCTAGGTGCTTGTGTAGGCTCATTGAAGTATTTCCAGTTACTGTACTGTGTACCCCCCACAGTCTCACCTACAGTATAGCTACCTGCAGCCAGATGCTTGTGTAGGCTCTTGACGTATTTCCAGTTACTGTACTGTGTACCCTGCACAGTTGCACCTACAGTATTGCTACCTGAAGACAAGTGCAGGTGTTATCATACTAAAAATACTACAGACAGGCAGTTGATTCTGCTAGCTGCAGTATAATCGGTATATATATTGGCCTTTTTTTCGGCAGCTGGCCATGTTGAGCCGCAACATGTGGAAGACTTGGTCGAGTGGATGGCCAAGCTGTCCTTATCCTCCTCATCCTCTCTTACCCAGGCTCAGGGTACTTTGTCTGGCAAAGCAGCTGCCAACGCGGTCTCTTCCCTTGGCTCAATGGCACCAGTGACTCCTTCCCTAGCCCCACCATGTCGTCCTGAGGAGTCCCTAGAACTGTTTGACCACAGTGTTGGGTACATGCTCCAGGAGGATGCCCAGCGTTTTGAAGGCTCTGATGATGATATTGAGTTAGGTGAAGGCAGTAACGTGAGCACGGACAGAGAGGATGCCCAAGAAGGACATCAATCTGGCTGTCATGCTCCCCCCTGCTGCAGCATACTGCCAGGTTTGCTCCAGTGATGAGGAGGGAGGGACTGACTCAACATGGGTGTTCCATTTATTTTTTAAACAATTTTTACATTAATCATTACTTTTGACATTTATTGGATGCCCCCTCTCCCGCTGGACAAACCACTAGTCTATTTTTTCTTAATAATTTTGCTGATGTTTGCATTTTCGTTTTTACTGTATATTTGCCCTTTTTATACATTATTTTAGTTTGCTATACGTTTCCCAGTTTATTAAATTTTTTCTCCCAGCACTACATATATTAACTGGCTGCTATGCACCTTGCAGTGTGTGCGGCTTGCTGCGCCTCTTGGCTGCTTTTTATTAAGCATGACTATGACTACTAGTACCTCTTTTAATATAAGAGTGAGACCTCAACAAAATGGCCGACAGACTTGTCCAGTGCTGGGTTTGCCCAGTGCAGTGGCGGGCTTCGGGAAAATGGCCGCCAGGCGTCCATTTTTGTAGTGGCGGGCTTCGAGAAAATGGCCGCCAAATGCCCATTACATAGAGACCATATAAAAGTATAGACTCTTCATCCTGTGTTATCCACTGATGAAGTCACGTGACGTGACAATACGCGTGAGGTTTGGAGCACGGGAACTGTCACAGACTGATGATAGGATATGAGCTTGGCGCTCGTGGATGTTTTTTACTATAGCCTTCTGCTAAATGTAAGTGTACCATGTTGTTTTTTGAGGTATACGAACTCGGCATTCATTGGATTGATGCCCACACTCATTTTACAAAAGTGAGTGCATCCCCCTTCTGTGTCCTGTCCCTTTTTCCACTTTAGCTGCCACGGAGTTATACTATATACTGTCTGCTTATGTTTTTTATATACCATCCTGCACACCCACCACCCGAATCGCCTGAACTACTGGATGGGACCCTTGCTTGCTGGTGATTTGTTACTGGATTACAAGCTGTTGTCTTGCAGCAGTAAGGTGAGCTGCTTGCGAGCACAGAGGTGTCCCCACTGAAGATCTTTTTCCCTTCCCTGTGGCTTGTGGACTTGCCTTTTTGGAACTGATGACTCATTGTTTGAGCACTTTGTACTACAAGGTGGTGGGACTGTTCACCATTTATTTATTTTTCTTGGAGTCACCAATAAGTATTTGCTGAGTTACCACATATGTGCTAGTATGATACTAGCCCTTTTGCACTGAGATTTTTTCTTTTCTTTTTGTGTCAGTATTTACAATATTTGTATGTGCTAGTATGATACTAGCCCTCATGCACATGGACTTTGTTTGATTTATATATTTTATTTTGTTCAATTTTTTTTGTACCCACACTGTATTTGTCACTCATTTCATAGCTTTTTATACGTTTTAGGCTATTTTGTTTCTTCAGTTTATTCGGTTTTAGTGCTCATTAGACTGCACTTTATTACATTTCATCACACTTTTATATTTTGTATAATTTTTCCATTTTGCCTTTTGGAACTGATGACTCATTGTTTGAGCACTTTGTACTACAAGGCGGTGGGACTGTTCACCATTTATTTATTTACTTGGAGTCACCATTAAGTATTTGCTGAGTTACTACATATGTGCTAGTATGATACTAGCCCTTTTGCACTGAGATTTTTCTTTTCTTCTGTTTCAGTATTTACATTATATTTTTATGTGCTAGTATGATACTAGCCCTCATGCTCATTATACCTTTTATATTTTGTATATTTTTTTTTTATTTTTCATTCACCTCTCTATACATTTGAGCTAGCCCCTTCCCCTTCCTCCTCCTTCCTTCCCCTCTTATCACAGCGCAATCACCACTTACTTTATTCACACCACTTTTGTCTGTTTGGATCAGCCATTTAGGTGTTGCAGCAGTGCCCCTTAGCATAGGTATTTCTGACAGCTCAGGAGTTTCTTCATTATCTATCTATTTGCAACATATGTCTCAAGCGTATCTCACATGGCCAAAACATCTCCCGCTTGGGCACCAAATGCTTGACCAGACATATGTTGACCTGCCATGCAGTTCATTGGCAAGTGTACCTAAAAAACCCACACCAAAGAACAAAGAGGACCTCTCCTTGCTCCTCATCAGCTGGGATCTCCAACCCCACTATACCTTCAGTCCTCTCTGAGATCTGCACTGAGAGGAATGAAGGTGTAGAATTAGGTGTGTCACAGCCAAGTACTTGCGGGCAATCTGCTATTGGTACACCGACATCAGATTGTACCAGGCAAATTTCCCTGCCCCAGCTGCTGCACCGCAGAAAGAAGTTCTCTCCCAGCCATCCACATGCCCAGCGGTTGAATGCTAGCTTGGAAAAATTCCTAGCACTTCATCTGCTACCTTTTCAGTTGGTAGACTCTGCCCCTTCCGTGAGTTTGTGGAATGTGTGGTTCCTCAGTGGCAGGTTCCCAAACGCCACTTTTTCTCACGGAAGGCGATTCCGGCTCTCTACCGGCATGTGGAAGGCAATGTCTTGGCCTCGCTGAACAGGGCGGTCAGCGGTAAGGTGCATATTACCGCTGACTCATGGGCAAACAGGCATGGACAGGGATGTTACCTAAGTTTCACCGGGCATTGGGTGACTCTGCTGGCAGCTGTGAAGGATGCAGGACAAGGTGCAGTAATGTTGGAGGTTGTTCTGCCACCACGCCTCCAAAATGCCACTACTGGTGATTCTGCACACCTCTCTCCTCCATCCATCCCCTTCTTCTTCGTCCATGGCCTCTTCCTGTGCTTTGTCCTCAGAACCAGCGGTGTTCCATAGGCGTTCAAGGGGCTACGCAAGTACACAGGCCAAAAGATGCCATGCTCTGCTTGAGCTGATGTGCTTGGGGGACACACTGGGGCAGAGGTTCTGTCAGCTCTGCAGGGGCAGGTTCAGAGGTGGTTGACGCCATGCCAACTTAAGACAGGAATGGTGGTTTGTGACAATGGGACCAACCTCCTCTCCGTCCTCCGACAGGGACAAATGACCCATGTGCCTGTTTGGCTCACGTCCTTAACTTGGTGGTGCAGCAGGTCTTGGGCAGGTACCTGGGCTTACAGAATGTCCTGAGGCAGGCCAGGAAAGTCTGTGTGCATTTCATATAATGCCAGTGCTCAGCTGGCAGACCTCCAAAAGGAATTTAACCTACCCAAGAACCGCCTAATCTGTGACATGCCCACCAGGTGGAACTCAACGTTGGCCATACTGCAGCAGCTGCACACGTAGCAGAGGGCCATCAATGAGTACCTGTGCGACTATGGCACCAGGACAGGGTCAGGGGAGCTTGTTTTTTTTTTTTTTTTTACCCCACGCCAGAGGGCCATGATCAGGGATGCATGCACTGTCCTGTCACCATTTGAGGAGGCCATGAGGATGGTGAGCAGTGACAGTGCATGCATCAGTGACACTGTCCCCCTTGTCCACCTGTTGGAGCAAGGACAGGGCACTTGAGGCAGAGCAGAGGCAGGAAGAGGAGGACTTCCTTAGCTCTCAAGGCCCCCTTTATCCAGACAGTGTTCCTGCGTGCCCGCCGATCACACAGGAAGAGGAGGAGGAGGAGGAGGAGGATTGTGTCAGCATGGAGGTGGAGTCTTTAAGGGATCATTTATAGTCCCAAGAAACCCATGGACTTGTACGTGGCTGGGAGGATGTGGCTGCGGATCATGCCGTCCTTAGTGACCCAAAGGACTCCGGACTGAATGCCTCAGCAAACCTATGCTGCATGGCCTCCCTGATCCTGCAAAGCCTGCAGAAGGATCCTCGTATTTGTGGTATCAAGGAGAGGGATCAATACTGGCTGGCAACCCTCCTTGATCCACGTTGCAGACCTTATCTTGCCATTGCAGAGGTAGCAGAGGATGAAACATCTTCGGGAGGTTACAAACTCCTGTTCCTGGACAACGTGTTGCTAGGGCTTCGGTCAGTCAAAGAAGGACCAGTGGAGAAGGTGGCCGTCTGACCGATGCGTTCAGACAATTTTTCAGTCCGCAGCCCCAAGGTATGATCGGTTCCAGCAACCATCGCCAGCATCTGTTTTACATGGTGCAGGAATACCTAGGGGCAAGATCAGCGATCACAGGGTGCGTCTGTCTACCGACTCGGTCAATCGACTGACCTTCATAAAAATGAATCAGTCTTGGATCACCACCAGCTACCAAGCACCTGATGCTAATGTAACCGAATAATTTTTTTTGAAATGTCAGATCCCTTCAAAGACTGCCTATGCTGATGCTGAGTGACTATCCTGTTATGCTGAGTAATTATTCTCTTCCTCCTCAATGATCAAGCTGATAGCTTGTAAGAACATTTTTGGTTCTGGGCACCGCCACCAGTGCCTAAGGCCCAATTTTTCTGCCCCTGTTCAACAGGAACATGTAATTAGAATTCTTGATCTAATATTTCACAGCAGGGCCCCTTTCTGCACCCACCAAGAGTAACTGTGAGGACTTACAGTGTTGTGGCACCAGCACCACCACCACCAAAGTGAGATTAAATCTACCCCTAGGAAGGGAAATTCTCTCCTGTAAGAGTTAATATGGGAAAAAACGTTTCTCCTTTCTACTGATGCTTTATCACCAATCATTCTTTCACTAAAAACCCCACATTTGCAAAAAACATTTGTCATTGGGACAAAAAGTGAGGTGATATCTTCTGAAGAGGAGCACAGACAGCAAAACAAATGTCAGAGGGGGTGATAACCCTTCCTGTTTTTGCCGGAGCTAAACACGTTAAAAATGTACCAGTTCAAAATTACAAACAGATTCTACTTAACAACAAACCTACAGTCCCTGTCTTGTTTGCACCGGCTGTGTACTGCTGTTCAGAGTATATAGGGCCTGGTGGCCCCACACCTTTCCTTTTTTTAATTTGGGTGAGGGGTTCCCCTTAATATCCATACAAGACCCAAAGGGCCTGGTAATGGACTGGGGGGTACCCATGCCACTGATTTTCATCCATATTGCCAGGACCCAACATCACAATAAAGCCACAAGCAGTTTTAAATGACTTTTATTCCTTTTAAAAATGTCATTTTGCGCAGGGACTGTTCTAAGCACAGGAAAAATGCGCTACTTTACAGGAAACTATAGACACCCCCAGGTACGATATTTAAAGTTATATTTCACTTTTTTTTTTAACTTTAAGCATCATTAAAATCACTGCTCCTGAAAAAATGGCTGTTTTTAAAACTTTTTTTGCATTGATATATGTCCCCTGGGGCACGACCCGGGTCCCCAAACCCTTTTTAGGACAATACCATACAAATTAGCCTTTAAAATTAGCACTTTTGATTTCGAACATTTGAGTCCCATAGACGTCAATGGGGTTCTAACGGGGTTCTAATGTTTGTGCGAATTTTCGGTCAGTTCGCACGTTCTGGTGCGAACCGAACCGGGGGGGTGTTCGGCTCATCCCTACTGCCCACAAAGTGGAAGGGGAGTTGCTGTCCACGTCATTCAGAAGGAAGTATTCCTGAATGTGTTTTTTTTTTTTCCGATTTTGCATACATGAGTGGGGATGCTGAAGATGGAGGCATTTAGTCTCCAGTGAAATCCCAAACATTGAGTTGGTCCACCGTTCAGTGTCAGTAGGAGAAGAGAATGGTTTGACCAGGCAGAGTCCCTAATGTCTGACCGCTGCACCAGTGGAACATGTTGTTGTAAAATAAAAAAGTGATTTGTTCTAGAAAAAGATTGATGCGGGTTGGAGTAGTGCGTATAATCCCATGCCTTCGGATTCATTTCCCGCCAGATATCCACCAAGCCATGATGGAATATCTGTCTGGCCACATTCAGAGCCTGGTAGGACGGACCCGGTATTTGTCTGGGGGGCGTGTTTTATCGATTCCCGCATCGAATGCTAGGTTGGAGTCTCCACCATGAATGACAAGGTCTTCAGTAAGTGGGGGGAGGGTGTGAAAAATTGATTTAAAGAACTTTGCCTGCCTCTTCTTTGGTGCATAATATGAAATAAGGGTGTAAAGTTGTTCATCTATGAGGACCTTTACCAGCAAAAATCTGCCCTCCGGTCCTTAAATTCAGATACCAGGGAGAACTGAGATTTGAGAGAAAAGAACAGACCTACGCCTTTGATTTTATTGTCAGTT
Organism: Lithobates clamitans; assembly: GCA_037952925.1. Taxonomy (NCBI): domain Eukaryota; kingdom Metazoa; phylum Chordata; class Amphibia; order Anura; family Ranidae; genus Lithobates; species Lithobates clamitans. Next base: position 4,345,524 of record JBBGZY010000272.1, read on the forward strand.
AGCTAAGTAAAATCTGGGGAATTTGGCATGAATGAATGAAGGGGTATATGATGTAGGGAAATGTGTTTCCTGCAAAAATAGTATATCTATTTTTTGTGCGTGATAATGTTGGAAAATTTTTCTGTGTTTCACAGGGGAATTAAGTCCCTGAACGTTGTGGGTGGCAACGCGCAGAGCTGGTCTATGTGTGCTGTGATCAGCCATGGAGCAGTGTAGGGAAGAAAGCGGGCGACCCCCGACCACCTACCTTCATTGTAGTGGCCGGTCTTATTGTGAATGCTGTGAGAGAGGGTATACCAGGATTTCCATCCGATTCCTGCGAAGGAGAGAGACCACATCCGTCATTGAAAGAAAAATTGGAGAGATGAAGGAAAGGGGAAAGAAGAAGAAGACAGTTCGAAAAACAAGGAGAAGTGAGCTCCAAGGTAGAGGTGAGAAGTCCACCCCACCTGGCGAAACAATCATGGTGTCCCCCCAATAATGAGGGAATTCCCAGACTAGGACCAGTGAGACTACTATGGTTAACAACTCCGAGTACGGGAGCAGGTGCATTGGACCCTCTCCTTCCTCCGCACCCTGAACTAACAGCTCGAAGCAAACGAGAAATAAAATAAAAAAAGAAAATACATACATGAAGAATTAAGATATAAGTCCCTTATAGACTAAAATAGGAATGACCGAGACTTGGGGTACAATGAGAGATGGGTGAGAAATGGGGGAAGTACAAAATTGAAAACGTGGGACCAAGAACTGTAAGTTCAGTGTAGCGCTAGCTTAGGATATCTGGATAAGGAGTGCAGACTAAGGGGAAGGGGGAAGAAAGGAGCCTAATGGGCCCGGCACGGCCCCAGCCTAACGTTGAAGGGAGGGGCTAGGACAGTTCCCTCTGGATGCTCCTTGACAGCGCCAGTGGACCCAGGATGGGAGTAAGTATTGAGTAATTGAGGAAAGTCTCTCTGGCATAGTCGGGGACCGAGTAGTAGAGCAGACCCGTCGAGTCCGGAGGATCAGACCTGCAAGTTGTGTAGAAAGACCCTAGAGTCCAGCTGGTTGTCCGTGCAGGTTAAAAAAAAAAAATTAAGGTGAAGGGGGACCTCACCAGCTCTATTGAAGGTCAGATATACCACAGCATGGCTTAGGTACTCAGAAAGGGGGTGTAGCAAACGCGGCCAGAGGAGTATCATTCCCCAAAAATCAGACAAGTGGGGGGAAGTTTCAGTTGGGCATAAATGCAAGGGGTCAAGGAGGGTCCTGACCCAAAAAAATAGGAAGTTTGTGGTGGAAGGGAGAGGATTCCCTCAAAATCATGGGGGGAGACCATCTTTACCCTTCTTGTTTTTGGGTGTCATCCAGAGTGAGGTCAAAGGGTTAGATGGGGTGGAAGTTTGTTCATGCCGGATGAAGCGGTCTGCATGGGAGAAGGTGGATCCTTTGGAAGAAGACCCAATTTTTGCATTAGTTGTTCTCCTTCCTGGAATGTGGAGAATCGAAAGGGTTTGCGTTAAGATCAAATTTCAAACTGAAAGGGAAAAGCCACCAATACCTAATATTCCTTTGTGTCAGAACCGTCAGAAGCGGTTCGAGCGCCCGCCTTTTCTGGATAGTGAATGATGAGATGTCCGCGTAGATTTTTATCTGGTGTTCTATCAGCTGGATCTGTGGGGTGGTGCGGGCTCTCCTCATGACCTCCTCCTTGACACTGTAGTAGTGTAGTTTGACCACAATGTCGCGTGGTAGGCCGTCCTGGCGGGGGGGTCCCAGGGCCCTATGTGCATGGTCGAGCTCTAGTCTGTGGGCTCGGATGTCTGGGATGAGATTTTTGATGAGAGAATGAACTGCATCTGGGACGTCCATTACGGATTCAGGCAGACCCCTGATCCTAAAATTTAGCCCTCTGGATCTGTTCTTCAGGTCGTCTATTTTTACCATAGCACCCTCTAGTTGGTCATGCATTTCCTGAAAGCGATCAGTGTTTTGACTCGATCGATCGTAGCGTCAACTTTGTTTTCAATGCTTTCAATGCGGGAACCAAGGAGTTGGAGGTCCGCTTTAATGTCAGAGGTGATTCTGGATGCAGTCTGAGCTAAGCCCCTATCTAGCATTTCTGCAAATTTTGAAAACATGAATGTAATGTCCTGGGGCTGTGAGGTATGCTGGCCTGTCTCCTGATATGAGACATTAGGTCTAGAATTGTGGGCTCCTGAGGGGGACATTAGCATGTGTATTTCATCCAGGGTCTGGTTCAGGAGGGATACAGTGGTGGCCAGTGACAGTGGCATTCTGCTGACGTACATCGGCATGCGGCGGTCGGGAATCGGTTAACCTTTTTTCTGGCCCTGATAAATGGACCCACAGAGTGATGGGTAGCATAGAAAAGGAATGGGGCCAAGTGATGTCACTGGTTCCTAAGAACATGGTAGGTTCCAGCAGGTATTATTTTTTAGCAACCATTGGCAAACAGGATGTAGTCTTAATAAGTAGTGGTAAAATATCACTACTATATATGTTTGGTTTCCACCAAATTAACTAAAAGTCCAGGGTTTGGAGGAAAACACAAACAGTCAACGTTCTGTCTGAAAACAAGATTGGTTCATGCCTACCAGTGATGAGCCATATCATGTACCCTTACTCATTCACACGGGGGCAGTATCTAGGGGCCTCCTTATTGTTAAAGGGGCCTTCCAGATTCCAATAAGCCCCCACACCCATAGATAACACAACCACTGGGCCATGGTTATGGGGAAGAGGCTAGTGGCCTTATCCACATGGGGACAAGTTGCTTTGCCAGGGTGGTCCACTCAGACAATGTTTCCTCCTCCATGTTGAAGGCATGAGTTTTTAGGAGGGGGGTACATGCTGGTCTCATCCCCCTTTCTTGGCCTGCCAGACTGCATGCCCAGATAATATTCCAGTATGGATTTTTTGGGGGGACCTCAAGCTTTTAAAGGGTCTGCTATAGAATTTGTGGGAACCTCACCTGTGTTTTATTTTTGTCTGAGAGCTGTAATTTTTCTGGCATTTTACACACATTTTTTTTCTCTGTAAATGTTCATGTTACTTTAGTAGGTTGTATACATCTCACAGGGTCACCACTTCACACTTCACAAACAGGGTCAATGAATTCCTTAGGCATTTTATTAATTAAATTTTGTTTTTAAATGTTTCACTTTAACCTCCTCCCACCCAGCTACTGTATATAAATGGCTGGGTGGGCTTTTCCTCTTTCTGAGTGGAAGTACATGAACACAGGACACAGCCAAGATGTAATGGAGATATGGGTACTATGATTGGCCCTCCCGATCACGTGAAGGCTGTGTCCAATCACAGCCTTCACAATGTAAACAGAGACTCGTGTCTCTGTGACAGTTCTCCCCACTGAGCTCAGTGAGGGCTCAGTGCAAGGAGGGGGGGCAGGGGAATCTTCAAGGTCTGAGACAGCTCTGTGTGTAAGGATGATTTTACACACAGAGCTGTCACAGATCCCCCAAAAATATTACACCAAGCACCACTGTCACCCCTGTCCCCATACACATCTGTCAGTGTCCCCATAAAACATCTGTACCAGTGCACAAAACAACTGCCAGTCCTCCATCACATCTGTACCAGTGCACAAAATATCTGTCAGTGTCCTGATCACAACTGTACCAGTGCACAAAACATCTGTCAGTCCCCCGTCACATCTGTACCAGTGCACAAAGCATCTGCAATAGTGTACAATTGTGGCATCAACATCTGTCAGTGTCTGCTGGTGGCCAATCAACATCTGTCATAGTGTACAAGTGTCCCAATAATAAATAAATAAAACATTTAAAGTGCCCCTGTCCCCCCATGCTCACGTGCAAAGGCAAACTCACACTTTGGTCCCGTAGTATGCATATGTAAACAGTGATAGCACCACACATGTGAGGTATTCCCACGAACGTCAGAGAACAATAATTCTAGCACTATAACTCCTGTGTAGTGCTAAACTGGTAAGCAATAAGGGCTTTTAAAGCATCGCCTATGGAGATTTTCAAATACCAAAGTTTGGTGACATTTCACAAGCGTGCGCAACTTTAAAGGGAGATGTGTTTGGTATCTATTTACCCAGCGGAACACCATTATTTTATTCTACCAAAAATGTGGGTATTATATTGTCTCTGTGTGCATTGAAATTCATTAAAATGTATTTATGCGTTAGTGTGTAAAATTTAAAAACCGCTGTGCAAATACTGTGTGACAACAAAATTCGCAAAACCCATCATTTTATTCTCTAGGGCCTCTGCTACAACAATATATAATGTTTGGGGTTCTAAATCATTTTCTAACAAAAATACAGATTTTTAACCACTTGACCACTGGGCACTTAAACCCCCTTAATAACCAGACCAATTTTCAGCTTTTGGTGCTCTCACATTTTGAATGACAATTACTCAGTCATGCAACACTGTATCTATATGAAATTTTTGTCTTTTTTTTTCCACACAAATAGAGCTTTCTTTTGGTGGTATTTAATCACCGCTGGGTTCTTTATTTTTTGCGCTATAAAAGAAAAAAGACAGGAAAATCTGTAAAAAAATGAATTTTTCTTCATTTCTGTTATAAAATTTTGCAAATTTAGTAATTTTTCTTCATATATTTTGGCCAAAGTTTATACCGCTACATATCTTTGGTAAAAATAACCCAAATCGGTGGATATTATTTGGTCTTTGTGAAAGTTATAGAGTCCAAAAGCTATGGTGCCAATATCTGAAAATTGATCACACCTGAAGTACTGATGGCCTATCTAATTTCTTGAGACCCTAACATGCCAGAAAAGTAAAAATACCCTCCAAATGACCCCTTTTTGGAAAGAAGACATTCCAAGGTATTTAGAAAGATGCATGGTGAGTTTTTTTGAAGTTGTCATTTTTTCCCACAGTTCTTTGCAAAATCAAGTTTTTTTTTTTTTTTTTTTTTTTTTTTTTTACTTTTTTCCCCCAAAATTGTCATATTAGCAGGTTATTTCTCACACACCGCATATGCATACCACAAATTACACCTCAAAACACATTCTGCTATTACTCCCAAGTATGGCTATACCACATATGTGAAACTTTTACACAGTGTGGCCACATACAGAGGCTCAACATGCACGGAGCACCTTCAGGCGTTCAGGAGTGCCCAGGCCAATTCTGACATTTCTCACCTACATGTAAATATCATCATTTATTTGCTAGAAAATTACATAGAAACCCAAAACATTATATTTGTTTTTTTAGCAAAGACCCTAAAGAATACAATGGTGGTCATTGCAACTTTTTATCTCGCCCGGTATTTGCGCAGCAATTTTTTGAACGCCTTTTTTTTTTTTGGAAAAAAACAGTTTTGTGCTTAAAAAAAACAAAACAGTAAAGTTAGCCCAATGTTTTTGCATAATGTGAAAGATGAAGTTATGCTGAGTAAACAGATACCCAACATGTTGCCTTTCAAAATTGCACGTGCTTGTGGAATGGCGCCAAACTTTGCTATTCAAAAATCCCCATAGGCGACGCTTTAAAATTTTTTACTGGTTACATGTTTTGAGTTACAGAGGAGGTCTAGGGCCAAAATTATTGCTCTCGCTCTACCTATCACAGCAATACCTCACATGTGTGGTTTGAACACCGTTTTCATATGTGGGCGGGACTTATATATGTGTTCGCTTCTGCATGCGAGCACACAGGGACAGGGGCGCTTTAAACATTTTTTTTTTTTTGTTATTGTTCATTTTACTTTATTTATTTTAGTTTGATGCTTTTTTCCAAAAAAAAAAAATTTTGACCAATTTTATTCCTATTACAAGGAATGTAAACATCCCTTGTAATAGGAATATGGCATGACAGGTCATCTTTACAGTGAGATATGGGGTCAATAAAACACCACATCTCACCTCTAGGCTGGGAAGCCTGAAATAAAAAATAAAAAAAATCCTAGCTTCGATCGTAGCGGTGAGTCGGTAGAAGCACCGGAGGGAGGCGAGGGGGCCGTCCCCTCTTGCCTCCCGTAAGAACGATCAAGCAGTGAAACAGCCGCTATGACTGTTCTTATGGTGTAGGGAATCGCCGGCTAAAAAAGATGATATCTGAATGATGCCTGTAGCTGCAGGCATCATTTAGATATCACCGCACAAAGTCAAGGACGTCGTATGACAGCCGGCGGGCGGGAAGTGGTTAAAACCAATTTTTTTTTAACACAAAGTTGTCCATTTATATAATATTTCTAACACATAGCATGTACATACCAAAAATGACACCCCAAAATAGATTCTCCTACTCCTCCTGAGTACAGCGATACCACATGTGTGAGACTTCCACAGCCTGGCCACATACAGAGGCCGAGTGCAGCCGAGTATGGCCGAGCATGGCCATGTATGGGTGAGCATGGCTGGGTATCACCGAGTATGGCTGGGTATAACTGGGTATTGCAGAGTATGGCGGGGTATTGCAGAGTATGGCGGGGTATTGCAGAGTATGGCTGAGCATGGCTGGGTATGGCTGGTTATCACCGAGTATGGCTGGGTATGGCTGGGTATGGCTGGGTATGGCAGAGTATGGCTGGGTATTTTTTTAAGTTTTGGTTCCGAAACTGGGAAAACACCCTCAGAATAGGCACCTCATCCCTAGGGTAATAGTTTAAATGGACATGAAGAAAGGAGGGATTTTCACGGTGCAAATAAATTGGGTATATGAAGAAAACCTTGTAATCTTTCTCTTTTTTTATAAAAAAGAACAATTTTATTGTTTACATTTAAAAAGAGTACAACACACATGTACTGTATCGACTACATTCATTTTGACAATACAATTAAAACGAGGTGGTCAAAAATGGGGAACAACAAGTAGGGATATATACTACAGGTTCATGAGTGGTAAGTATTGCATACTAGCCCGACATGTTTCGCATTTGTCGCTTTCTCAAGGGGCATACCCCTTAGTGCAGGGCATTGCAGAGCATTAGGGATGGCTGAGCATGGATGGATGGATGGCTGGATGTCACTGTGCAGCGCTGTGGGCACTACACATCCAGCCCACAGGCTGCAGCCATCCATCCATCCCCCTCTCCGCTCACAGTGTACTGATCGGTACACAGAGGGGAGGAGAGGAACCAGGGTCATGAGATGACGCCGGTTTGTTTACATGTGATCGCTCCATCATTTGACAGAGCAATCACATGGTAAACTGGCGCGATCAGCGGCCATTTACTGGGATCCGTGAGGACCCAGCGGTCACGGATGTGTTCGGGTGCGCGCCCCAGGGGGCACGCGAGAGGGGAATTCTGGGAGGACGTCATAGTACGCCCTCCCAGGGTTAAGCAACTGCCCTGCAGCCGTCATTCAGCTATGGGCCGGTTGTTAAGTGGTTAAACAAAAAAATCTGGTCTTAAAGTAGATAATGGCTGAAGGTGCTATTTGGATGGTGCGCTTCTTTATGTGGCCAGGCTGTGAAAAAGTCTCACACATGTGGCATCACCATACTCAGGATGAGTAGCAGAATGTGTTTTGAGGTGTGGTTGTAAGTATGCCTATGCTGTGTGTTAGAAATAACTTGTTAATATGACATTTTTGTATAAAAAAAAAAAAATTCTTAAAAATTGTGGGGAAAAAATACAACTTCAAAAAACGTGTCATGCTTCTTACTAAATACCTTTGACTGTCTACTTACCACAAAAGGATAATTTCAGGAATATTTTTACTGTCTTGAAATGTTAGGGCCTCAAGAAATGAGATTCAGGTGTGCTCAATTTTCAATGATTGTTACCATAGATTGTGGACTCTATAACTTTCACACAGACCAAATAATATACACTGATTGGGGTTATTTTTACCAAAAAAATGTAGCAGTATAAATTTTGGTCAAAATGTATAAAGAGAAATTAATATTTGCAAACAGAAACTAAGAAAACTTCATTTTTTTTCAAATTTTTCGGTCTTTTTTTCAGTGTAGCTCAAAAAATAAAAACTCGAGTAGTGATTAAATACCACCAAAAGAAAGCTCTATTTATGTGAAAAAAAAGTAAAAAATGTCATTTGGGTACAGTGTTGCATGACTGAGTAATTCTCATTCAAAGTGTGAGAGTGCTGAAAGCTGAAAATACCAGGCCTGAAGGGCCTGGTATGGAATTTAGGGGGACCCCCACGTCATTTTTTTTTTTTTTAAACTTTGGTTCGGGGTTCCCCTGTGGGGAATTCCCATGCCGTTTTTATCAATGAACTTCTATGTGTATTGTCGGACCGGCAATGCATTAATAGCCGCAAGCAGTTTTATATGATTTTTTTTCCTTTGAAATGTCATTTTGCTGTCAGACTGTTCTAAACACGGGAAACATGCGTCCCTTTACAGGCATACTATAGACACCCCCCAAGTACGAAATTTAAAGGGATATTACACTTTTATTGTTTCACTTTAAGCATTATTAAAATCACTGCTCCCGAAAAAAGGGCCCTTTTTTAAAACTTTTTTTGCATTGATCCATGTCGCCTGGGGCAGGACCCAGGTCCCCAAACACGTTTTATGACAATAACTTGCATATAAGCCTTTAAAATTAGCACTTTTGATTATTCATGTTCGTGTCCCATAGACTTTAACGGTGTTCGCATGTTCGAGCAAATTTTTTTCCTGTTCGCATGTTCTGGTGCGAACCGAACAGGGGGGTGTTCGGCTCATCCCTACTAGCTAGCAAGCGTAGGAAGGATAAATAGGCCCATATTAATGCGCGTTCAGTATGCATTTACTCACTCAAAAAATTACACAAACAATCTCTAGACACCCAAACATATCAGCAGTTAATCTGAGACTGGAACAAACTGTTGAAGGAACTAGGAAAAACCATCAAGCTTAAATACATTCTGTCGCAAAGAATGTTCTACGAACATGGAAACAAATCCGGGAAAATGCTACCCAAAGCTTTCCAGGCCAAAAAAGTGTCTGAAACGGTTAACTCCATAACCAACCCCAGTGGGCATAAGGTCACCAAGAAAGAATATATCGCTAACCAATTCATCTAGTATTATTCCAAGATTAACAATATAGCCTCTATCGAACAACCTGAGGTAAATAATGATAGGAAAGAGATGATTGTGAACTTTCTATGCCAATATAGCCCTAAATCTCTGAATTTTCTGGAAGCCTTGGACCTAGAAAGCCATCTCACCATTGAAGAAACTACAAAGGTCTTGAAGCAACTTAAAGTCCAGGCCCTGACAGTTCGACAATTGGATATTACAAAACATTATTGACCACACTTCTTCCTTACTTCCTAAATGCTTTTAACTTACTTTCCACTTTTTCTCCTCCAACGCAAGATTTATAAGGGGGCCCATATAACGTTCATTCCCTAAGCCAGATAAAGACCCCTCCATTGTCTTCTATTATAGACCTATCTCTCTTCTCAACGTGGATGTCAAAATCTATGCAAAAATGCTTGCTAACCATTTACTTCACTTACTCCCTAACAAGAGACCAATTTGTTTTCATCCCCGGATGAAAAGCAAGGGGTGACACCTAAAAGCCATCAAAATCCACTATTGGCTCCCCCCCCAGCTTCTTTCTATCACTTGATCCGGAGAAGACACATCTTCATCCTAACACTTGAACTACTTCTCCGCAGGCTAAGAGAGAACTCCAATGTCAAAGACATCAAAGTTGCAGGTCAATTGCAGATGACATCCTGAGGTTCCTCACAGATCCACTCACCAACATTCCTAACCTACTAAAATATTTTCCCTATTCAAATCCTGTAATGTGATAAAATAGTATTGATAAAAGGAACTGTAAATGTATGTGCCTACAAATCTGTGAAATTATAGAAAATATCCAAATGATTAACAGCAGCTCTTATGTGATACAGTGCTCTGATTAAAACAAGATCTCTCCTGAATGTCTCATGAAGCGCTGTTTTTTCTTTCTAAATGTGAGTGCATATATTGTTGGTGCAGACGATCGTATATGATAGGTACACTGCGCAATGATATTTTTCTCTTCTCTTGTTTCATAATACCCTGGAATACGGAGTGGGAAGATTTTTTATTTACCATCATAGCAAACTTCAGAACTTTGCAGCGCCATTTTGATTGGTTAATTGAAGATAGGTGGCTGAGACGTTTTTTGAATTGGTTTTTCTATCTAACATACAGACTACAATTGTGTGGTGTATGGAGGATTGAGATTATTACTAGTTTTTTGCTGCCATTTTTTTATGTACTTTTATCTGGAATTTAGTGTGAAGATTTATATAATAATATCTTGGTAGTTTATTTGGTAGGACTTTGAATTGACATCACTAGTTTTTTATCTTTGATAAATTTTATTTTTAATAATTTTTATTCTATCTATATATATATATATATATATATATATATATATATATATATATATATATATATATATATATATATATATATATATATATATATATATATATATATATATATATATATATATAATTTGATTATTAGCGCCCCATAATTAGTAAATTATTATTTACTCTCCAGAAATAACACCTCACCCCTTATTAGACCCCACGTTACACACTTTTAAGCTTGCAAGAAATTAAACCTTTCATCCTCCCCTAGTCCACTCACCCCGAAATCCTGATTTCCCTCCAGGCCTTGCAGACTAATTTCTTGTCGAACTCGGACCTGATTTGCCCACTCGTTTTGAAAACTTTTTTGATAAAGGGTCCCTTCTAACCTATAATGCACTCTCATCTTGGGTGCCAAGACAATCTCTCCCCTGGTTCTCATAATTATAAAAAAGGCATTTTCTCACTAACATCAAACCTCTCTCTGTATGGTACAGAGAGCACACCCCATTTGAAACAATTTGCACCAGAACTGAACCCCAAAGACACCTAATTTTTGATCTTTACACAATCATGTTTTTATCTTATCCTGTGACCCTAAATTAAGTAAATCTAGCCAACAATGTAAGAGTGAACTCTCGTTGGACCTAACAACAGAGGATTGGGAAAATATTTATACCCATATCCACAAAGGATCAGCCAAAGTCTCCGCCCAGGAGAACGATTTTAAATTACATGCAAGATGGTACAGAAAACCTGATAAACTCCATAAATTCTACCCCACAGTCTCGCCTCTATGTTGGCGATGCCATACAGAAGCTGTCTCTCTCCTTCATACATTGTGGCTGTCCCCAGATAGCCAACCTTTCTGGATGAAGGTGCAAAGCCTTATTTCTAACATCACAACTAGGGATGAGCCGAACACCCCCCGGTTCGGTTCGCACCAGAACCCGCGAACGGACCGCAAGTTCGCACGAACGTTAGAACCCCATTGACGTCTATGGGACTCGAACGTTCGAAATCAAAAGTGCTCATTTTAAAGGCTAATTTGCATGGTATTGTCCTAAAAAGGGTTTGGGGACCCGGGTCCTACCCCAGGGGACATGTATCAATGCAAAAAAAACTTTTAAAAACGGCCGTTTTTTCGGGAGCAGTGATTTTAATGATGCTTAAAGTAAAAAAAAAAAAGTGAAATATTCCTTTAAATATCGTACCTGGGGGGTGTCTATAGTATGCCTGTAAAGTGACGCGTGTTTCCCATGTTTAGAACAGTCCCTGCACCAAATGTCATTTTTAAAGGAAAAAATCTCATTTAAAACTGCTTGCGGGTTTAATGTCATGTCGGGTCATGGCAATATGGATGAAAATCAGTGAGACAAACGGCATGGGTACCCCCCAGTCCATTACCAGGCCCTTTGGGTCTTGTATGGATATTAAGGGGAACCCCGCACCCAAATTAAAATAAGGAAAGGTCCCTATATACTCTGAACAGCAGTATACAGGCGGTGCAAACAAGACAGGGACTGTAGGTTTGTTGTTAAGTAGAATCTGTTTGTAATTTTGAACATTTTTAATGTGTTTAGCTCCAGCCAAAAAATCTTTTCTAAGCTTTTTGGAAAACATAGGGAAGGGTTATCACCCCTGTGACATTTGTTTTGCGTCTTTCCTCCTCTTCAGAAGATTTCACCTCACTTTTTTGTCCCAATGAAAAATGTTTTTTGAAAATTTGTGTTTTTTTGTGGAACAAGGATTGGAAAGCATCAGTGGAAAGGAAAAATTGTTTTCCCATATTAACTCTTACAGGAGAGAATTTCCCTTCCTTAGGGGTAGATTTCATCTCACTTCCTGTTGTCTCCTTCCGTTTGCAAGTAGGAGTCGTTTGTAAGTTAGATGTTTGAAAGTAGGGTCCTGCCCTATATACTCAGCAGAAATTTGGGCCTTAGGTGTTGCTGTGGCCAAAACACTGTAAGCCCTCACAGGGCCCTGCTGTGAAATATTAGATCAAGAATTGTAATTACATGCCCCTGTTGAACAGGAGCTGAAAAATTAGGCCTTAGGCACTGGTGCTGGTGCCACAACACTGCAACCCCTCACAGACACTCTAGTTGGAACGCAGGAACGAGCCCTGCTGCAAAGTATTGCATCAAAAATTGTAATTACACGCCCCTGTTAGACAGGGGCAGAAAAATTGGGTCTTAGGCACTGGTGCTGGTGCCACAACACTGCAACCCCTCACAGACACTCTAGTTGAAACGCAGGAACAAGCCCTGCTGCAAAGTATTGCATCAAAAATTGTAATTACACGCCCCTGTTAGACAGGGGCTGAAAAATTGGGTCTTAGGCACTGGTGCTGGTGCCACAACACTGCAACCCCTCACAGACACTCTAGTTGGAATGCAGGAACGAGCCCTGCTGCAAAGTATTACATCAAAAATTGTAATTACACGCCCCTGTTAAACAGGGGCTGAAAAATTGTGCCTTAGGCACTGGTGGTGGCGCCCAGAACCAAAAATGTTCTTACAAGCTATCAGCGTGATGATTGAGGAGGAAGAGGATAATTACTCAGGGATAGTCACTCAGCATCAGCATAGGCAGTCTTTGAAGGGATCTGAGATTTCAAAAAAAATTATTCGGTTACATCTGCATCAGGTGCTTGGTAGCTGGTGGTGATCCAAGACTGATTCATTTTTATGAAGGTCAGCCGATCGACCGAGTCGGTGGACAGACGCACCCTGTGATCGGTTACCACGCCTCCAGCAGCACTGAATGTGCGTTCCGAAAGAACGCTGGATGCAGGACAGGCCAGTAGCTCAATTGCATACTGTGCAAGCTCTGGCCAGTGATCCATCCTCAAGACCCAGTAACCCAGAGGATTTTCGGTGGGAAAGGTGTCCAAGTCTGATCTTGCCCCTAGGTATTCCTGCACCATGTAAAACAGACGCTGGCGATGGTTGCTGGAACCGATCATACCTTGGGGCTGCGGACCAAAAAATTGTCTGAACGCATCGGTCAGACGGCCACCTTCTCCACCGCTCCTTCTTTGACTGACCGAAGCCTCAGCAACACGTTGTCCAGAAACAGGAGTTTGTAACCTCCCAGTCTCTGGGAACGCGTTGCACAGACCTTTCTGCAAGGCCTCCCGAAGATGTTTCATCCTCTGCTCCCTCTGCGATGGCAAGATAAGGTCCGCAACCTTACCCTTGTAACGTGGATCAAGGAGGGTTGCCAGCCAGTATTGGTCCTTCTCCTTGATACCACGAATACGAGGATCCTTACGCAGGCTTTGCAGGATCAGGGAGGCCATGCAGCGTAGGTTTGCTGAGGCATTCGGTCCGGAGTCCTCTGGGTCACTAAGGACAACAACGTCCGCAGCCACCTCCTCCCAGCCACGTACAAGTCCATGTGTTCCTTGGGACTGATCCCTTAAAGACTGCTGATGCTGAGTGCCAGGCTCCACCTCCATACTGACACAATCTTCCTCCTCCTCCTCCTCCTCCTCCTCGTCCTCTTCCTGTGTGATCGGCGGGCACGCAGGAACACTGTCTGGATAAAGGGGGCCTTGAGAGCTAAGGAAGTCCTCCTCTTCCTGCCTCTGTTCTGCCTCAAGTGCCCTGTCCATTATTCCACGCAGCGTGTGCTCCAACAGGTGGACAAGGGGGACAGTGTCACTGATGCATGCACTGTCAGTGCTCACCATCCTCGTGGCCTCCTCGAATGGTGACAGGAGAGTGCATGCATCCCTGATCATGGCCCACTGGCGTGGGGAAAAAAAACCAAGGTCCCCTGACCCTGTCCTGGTGCCATAGTCGCACAGGTACTCATTGATGGCCCTCTGCTGCGTGTGCAGCCGCTGCAGCATGGCCAACGTCGAGTTCCACCTGGTGGGCATGTCACAGATTAGGCGGTTCTTGGGCAGGTTAAACTCCTTTTGGAGGTCCGTCAGCCGAGCACTGGCATTATATGACCGGCGGAAATGCACACAGACTTTCCTGGCCTGCCTCAGGACATCCTGTAAGCCCGGGTACCTGCCCAAGAACCGCTGCACCACCAAGTTAAGGACGTGAGCCAAACAGGGCACATGGGTCAGTTGTCCCTGTCGGAGGGCAGAGAGGAGGTTGGTGCCATTGTCGCAAACCACCATTCCTGCCTTAAGTTGGCGTGGCGTCAACCACCTCTGAACCTGCCCCTGCAGAGCTGACAGAACCTCTGCCCCAGTGTGGCTCCTGTCCCCCAAGCACACCAGCTCAAGCACCGCATGGCATCTTTTGGCCTGCGTACTTGCGTAGCCCCTTGAACGCCTACGGAGCACCGCTGGTTCCGAGGAAGAGGCCATGGAGGAAGAAGAAGAGGAGGGGGTGGAGGAGAGAGGTGTGTCACAATCAGCATTTTGGAGGCGTGGTGGCGGAACAACCTCCAACACTACTGCACCTTGTCCTGCATCCTTCCCAGCTGCCAGCAGAGTCACCCAATGCGCCGTGAAACTTAAGTAACGTCCCTGTCCATGCCTGCTGGACCATGAGTCAGCGGTAATATGCACCTTACCGCTGACCGCCCTGTCCAGCGAGGCATGGACATTGCCTTCCACATGCCGGTAGAGAGCCGGAATCGCCTTCCGTGAGAAAAAGTGGCGTTTGGGTACCTGCCACTGAGGAACCGCACATTCCACAAACTCACGGAAGGGGGCAGAGTCTACCAACTGAAAAGGCAGCAGTTGAAGTGCTAGCAATTTTGCCAAGCTAGCATTCAACCGCTGGGCATGTGGATGGCTGGGAGCAAACTTCTTTCGGCGGTGCAGCAGCTGGGGCAGGGAAATTTGCCTGGTACAATCTGACGTCGGTGTACCAAAAGCAGATTGCCCATAAGTACTTGGCTGTGACACACCTAATTCTACACCTTCATTCCTCTCACTGCAGGTCGCAGAGAGGACTGAAGGTCTAGTGGGGTTGGAAATCTCAGCTGATGAGGAGCAAGGAGAGATCGTCTTTGTTCTTTGGTGTGGGTCTTTTAGATACGCTTGCCAACGAACTGCATGGCAGGTCAACATATGTCTGGTCAAGCATGTGGTACCCAAGCGGGAGATGTTTTGGCCACGCGAGATACGCTTGAGACATATATTGCAAATAGCAGCGGTGCGATCTGATGCACTCGTCTCAAAAAAGGCCCACACCAAAGAACTTTTTGAATAACGCGCAGAGACTGCAGCGCCCTGCACATGTGGAGCTTTGGGGTGTGATGCAGTCAATGTGCTGCCCTTAGGCTGGCCCCTGGAGGGCATCCTGCCTAGTTGGTGATGTGCCACCTCCTCCTCCTCCTCCTCCTCCTCCTCCTCCTCTCTCCTATCAGGCACCCACGTTGAGTCAGTGACCTCATCATCCCCTCCCTCCTCATCACTGGAGCAAACCTGGCAGTATGCTGCAGCAGGGGGAGCATGACTGCCAGATTGCTGTCCTTCTTGGGCACCCCCTCTGTCCGTGCTCATGTTACTGCCTTCATTGAGCTCAGTATCATCATCAGAGCCTTCCAAACGCTGGGCATCCTCCTGGAGCATGTACCCAACACTGTGGTCAAACAGTTCGAGGGAATCCTCATGAGGACATGGTGGAGCTAGGGAAGGAGTCACTGATGACATTGAGCTGAGGGAAGAGGCCGCTGCTTTGCCAGACAAAGCACCCTGGGCATGGGTGAGAGAGGATGAGGAGGATGAGGACGGCTTGGTCATCCACTCGACCAAGTCTTCCGCATGTTGCGGCTCAACACGGCCAGCTGCCGAAAAAAAGGCCAAGCGTGTCCCATGGCCACGTGCTGATGAGGATGCACCGTCTCCACGACCAGCACTAGACACAGAGCCTGCTTGCCCTCTCTTATTGGCTTGTGACTGTCTGCCTCTCCTTCTTGGCCTTCCAGACATACTAATGGCCTGTAGCTGCACTAAGCTGGGATAGAACACCTGTAATTTTCTTCAGGTAGCTTTATATACTGTAACCAGACAAGCCTGCCTGTCAGTAGGAAGATAACAGGAACGGATCTAGCTGAACACTGTGAGCAGGACGTACTGCACTAAATGTATATAGCAGGAACGGATCTAGCTGAACACTGTGAGCAGGACGCACTGCACTGAATGTAAATAGCAGGAACGGATCTAGCTGAACACTGTGAGCAGGACGCACTGCACTGAATGTAAACAGCAGGAACGGATGTAGCTAAACACTGTGAGCAGGACGCACTGCACTGAATGTAAATAGCAGGAACGGATCTAGCTGAACACTGTGAGCAGGACGCACTGCACTGAATGTAAATAACAGGAACGGATCTAGCTGAACACTGTGAGCAGGACGCACTGCACTGAATGTAAATAGCAGGAACGGATCTAGCTGAACACTGTGAGCAGGACGCACTGCACTGAATGTAAATAACAGGAACGGATCTAGCTGAACACTGTGAGCAGGACACACTGTACTAAATGTAAATAGTCTAGCTGCCTGACCGTGGTACTAATAGGATCAAAAAGAACACCTGTAATTTTCTTCAGGTAGCTTTATATACTGTAACCAGACAAGCCTGCCTGTCAGTAGGAAGATAACAGGAACGGATCTAGCTGAACACTGTGAGCAGGACGTACTGCACTAAATGTATATAGCAGGAACGGATCTAGCTGAACACTGTGAGCAGGACGCACTG
>JBBGZY010000272.1:4967500-5135000 GCA_037952925.1 Lithobates clamitans
AGTTAGTGTAGTGTGACCTCTGCACAGTGTTCAGTTAAAGCTACAAGTTAGTGTAGTGCGTCCTGCTCACAGTGTTCAGCTAAAACTACAAGTTAGTGTAGTGTGACCTCTGCACAGTGTTCAGCTAAAATTACACGTTAGTGTAGTGCATACTCCTCACAGTGTACAGCTAAATCTACAAGTTAGTGTAGTGAGACCTCTGCACAGTGTTCAGCTAAAGCTACAAGTTAGTGTAGTGCGTCCACCTTACAGTGTTCAGTTAAAGCTACAAGTTAGTTTAGTGTGATCTCTGCACAGTGTTCAGCTAAAGCTACAAGTTAGGGTAGTGCGTCCTCCTCACAGTGTTCAGCTAAAACTACAAGTTAGTGTAGTGCGACCTCTGCACAGTGTTCAGCTAAAGCTACAAGTTAGTGTAGTGCATCTTGCTCACAGTGTTCAGCTAAAACTATAAGTTAGTGTAGTCCGACCTCTGCACAGTGTTCAGCTAAAGCTACAAGTTAGTGTAGTGCATCCTGCTCACAGTGTTCAGCTAAAACTACAAATTAGTGTGGTGTGACCTCTGCACAGTGTTCAGCTTAAGTTACACGTTAGTGTAGTGCGTCCTCCTCACAGTGTTCAGCTAAATCTACAAGTTAGTGTAGTGAGACCTCTGCACAGTGTTCAGCTAAAGCTACAAGTTAGTGTAGTGCGTCCTCCTCACAGTGTTCAGTTAAAGCTACAAGTTAGTT
Organism: Lithobates clamitans; assembly: GCA_037952925.1. NCBI lineage: Eukaryota > Metazoa > Chordata > Amphibia > Anura > Ranidae > Lithobates > Lithobates clamitans. The sequence continues at coordinate 4,968,229 of JBBGZY010000272.1, forward strand.
TAGTTTGATCTCTGCACAGTGTTCAGCTAAAGCTAAAAGTTAGGGTATTGCGTCCTCCTCACAGTGTTCAGCTAAAACTACAAGTTAGTGTAGTGTGACCTCTGCACAGTGTTCAGCTAAAGTTACACGTTAGTGTAGTGCGTCCTCCTCACAGTGTTCAGCTAAATCTACAAGTTAGTGTAGTGAGACCTCTGCACAGTGTTCAGCTAAAGCTACAAGTTAGTGTAGTGCGTCCTCCTCACAGTGTTCAGTTAAAGCTACAAGTTAGTTTAGTTTGATCTCTGCACAGTGTTCAGCTAAAGCTAAAAGTTAGGGTATTGCGTCCTCCTCACAGTGTTCAGCTAAAACTACAAGTTAGTGTAGTGTGACCTCTGCATAGTGTTCAGCTAAAGTTACACGTTAGTGTAGTGCATCCTCCTCACAGTGTTCAGCTAAAACTACAAGTTAGTGTAGTGAGACCTCTGCACAGTGTTCAGCTAAAGCTACAAGTTAGTGTAGTGCGTCCTCCTCACAGTGTTCAGCTAAAGCTACAAGTTAGTTTAGTGTGATCTCTGCACAGTGTTCAGCTAAAGCTACAAGTTAGAGTAGTGCGTCCTCCTCACAGTGTTCAGCTAAAACTACAAGTTAGTGTAGTGCGACCACTGCACAGTGTTCAGCTAAAGCTACAAATTAGTATAGTGCATCCTCCTCACAGTGTTCAGCTAAAGCTACAAGTTAGTTTAGTGTGATCTCTGCACAGTGTTCAGCTAAAGCTACAAGTTAGAGTAGTTCGTCCTCCTCACAGTGTTCAGCTAAAACTACAAGTTAGTGTAGTGAGACCTCTGCACAGTGTTCAGCTAAAGCTACAAGTTAGTGTAGTGCGTCTTGCTCACAGTGTTCAGCTAAAACTACAAGTTAGTGTAGTGTGACCTCTTCACAGTGTTCAGCTAAAGTTACACGTTAGTGTAGTGCGTCCTCCTCACAGTGTTCAGCTAAAACTATAAGTTAGTGTAGTGAGACCTCTGCACAGTGTTCAGCTAAATCTACAAGTTAGTGTAGTGAGACCCCTGCACAGTGTTCAGCTAAAGCTACAAGTTAGTGTAGTGCGTCCTCCTCACAGTGTTCAGCTAAAGCTACAAGTTAGTTTAGTGTGATCTCTGCACAGTGTTCAGCTAAAGCTACAAGTTAGAGTAGTGCGTCCTCCTCACAGTGTTCAGCTAAAACTACAAGTTAGTGTAGTGTGACCACTGCACAGTGTTCAGCTAAAGCTACAAATTAGTATAGTGCATCCTCCTCACAGTGTTCAGCAAAAAATACAAGTTAGTGTAGTGAGACCTCTGCACAATGTTCAGCTAAAGCTACAAGTTAGTGTAGTGCGCCCTGCTCACAGTGTTCAGCTAAAACTACAAGTTAGTGTAGTGTGACCTTTGCACAGTGTTCAGCTAAAGCTACAAGTTAGTGTAGTGCATCTTGCTCACAGTGTTCAGCTAAAACTATAAGTTAGTGTAGTGCGACCTCTGCACAGTGTTCAGCTAAAGCTACAAGTTAGTGTTGTGAGACCTCTGCACAGTGTTCAGCTAAAGCTAGAAGTTAGTGTAGTGCATCCTGCTCACAGTGTTCAGCTAAAACTACAAGTTAGTGTAGTGTGACCTCTGCACAGTTTTCGGCTAAAGCTACAAGTTAGTGTACCGCGTCCTGCTCACAGTGTTCAGCTAAAACTACAAGTTAGTGTAGTGTGACCTCTGCACAGTGTTCAGCTAAAGTTAAACGTTAGTGTAGTGCGTCCTCCTCACAGTGTTCAGCTAAAACTACAAGTTAGTGTAGTGAAACCTCTGCACAGTGTTCAGCTAAAGCTACAAGTTAGTGTAGTGCGACCTGCTCACAGTGTTCAGCTAAAACTACAAGTTAGTGTAGTGTGACCTGTGCACAGTGTTCAGCTAAAGTTACACGTTAGTGTAGTGCATCCTCCTCACAGTGTTCAGCTAAAACTACAAGTTAGTGTAGTGTGACCTCTGCACAGTGTTCAGCTAAAGTTAAACGTTAGTGTAGTGCGTCCTCCTCACAGTGTTCAGTTAAAGCTACAAGTTAGTTTAGTGTGATCTCTGCACAGTGTTCAGCTAAAGCTACAAGTTAGGGTATTGCGTCCTCCTCACAGTGTTCAGCTAAAACTACAAGTTAGTGTAGTGAGACCTCTGCACAGTGTTCAGCTAAAGCTACAAGTTAGTGTAGTGCGTCCTCCTCACAGTGTTCAGCTAAAGCTACAAGTTAGTTTAGTGTGATCTCTGCACAGTGTTCAGCTAAAGCTACAAGTTAGAGTAATGCGTCTTCCTCACAGTGTTCAGCTAAAACTACAAGTTAGTGTAGTGCAACCACTGCACAGTGTTCAGCTAAAGCTACAAATTAGTATAGTGCATCCTCCTCACAGTGTTCAGCAAAAAATACAAGTTAGTGTAGTGAGACCTCTGCACAATGTTCAGCTAAAGCTACAAGTTAGTGTAGTGCGCCCTGCTCACAATGTTCAGCTAAAACTACAAGTTAGTGTAGTGTGACCTTTGCACAGTGTTCAGCTTAAGCTACAAGTTAGTGTAGTGCATCTTGCTCACAGTGTTCAGCTAAAACTATAAGTTAGTGTAGTGCGACCTCTGCACAGTGTTCAGCTAAAGCTACAAGTTAGTGTTGTGAGACCTCTGCACAGTGTTCAGCTAAAGCTAGAAGTTAGTGTAGTGCATCCTGCTCACAGTGTTCAGCTAAAACTACAAGTTAGTGTAGTGTGACCTCTGCACAGTTTTCGGCTAAAGCTACAAGTTAGTGTACCGCGTCCTGCTCACAGTGTTCAGCTAAAACTACAAGTTAGTGTAGTGTGACCTCTGCACAGTGTTCAGCTAAAGTTAAACGTTAGTGTAGTGCGTCCTCCTCACAGTGTTCAGCTAAAACTACAAGTTAGTGTAGTGAGACCTCTGCACAGTGTTCAGCTAAAGCTACAAGTTAGTGTAGTGCGACCTGCTCACAGTGTTCAGCTAAAACTACAAGTTAGTGTAGTGTGACCTCTGCACAGTGTTCAGCTAAAGTTAAACGTTAGTGTAGTGCGTCCTCCTCACAGTGTTCAGCTAAAACTACAAGTTAGTGTAGTGAGACCTCTGCACAGTGTTCAGCTAAAGCTACAAGTTAGTGTAGTGCGACCTGCTCACAGTGTTCAGCTAAAACTACAAGTTAGTGTGGTGTGACCTCTGCACAGTGTTCAGCTAAAGTTACACGTTAGTGTAGTGCATCCTCCTCACAGTGTTCAGCTAAATCTACAAGTTAGTGTAGTGAGACCTCTGCACAGTGTTCAGCTAAAGCTACAAGTTATTGTAGTGCATCCTGCTCACAGTGTTCAGCTAAAACTACAGGTTAGTGTAGTGTGACCTCTGCACAGTGTTCAGCTAAAGCTACAAGTTAGTGTAGTGCGTCCTGCTCACAGTGTTCAGCTAAAACTACAAGTTAGTGTAGTGTGACCTCTGCACAGTGTTCAGCTAAAGTTAAACGTTAGTGTAGTGCGTCCTCCTCACAGTGTTCAGCTAAAACTACAAGTTAGTGTAGTGAGACCTCTGCACAGTGTTCAGCTAAAGCTACAAGTTAGTGTAGTGCGACCTGCTCACAGTGTTCAGCTAAAACTACAAGTTAGTGTAGTGTGACCTCTTCACAGAGTTCAGCTAAAGTTACACATTAGTGTAGTGCGTCCTCCTCACAGTGTTCAGCTAAAACTATAAGTTAGTGTAGTGAGACCTCTGCACAGTGTTCAGCTAAAACTACAAGTTAGTGTAGTCCGACCTCTGCACAGTGTTCAGCTAAAGCTACAAGTTAGTGTAGTGCATCTTGCTCACAGTGTTCAGCTAAAACTATAAGTTAGTGTAGTGCGACCTCTGCACAGTGTTCAGCTAAAGCTACAAGTTAGTGTAGTGCATCTTGCTCACAGTGTTCAGCTAAAACTATAAGTTAGTGTAGTGCGACCTCTGCACAGTGTTCAGCTAAAGCTACAAGTTAGTGTAGTGCGTCCTGCTCACAGTGTTCAGCTAAAACTACAAATTAGTGTGGTGTGACCTCTGCACAGTGTTCAGCTAAAGTTACACGTTAGTGTAGTGCGTCCTCCTCACAGTGTTCAGCTAAATCTACAAGTTAGTGTAGTGAGACCTCTGCACAGTGTTCAGCTAAAGCTACAAGTTAGTGTAGTGCATCCTGCTCACAGTGTTCAGCTAAAACTACAAGTTAGTGTAGTGGGACCTCTGCACAGTGTTCAGCTAAAGCTACAAGTTAGTGTAGTGTGTCCTGCTCACAGTGTTCAGCTAAAACTACAAGTTAGTGTAGTGTCACCTCTGCACAGTGTTCAGCTAAAGTTAAACGTTAGTGTAGTTCGTCCTCCTCACAGTGTTCAGCTAAAACTACAAGTTAGTGTAGTGAGACCTCTGCACAGTGTTCAGCTAAAGCTACAAGTTAGTGTAGTGCGTCTTGCTCACAGTGTTCAGCTAAAACTACAAGTTAGTGTAGTGTGACCTCTTCACAGTGTTCAGCTAAAGTTACACGTTAGTGTAGTGCGTCCTCCTCACAGTGTTCAGCTAAAACTATAAGTTAGTGTAGTGAGACCTCTGCACAGTGTTCAGCTAAAGCTACAAGTTAGTGTAGTGAGACCCCTGCACAGTGTTCAGCTAAAGCTACAAGTTAGTGTAGTGCATCCTGCTCATAGTATTCAGCTAAAACTACAAGTTAGTGTAGTGTGACCTCTGCACAGTGTTCAGTTAAAGCTACAAGTTAGTGTAGTGCGTCCTGCTCACAGTGTTCAGCTAAAACTACAAGTTAGTGTAGTGTGACCTCTGCACAGTGTTCAGCTAAAATTACACGTTAGTGTAGTGCATACTCCTCACAGTGTACAGCTAAATCTACAAGTTAGTGTAGTGAGACCTCTGCACAGTGTTCAGCTAAAGCTACAAGTTAGTGTAGTGCGTCCACCTTACAGTGTTCAGTTAAAGCTACAAGTTAGTTTAGTGTGATCTCTGCACAGTGTTCAGCTAAAGCTACAAGTTAGGGTAGTGCGTCCTCCTCACAGTGTTCAGCTAAAACTACAAGTTAGTGTAGTGCGACCTCTGCACAGTGTTCAGCTAAAGCTACAAGTTAGTGTAGTGCATCTTGCTCACAGTGTTCAGCTAAAACTATAAGTTAGTGTAGTCCGACCTCTGCACAGTGTTCAGCTAAAGCTACAAGTTAGTGTAGTGCATCCTGCTCACAGTGTTCAGCTAAAACTACAAATTAGTGTGGTGTGACCTCTGCACAGTGTTCAGCTTAAGTTACACGTTAGTGTAGTGCGTCCTCCTCACAGTGTTCAGCTAAATCTACAAGTTAGTGTAGTGAGACCTCTGCACAGTGTTCAGCTAAAGCTACAAGTTAGTGTAGTGCGTCCTCCTCACAGTGTTCAGTTAAAGCTACAAGTTAGTTTAGTTTGATCTCTGCACAGTGTTCAGCTAAAGCTAAAAGTTAGGGTATTGCGTCCTCCTCACAGTGTTCAGCTAAAACTACAAGTTAGTGTAGTGTGACCTCTGCACAGTGTTCAGCTAAAGTTACACGTTAGTGTAGTGCGTCCTCCTCACAGTGTTCAGCTAAATCTACAAGTTAGTGTAGTGAGACCTCTGCACAGTGTTCAGCTAAAGCTACAAGTTAGTGTAGTGCGTCCTCCTCACAGTGTTCAGTTAAAGCTACAAGTTAGTTTAGTTTGATCTCTGCACAGTGTTCAGCTAAAGCTAAAAGTTAGGGTATTGCGTCCTCCTCACAGTGTTCAGCTAAAACTACAAGTTAGTGTAGTGTGACCTCTGCATAGTGTTCAGCTAAAGTTACACGTTAGTGTAGTGCATCCTCCTCACAGTGTTCAGCTAAAACTACAAGTTAGTGTAGTGAGACCTCTGCACAGTGTTCAGCTAAAGCTACAAGTTAGTGTAGTGCGTCCTCCTCACAGTGTTCAGCTAAAGCTACAAGTTAGTTTAGTGTGATCTCTGCACAGTGTTCAGCTAAAGCTACAAGTTAGAGTAGTGCGTCCTCCTCACAGTGTTCAGCTAAAACTACAAGTTAGTGTAGTGCGACCACTGCACAGTGTTCAGCTAAAGCTACAAATTAGTATAGTGCATCCTCCTCACAGTGTTCAGCTAAAGCTACAAGTTAGTTTAGTGTGATCTCTGCACAGTGTTCAGCTAAAGCTACAAGTTAGAGTAGTTCGTCCTCCTCACAGTGTTCAGCTAAAACTACAAGTTAGTGTAGTGAGACCTCTGCACAGTGTTCAGCTAAAGCTACAAGTTAGTGTAGTGCGTCTTGCTCACAGTGTTCAGCTAAAACTACAAGTTAGTGTAGTGTGACCTCTTCACAGTGTTCAGCTAAAGTTACACGTTAGTGTAGTGCGTCCTCCTCACAGTGTTCAGCTAAAACTATAAGTTAGTGTAGTGAGACCTCTGCACAGTGTTCAGCTAAATCTACAAGTTAGTGTAGTGAGACCCCTGCACAGTGTTCAGCTAAAGCTACAAGTTAGTGTAGTGCATCCTGCTCACAGTGTTCAGCTAAAACTACAAGTTAGTGTAGTGTGACCTCTGCACAGTGTTCAGTTAAAGCTACAAGTTAGTGTAGTGCGTCCTGCTCACAGTGTTCAGCTAAAACTACAAGTTAGTGTAGTGTGACCTCTGCACAGTGTTCAGCTAAAATTACACGTTAGTGTAGTGCATCCTCCTCACAGTGTACAGCTAAATCTACAAGTTAGTGTAGTGAGACCTCTGCACAGTGTTCAGCTAAAGCTACAAGTTAGTGTAGTGCGTCCTCCTTACAGAGTTCAGTTAAAGCTACAAGTTAGTTTAGTGTGATCTCTGCACAGTGTTCAGCTAAAGCTACAAGTTAGGGTAGTGCGTCCTCCTCACAGTGTTCAGCTAAAACTATAAGTTAGTGTAGTGAGACCTCTGCACAGTGTTCAGCTAAAACTACAAGTTAGTGTAGTGCGACCTCTGCACAGTGTTCATTTAAAGCTACAAGTTAGTGTAGTGCATCTTGCTCACAGTGTTCAGCTAAAACTATAAGTTAGTGTAGTCCGACCTCTGCACAGTGTTCAGCTAAAGCTACAAGTTAGTGTAGTGCATCCTGCTCACAGTGTTCAGCTAAAACTACAAATTAGTGTGGTGTGACCTCTGCACAGTGTTCAGCTTAAGTTACACGTTAGTGTAGTGCGTCCTCCTCACAGTGTTCAGCTAAATCTACAAGTTAGTGTAGTGAGACCTCTGCACAGTGTTCAGCTAAAGCTACAAGTTAGTGTAGTGCGTCCTCCTCACAGTGTTCAGTTAAAGCTACAAGTTAGTTTAGTTTGATCTCTGCACAGTGTTCAGCTAAAGCTACAAGTTAGGGTATTTCGTCCTCCTCACAGTGTTCAGCTAAAACTACAAGTTAGTGTAGTGTGACCTCTGCACAGTGTTCAGCTAAAGTTACACGTTAGTGTAGTGCATCCTCCTCACAGTGTTCAGCTAAAACTACAAGTTAATGTAGTGAGACCTCTGCACAGTGTTCAGCTAAAGCTACAAGTTAGTGTAGTGCGTCCTCCTCACAGTGTTCAGCTAAAGCTACAAGTTAGTTTAGTGTGATCTCTGCACAGTGTTCAGCTAAAGCTACAAGTTAGAGTAGTGCGTCCTCCTCACAGTGTTCAGCTAAAACTACAAGTTAGTGTAGTGCGACCACTGCACAGTGTTCAGCTAAAGCTACAAATTAGTATAGTGCATCCTCCTCACAGTGTTCAGCAAAAAATACAAGCTAGTGTAGTGAGACCTCTGCACAATGTTCAGCTAAAGCTACAAGTTAGTGTAGTGCATCTTGCTCACAGTGTTCAGCTAAAACTATAAGTTAGTGTAGTGCGACCTCTGCACAGTGTTCAGCTAAAGCTACAAGTTAGTGTTGTGAGACCTCTGCACAGTGTTCAGCTAAAGCTAGAAGTTAGTGTAGTGCATCCTGCTCACAGTGTTCAGCTAAAACTACAAGTTAGTGTAGTGTGACCTCTGCACAGTGTTCAGCTAAAGCTACAAGTTAGTGTAGTGTGTCCTGCTCACAGTGTTCAGCTAAAACTACAAGTTAGTGTAGTGTCACCTCTGCACAGTGTTCAGCTAAAGTTAAACGTTAGTGTAGTGCGTCCTCCTCACAGTGTTCAGCTAAAACTACAAGTTAGTGTATTGAGACCTCTGCACAGTGTTCAGCTAAAGCTACAAGTTAGTGTAGTGCGTCTTGCTCACAGTGTTCAGCTAAAACTACAAGTTAGTGTAGTGTGACCTCTTCACAGTGTTCAGCTAAAGTTACACGTTAGTGTAGTGCGTCCTCCTCACAGTGTTCAGCTAAAACTATAAGTTAGTGTAGTGAGACCTCTGCACAGTGTTCAGCTAAAGCTACAAGTTAGTGTAGTGAAACCTCTGCACAGTGTTCAGCTAAAGCTACAAGTTAGTGTAGTGCATCCTGCTCACAGTGTTCAGCTAAAACTACAAGTTAGTGTAGTGTGACCTCTGCACAGTGTTCAGTTAAAGCTACAAGTTAGTGTAGTGCGTCCTGCTCACAGTGTTCAGCTAAAACTACAAGTTAGTGTAGTGTGACCTCTGCACAGTGTTCAGCTAAAGTTACACGTTAGTGTAGTGCATCCTCCTCACAGTGTACAGCTAAAACTACAAGTTAGTGTAGTGAGACCTCTGCACAGTGTTCAGCTAAAGCTACAAGTTAGTGTAGTGCGTCCTCCTTACAGTGTTCAGTTAAAGCTACAAGTTAGTTTAGTGTGATCTCTGCACAGTGTTCAGCTAAAGCTACAAGTTAGGGTAGTGCGTCCTCCTCACAGTGTTCAGCTAAAACTACAAGTTAGTGTAGTGCGACCTCTGCACAGTGTTCAGCTAAAGCTACAAGTTAGTGTAGTGCATCCTGCTCACAGTGTTCAGCTAAAACTACAAGTTAGTGTAGTGAGACCTCTGCACACTGTTTAGCTAAAGCTACAAGTTAGTGTAGTGCGTCCTCCTCACAGTGTTCAGCTAAAACTACAAGTTAGTGTAGCACGACCTCTGCACAGTGTTCAGCTAAAGCTACAAGTTAGTGTAGTGAGACCTCTGCACAGTGTTCAGCTAAAGCTACAAGTTAGTGTAGTGCATCCTGCTCACAGTGTTCAGCTAAAACTACAAGTTAGTGTAGTGTGACCTCTGCACAGTGTTCAGCTAAAGTTACACGTTAGTGTAGTGCGTCCTGCTCACAGTGTTCAGCTAAAACTAAAAGTTAGTGTAGTGCGACCTCTGCACAGTGTTTAGCTAAAGCTACAAGTTAGTGTAGTGAGACTTCTGCACAGTGTTCAGCTAAAGCTACAAGTTAGTGTTGTGAGACCTCTGCACAGTGTTCAGCTAAAGCTACAAGTTAGTGTAGTGCATCCTGCTCACAGTGTTCAGCTAAAACTACAAGTTAGTGTAGTGTGACCTCTGCACAGTGTTCAGCTAAAGCTACAAGTTAGTGTAGTGTGTCCTGATCACAGTGTTCAGCTAAAACTACAAGTTAGTGTAGTGTGACCTCTGCACAGTGTTCAGCTAAAGTTACACGTTAGTGTAGTGAGACCTCTGCACAGTGTTCAGCTAAAGCTACAAGTTAGTGTAGTGCATCCTGCTCACAGTGTTCAGCTAAAACTACAAGTTAGTGTAGTGTGATCTCTGCACAGTGTTCAGCTAAAGTTAAACGTTAGTGTAGTGCGTCCTCCTCACAGTGTTCAGCTAAAACTACAAGTTAGTGTAGTGAGACCTCTGCACAGTTTTCAGCTAAAGCTACAAGTTAGTGTAGTGCATCCTGCTCACAGTGTTCAGCTAAAACTACAAGTTAGTGTAGTGAGACCTCTGCACAGTGTTCAGCTAAAGTTACACGTTAGTGTAGTGAGAACTCTGCACAGTGTTCAGCTAAAGCTACAAGTTAGTGTAGTGCATCCTGCTCACAGTGTTCAGCTAAAACTACAAGTTAGTGTAGTGTGACCTCTGCACAGTGTTCAGCTAAAGTTAAACGTTAGTATAGTGCGTCCTCCTCACTGTGTTCAGCTAAAACTGCAAGTTAGTGTAGTGAGACCTCTGCACAGTGTTCAGCTAAAGCTACAAGTTAGTGTAGTGCGTCCTGCTCACAGTGTTCAGCTAAAACTACAAGTTAGTGTAGTGTGACCTCTTCACAGTGTTCAGCTAAAGTTACACGTTAGTGTGGTGCTTCCTCCTCACAGTGTTCATCTAAAACTATAAGTTAGTGTAGTGAGACCTGTGCACAGTGTTCAGCTAAAGCTACAAGTTAGTGTAGTGCATCCTGCTCACAGTGTTCAGCTAAAACTACCAGTTTGTGTAGTTTGACCTCTGCACAGTGTTCAGCTAAAGTTACACGTTAGTGTAGTGCATCCTCCTCACAGTGTTCAGCTAAAACTACAAGTTAGTGTATTGCGACCTCTGCACAGTGTTCAGCTAAAGCTACAAGTTAGTGTAGTGAGACCTCTGCACAGTGTTCAGTTAAAGCTACAAGTTAGTGTAGTGCGTCCTGCTCACAGAGTTCAGCTAAAACTACAAGTTAGTGTAGTGAGACCTCTGCACACTGTTTAGCTAAAGCTACAAGTTAGTGTAGTGCGTCCTGCTCACAGTGTTCAGCTAAAACTACAAGTTAGTGTAGTGCGACCTCTGCACAGTGTTCAGCTAAAGCTACAAGTTAGTGTAGTGCATCCTCCTCACAGTGTTCAGCTAAATCTATAAGTTAGTGTAGCGCGACCTCTGCACAGTGTTCAGCTAAAGCTACAAGTTAGTGTAGTGAGACCTCTGCACAGTGTTCAGCTAAAGCTACAAGTTAGTGTAGTGCATCCTGCTCACAGTGTTCAGCTAAAACTACAAGTTAGTGTAGTGTGACCTCTGCACAGTGTTCAGCTAAAGTTACACGTTAGTGTAGTGCGTCCTGCTCACAGTGTTCAGCTAAAACTAAAAGTTAGTGTAGTGCGACCTCTGCACAGTGTTTAGCTAAAGCTACAAGTTAGTGGAGTGAGACTTCTGCACAGTGTTCAGCTAAAGCTACAAGTTAGTGTTGTGAGACCTCTGCACAGTGTTCAGCTAAAGCTACAAGTTAGTGTAGTGCATCCTGCTCACAGTGTTCAGCTAAAACTACAAGTTAGTGTAGTGTGACCTCTGCACAGTGTTCAGCTAAAGCTACAAGTTAGTGTAGTGTGTCCTGCTCACAGTGTTCAGCTAAAACTACAAGTTAGTGTAGTGTGACCTCTGCACAGTGTTCAGCTAAAGTTACACGTTAGTGTAGTGAGACCTCTGCACAGTGTTCAGCTAAAGCTACAAGTTAGTGTAGTCCATCCTGCTCACAGTGTTCAGCTAAAACTACAAGTTAGTGTAGTGTGATCTCTGCACAGTGTTCAGCTAAAGTTAAACGTTAGTGTAGTGCGTCCTCCTCACAGTGTTCAGCTAAAACTACAAGTTAGTGTAGTGAGACCTCTGCACAGTGTTCAGCTAAAGCTACAAGTTAGTGTAGTGCATCCTGCTCACAGTGTTCAGCTAAAACTACAAGTTAGTGTAGTGAGACCTCTGCACAGTGTTCAGCTAAAGTTACACGTTAGTGTAGTGAGAACTCTGCACAGTGTTCAGCTAAAGCTACAAGTTAGTGTAGTGCATCCTGCTCAAAGTGTTCAGCTAAAACTACAAGTTAGTGTAGTGTGACCTCTGCACAGTGTTCAGCTAAAGTTAAACGTTAGTATAGTGCGTCCTCCTCACTGTGTTCAGCTAAAACTGCAAGTTAGTGTAGTGAGACCTCTGCACAGTGTTCAGCTAAAGCTACAAGTTAGTGTAGTGCGTCCTGCTCACAGTGTTCAGCTAAAACTACAAGTTAGTGTAGTGTGACCTCTTCACAGTGTTCAGCTAAAGTTACACGTTAGTGTGGTGCGTACTCCTCACAGTGTTCATCTAAAACTATAAGTTAGTGTAGTGAGACCTCTGCACAGTGTTCAGCTAAAGCTACAAGTTAGTGTAGTGCATCCTGCTCACAGTGTTCAGCTAAAACTACCAGTTTGTGTAGTTTGACCTCTGCACAGTGTTCAGCTAAAGTTACACGTTAGTGTAGTGCATCCTCCTCACAGTGTTCAGCTAAAACTACAAGTTAGTGTATTGCGACCTCTGCACAGTGTTCAGCTAAAGCTACAAGTTAGTGTAGTGAGACCTCTGCACAGTGTTCAGTTAAAGCTACAAGTTAGTGTAGTGCGTCCTGCTCACAGTGTTCAGCTAAAACTACAAGTTAGTGTAGTGAGACCTCTGCACACTGTTTAGCTAAAGCTACAAGTTAGTGTAGTGCGTCCTGCTCACAGTGTTCAGCTAAAACTACAAGTTAGTGTAGTGCGACCTCTGCACAGTGTTCAGCTAAAGCTACAAGTTAGTGTAGTGCATCCTCCTCACAGTGTTCAGCTAAATCTATAAGTTAGTGTAGCGCGACCTCTGCACAGTGTTCAGCTAAAGCTACAAGTTAGTGTAGTGAGACCTCTGCACAGTGTTCAGCTAAAGCTACAAGTTAGTGTAGTGCATCCTGCTCACAGTGTTCAGCTAAAACTACAAGTTAGTGTAGTGAGACCTCTGCACAGTGTTCAGCTAAAGCTACAAGTTAGTGTAGTGCGTCCTGCACACAGTGTTCAGCTAAAACTACAAGTTAGTGTAGTGAGACCTCTGCACAGTGTTCAGCTAAAGTTACACGTTAGTGTAGTGAGACCTCTGCACAGTGTTCAGCTAAAGCTACAAGTTAGTGTAGTGCATCCTGCTCACAGTGTTCAGCTAAAACTACAAGTTAGTATAGTGTGACCTCTGCACAGTGTTTAGCTAAAGCTACAAGTTAGTGTAGTGAGACTTCTGCACAGTGTTCAGCTAAAGCTACAAGTTACTGTAGTACATCCTGCTAACAGTGTTCAGCTAAAACTACAATTTAGTGTAGTGTGACCACTTCACAGTGTTCAGCTAAAGCTACAAGTCAGTGTAGTGCGTCCTGCTCACAGTGTTCAGCTAAAACTACAAGTTAGTGTAGTGTGACCTCTGCACAGTGTTCAGCTAAAGTTACACGCTAGTGTAGTGCGTCCTGCTCACAGTGTTCAGCTAAAACTATAAGTTTGTGTAGTGAGACCTCTGCACAGTGTTCAGCTAAAGCTACAAGTTAGTGTAGTGCATCCTGCTCACAGTGTTCAGCTAAAACTACAAGTTAGTGTAGTGAGACCTCTGCACAGTGTTCAGCTAAAGCTACAAGTTAGTGTAGTGCGTCCTGCACACAGTGTTCAGCTAAAACTACAAGTTAGTGTAGTGAGACCTCTGCACAGTGTTCAGCTAAAGTTACACGTTAGTGTAGTGAGACCTCTGCACAGTGTTCAGCTAAAGCTACAAGTTAGTGTAGTGCATCCTGCTCACAGTGTTCAGCTAAAACTACAAGTTAGTATAGTGTGACCTCTGCACAGTGTTCAGCTAAAGTTAAACGTTAGTATAGTGCGTCCTCCTCACTGTGTTCAGCTAAAACTGCAAGTTAGTGTAGTGAGACCTCTGCACAGTGTTCAGCTAAAGCTACAAGTTAGTGTAGTGCATCCTGCTCACAGTGTTCAGCTAAAACTACAAGTTAGTGTAGTGTGACCTCTGCACAGTGTTCAGCTAAAGTTACACGTTAGTGTAGTGCATCCTCCTCACAGTGTTCAGCTAAAACTACAAGTTAGTGTAGTGAGACCTCTGCACAGTGTTCAGCTAAAGCTACAAGTTAGTGTAGTGCGTCCTCCTCACAGTGTTCAGCTGAAGCTACAAGTTAGTTAATGTGATCTCTGCACAGTGTCCAGCTAAAGCTACAAGTTAGTGTAGTGCATCCTCCTCACAGTGTTCAGCTAAAACTATAAGTTAGTGTAGCGCGACCTCTGCACAGTGTTCAGCTAAAGCTACAAGTTAGTGTAGTGAGACCTCTGCACAGTGTTCAGCTAAAGCTACAAGTTAGTGTAGTGCATCCTGCTCACAGTGTTCAGCTAAAACTACAAGTTAGTGTAGTGTGACCTCTTCACAGTGTTCAGCTAAAGCTACAAGTCAGTGTAGTGCGTCCTGCTCACAGTGTTCAGGTAAAACTACAAGTTAGTGTAGTGTGACCTCTGTACAGTGTTCAGCTAAAGTTACACGCTAGTGTAGTGCGTCCTGCTCACAGTGTTCAGCTAAAACTATAAGTTAGTGTAGTGAGACCTCTGCACAGTGTTCAGCTAAAGCTACCAGTTAGTGTAGTGCATCCTGCTCACAGTGTTCAGCTAAAGCTACAAGTTAGTTTAGTGTGATCTCTGCACAGTGTTCAGCTAAAGCTAGAAGTTAGGGTAGTGCGTCCTCCTCACAGTGTTCAGCTAAAACTACAAGTTAGTGTAGTGCGACCTCTGCACAGTGTTCAGCTAAAGCTACAAATTAGTGTAGTGCATCCTCCTCACAGTGTTCAGCAAAAAATACAAGTTAGTGTAGTGAGACCTCTGCACAATGTTCAGCTAAAGCTACAAGTTAGTGTATTGCGCCCTGCTCACAGTGTTCAGCTAAAACTACAAGTTAGTGTAGTGTGACCTCTGCACAGTGTTCAGCTAAAGCTACAAGTTAGTGTAGTGCGTCCTGCTCACAGTGTTCAGCTAAAACTACAAGTTAGTGTAGTGTGACCTCTGCACAGTGTTCAGCTAAAGTTACACGTTAGTGTAGTGCATTCTCCTCACAGTGTTCAGCTAAAACTACAAGTTAGTGTAGTGAGACCTCTGCACAGTGTTCAGCTAAAGCTACAAGTTAGTGTAGTGCGTCCTCCTCACAGTGTTCAGCTAAAGCTACAAGTTAGTTTCGTGTGATCTCTGCACAGTGTTCAGCTAAAGCTACAAGTTAGGGTAGTGCGTCCTCCTCACAGTGTTCAGCTAAAACTACAAGTTAGTGTAGTGCGACCACTGCACAGTGTTCAGCTAAAGCTACAAATTAGTGTAGGGCATCCTCCTCACAGTGTTCAGCAAAAAATACATGTTAGTTTCGTGTGATCTCTGCACAGTGTTCAGCTAAAGCTACAAGTTAGGGTAGTGCATCTTACTCACAGTGTTCAGATAAAACTATAAGTTAGTGTAGTGCGACCTCTGCACAGTGTTCAGCTAAAGCTACAAGTTAGTGTTGTGAGACCTCTGCATAGTGTTCAGCTAAAGCTACAAGTTAGTGTAGTGCATCCTGCTCACAGTGTTCAGCTAAAACTATAAGTTAGTGTAGTGAGACCTCTGCACAGTGTTCAGCTAAAGCTACAAGTTAGTGTAGTGAGACCACTGCACAGTGTTCAGCTAAAGATACAAGTTGGTGTAGTGCATCTTACTCACAGTGTTCATCTAAAACTATAAGTTAGTATAGTGAGACCTCTGCACAATGTTCAGCTAAAGCTACAAGTTAGTGTAGTGTGCCCTGCTCACAGTGTTCAGCTAAAACTACAAGTTAGTGTAGTGCGACCTCTGCACAGTGTTCAGCTAAAGCTACAAGTTAGTGTAGTGCATC
The DNA here is from genome assembly GCA_037952925.1 of Lithobates clamitans. Taxonomy (NCBI): domain Eukaryota; kingdom Metazoa; phylum Chordata; class Amphibia; order Anura; family Ranidae; genus Lithobates; species Lithobates clamitans. The sequence goes on from JBBGZY010000272.1 coordinate 4,983,762, forward strand.
TTGCTCACAGTGTTCAGCTAAAACTATAAGTTAGTGTAGTCCGACCTCTGCACAGTGTTCAGCTAAAGCTACAAGTTAGTGTAGTGCGTCCTGCTCACAGTGTTCAGCTAAAACTACAAATTAGTGTGGTGTGACCTCTGCACAGTGTTCAGCTAAAGTTACACGTTAGTGTAGTGCGTCCTCCTCACAGTGTTCAGCTAAAACTACAAGTTAGTGTAGTGAGACCTCTGCACAGTGTTCAGCTAAAGCTACAAGTTAGTGTAGTGCGCCTTGCTCACAGTGTTCAGCAAAAACTACAAGTTAGTGTAGTGTGACCTCTTCACAGTGTTCAGCTAAAGTTACACGTTAGTGTAGTGCGTCCTCCTCACAGTGTTCAGCTAAAATTATAAGTTAGTGTAGTGAGACCTGTGCACATTGTTCAGCTAAAGCTACAAGTGAGTGTAGTGAGACCTCTGCACAGTGTTCAGCTAAAGCTACAAGTTAGTGTAGTGCATCCTGCTCACAGTGTTCAGCTAAAACTACAAGTTAGTGTAGTGTGACCTCTGCACAGTGTTCAGTTAAAGCTACATGTTAGTGTAGTGCGTCCTGCTCACAGTGTTCAGCTAAAACTACAAGTTAGTGTAGTGTGACCTCTGCACAGTGTTCAGCTAAAGTTACACGTTAGTGTAGTGCATCCTCCTCACAGTGTTCAGCTAAAACTACAAGTTAGTGTAGTGAGACCTCTGCACAGTGTTCAGCTAAAGCTACAAGTTAGTGTAGTGCGTCCTCCTCACAGTGTTCAGTTAAAGCTACAAGTTAGTTTAGTGTGATCTCTGCACAGTGTTCAGCTAAAGCTACAAGATAGGGTATTGCGTCCTCCTCACAGTGTTCAGCTAAAACTACAAGTTAGTGTAGTGTGCCCTCTGCACAGTGTTCAGCTAAAGTTACACGTTAGTGCAGTGCATCCTCCTCACAGTGTTCAGCAAAAAATACAAGTTAGTGTAGTGAGACCTCTGCACAATGTTCAGCTAAAGCTACAAGTTAGTGTAGTGCGCCCTGCTCACAGTGTTCAGCTAAATCTACAAGTTAGTGTAGTGAGACCTCTGCACAGTGTTCAGCTAAAGCTACAAGTTAGTGTAGTGCATCCTGCTCACAGTGTTCAGCTAATGCTACAAGTTAGTTTAGTGTGATCTCTGCACAGTGTTCAGCTAAAGCTACAAGTTAGGGTAGTGCGCCCTGCTCACAGTGTTCAGCTAAAACTATAAGTTAGTGTAGTGCGACCTCTGCACAGTGTTCAGCTAAAGCTACAAGTTAGTGTAGTGCGTCCTGCTCACAGTGTTCAGCTAAAACTACAAATTAGTGTGGTGTGACCTCTGCACAGTGTTCAGCTAAAGTTACACGTTTGTGTAGTGCGTCCTCCTCACAGTGTTCAGCTAAAACTACAAGTTAGTGTAGTGAGACCTCTGCACAGTGTTCAGCTAAAGCTACAAGTTAGTGTAGTGCATCCTGCTCACAGTGTTCAGCTAAAACTACAAGTTAGTGTAGTGTGACCTCTGCACAGTGTTCAGCTAAAGCTACAAGTTAGTGTAGTGCGTCCTCCTCACAGTGTTCAGTTAAAGCTACAAGTTAGTTTAGTGTGATCTCTGCACAGTGTTCAGCTAAAGCTACAAGTTAGGGTAGTGCGTCCTCCTCACAGTGTTCAGCTAAAACTACAAGTTAGTGTAGTGCGACCTCTGCACAGTGTTCAGCTAAAGCTACAAGTTACTGTAGTGCGTCCTGCTCACAGTGTTCAGCTAAAACTACAAGTTAGTGTAGTGAGACCTCTGCACAGTGTTCAGCTAAAGCTTCAAGTTAGTGTAGTGCGTCCTGCTCACAGTGTTCAGCTAAAACTACAAGTTAGTGTAGTGTGACCTCTTCACAGTGTTCAGCTAAAGTTACACATTAGTGTAGTGCGTCCTCCTCACAGTGTTCAGCTAAAACTATAAGTTAGTGTAGTGAGACCTCTGCACAGTGTTCAGCTAAAACTACAAGTTAGTGTAGTGCGACCTCTGCACAGTGTTCAGCTAAAGCTACAAGTTAGTGTAGTGCATCTTGCTCACAGTGTTCAGCTAAAACTATAAGTTAGTGTAGTGCGACCTCTGCACAGTGTTCAGCTAAAGCTACAAGTTAGTGTAGTGCGTCCTGCTCACAGTGTTCAGCTAAAACTACAAATTAGTGTGGTGTGACCTCTGCACAGTGTTCAGCTAAAGTTACACGTTAGTGTAGTGCGTCCTCCTCACAGTGTTCAGCTAAATCTACAAGTTAGTGTAGTGAGACCTCTGCACAGTGTTCAGCTAAAGCTACAAGTTAGTGTAGTGCATCCTGCTCACAGTGTTAAGCTAAAACTAAAAGTTAGTGTAGTGTGACCTCTGCACAGTGTTCAGCTAAAGCTACAAGTTAGTGTAGTGTGTCCTGCTCACAGTGTTCAGCTAAAACTACAAGTTAGTGTAGTGTGACCTCTGCACAGTGTTCAGCTAAAGTTAAACGTTAGTGTAGTGCGTCCTCCTCACAGTGTTCAGCTAAAACTACAAGTTAGTGTAGTGAGACCTCTGCACAGTGTTCAGCTAAAGCTACAAGTTAGTGTAGTGCGTCTTGCTCACAGTGTTCAGCTAAAACTACAAGTTAGTGTAGTGTGACCTCTTCACAGTGTTCAGATAAAGTTACACGTTAGTGTAGTGTGTCCTCCTCACAGTGTTCAGCTAAAACTATAAGTTAGTGTAGTGAGACCTCTGCACAGTGATCAGCTGAAGCTACAAGTTAGTGTAGTGAGACCCCTGCACAGTGTTCAGCTAAAGCTACAAGTTAGTGTAGTGCATCCTGCTCACAGTGTTCAGCTAAAACTACAAGTTAGTGTAGTGTGACCTCTGCACAGTGTTCAGTTAAAGCTACAAGTTAGTGTAGTGCGTCCTGCTCACAGTGTTCAGCTAAAACTACAAGTTAGTGTAGTGTGACCTCTGCACAGTGTTCAGCTAAAGTTACACGTTAGTATAGTGCATCCTCCTCACAGTGTACAGCTAAAACTACAAGTTAGTGTAGTGAGACCTCTGCACAGTGTTCAGCTAAAGCTACAAGTTAGTGTAGTGCGTCCTCCTTACAGTGTTAAGTTAAAGCTACAAGTTAGTTTAGTGTGATCTCTGCACAGTGTTCAGCTAAAGCTACAAGTTAGTGTAGTGCATCCTGCTCACAGTGTTAAGCTAAAACTACAAGTTAGTGTAGTGTGACCTCTGCACAGTGTTCAGCTAAAGCTACAAGTTAGTGTAGTGTGTCCTGCTTACAGTGTTCAGCTAAAACTACAAGTTAGTGTAGTGTGACCTCTGCACAGTGTTCAGCTAAAGTTAAACGTTAGTGTAGTGCGTCCTCCTCACAGTGTTCAGCTAAAACTACAAATTAGTTTAGTGCGACCTCTGCACAGTGTTCAGCTAAAGCTACAAGTTAGTGTAGTGCATCCTCCTCACAGTGTTCAGCTAAAACTACACGTTGGTGTAGTGTGTCCTCCTCACAATGTTCAGCAAAACTATAAGTTAGTGTAGTGCGACCTCTGCACAGTGTTAAGCTAAAGCTACAAGTTAGTGTAGTGCGTCCTGCTCACAGTGATCAGCTAAAACTACAAATTAGTGTGGTGTGACCTCTGCACAGTGTTCAGCTAAAGTTACACGTTAGTGTAGTGCGTCCTCACAGTGTTCAGCTAAATCTACAAGTTAGTGTAGTGAGACCTCTGCACAGTGTTCAGCTAAAGCTACAAGTTAGTGTAGTGCATCCTGCTCACAGTGTTCAGCTAAAACTACAAGTTAGTGTAGTGTGACCTCTGCACAGTGTTCAGCTAAAGCTACAAGTTAGTGTAGTGCGTCCTGCTCACAGTGTTCAGCTAAAACTACAAGTTAGTGTAGTGTGACCTCTGCACAGTGTTCAGCTAAAGTTAAACGTTAGTGTAGTGCGTCCTCCTCACAGTGTTCAGCTAAAACTACAAGTTAGTGTAGTGAGACCTCTGCACAGTGTTCAGCTAAAGCTACAAGTTAGTGTAGTGCGTCCTGCTCACAGTGTTCAGCTAAAACTACAAGTTAGTGTAGTGTGACCTCTTCACAGTGTTCAGCTAAAGTTACACGTTAGTGTAGTGCGTCCTCCTCACAGTGTTCAGCTAAAACTATAAGTTAGTGTAGGGAGACCTCTGCACAGTGTTCAGCTAAAGCTACAAGTTAGTGTAGTGAGACCTCTGCACAGTGTTCAGCTAAAGCTACAAGTTAGTGTAGTGCATCCTGCTCACAGTGTTCAGCTAAAACTACAAGTTAGTGTAGTGTGACCTCTGCACAGTGTTCAGCTAAAGCTACAAGTTAGTGTAGTGCGTCCTGCTCACAGTGTTCAGCTAAAACTATAAGTTATTGTAGTGTGACCTCTGCACAGTGTTCAGCTAAAGTTACACGCTAGTGTAGTGCGTCCTGCTCACAGTGTTCAGCTAAATCTACAAGTTAGTGTAGTGAGACCTCTGCACAGTGTTCAGCTAAAGCTACAAGTTAGTGTAGTGCATCCTGCTCACAGTGTTCAGCTAATGCTACAAGTTAGTTTAGTGTGATCTCTGCACAGTGTTCAGCTAAAGCTACAAGTTAGGGTAGTGCGCCCTGCTCACAGTGTTCAGCTAAAACTATAAGTTAGTGTAGTGCGACCTCTGCACAGTGTTCAGCTAAAGCTACAAGTTAGTGTAGTGCGTCCTGCTCACAGTGTTCAGCTAAAACTACAAATTAGTGTGGTGTGACCTCTGCACAGTGTTCAGCTAAAGTTACACGTTTGTGTAGTGCGTCCTCCTCACAGTGTTCAGCTAAATCTACAAGTTAGTGTAGTGAGACCTCTGCACAGTGTTCAGCTAAAGCTACAAGTTAGTGTAGTGCATCCTGCTCACAGTGTTCAGCTAAAACTACAAGTTAGTGTAGTGTGACCTCTGCACAGTGTTCAGCTAAAGCTACAAGTTAGTGTAGTGCGTCCTCCTCACAGTGCTCAGTTAAAGCTACAAGTTAGTTTAGTGTGATCTCTGCACAGTGTTCAGCTAAAGCTACAAGTTAGGGTAGTGCGTCCTCCTCACAGTGTTCAGCTAAAACTACAAGTTAGTGTAGTGCGACCGCTGCACAGTGTTCAGCTAAAGCTACAAGTTACTGTAGTGCGTCCTGCTCACAGTGTTCAGCTAAAACTACAAGTTAGTGTAGTGAGACCTCTGCACACTGTTTAGCTAAAGCTACAAGTTAGTGTAGTGCGTCCTGCTCACAGTGTTCAGCTAAAACTACAAGTTAGTGTAGTGCGACCTCTGCACAGTGTTCAGCTAAAGCTACAAGTTAGTGTAGTGCATCCTCCTCACAGTGTTCAGCTAAATCTATAAGTTAGTGTAGGGAGACCTCTGCACAGTGTTCAGCTAAAGCTACAAGTTAGTGTAGTAAGACCTCTGCACAGTGTTCAGCTAAAGCTACAAGTTAGTGTAGTGCATCCTGCTCACAGTGTTCAGCTAAAACTACAAGTTAGTGTAGTGTGACCTCTGCACAGTGATCAGCTAAAGCTACAAGTTAGTGTAGTGCGTCCTGCTCACAGTGTTCAGCTAAAACTACAAGTTAGTGTAGTGTGACCTCTGCACAGTGTTCAGCTAAAATTACACGCTAGTGTAGTGCGTCCTGCTCACAGTGATCAGCTAAAACTATAAGTTAGTGTAGTGAGACCTCTGCACAGTGTTCAGCTAAAGCTACAAGTTAGTGTAGTGCATCCTGCTCACAGTGTTCAGCTAATGCTACAAGTTAGTTTAGTGTGATCTCTGCACAGTGTTCAGCTAAAGCTACAAGTTAGGGTAGTGCGCCCTGCTCACAGTGTTCAGCTAAAACTATAAGTTAGTGTAGTGCGACCTCTGCACAGTGTTCAGCTAAAGCTACAAGTTAGTGTAGTGCGTCCTGCTCACAGTGTTCAGCTAAAACTACAAATTAGTGTGGTGTGACCTCTGTACAGTGTTCAGCTAAAGTTACACGTTAGTGTAGTGCGTCCTCCTCACAGTGTTCAGCTAAATCTACAAGTTAGTGTAGTGAGACCTCTGCACAGTGTTCAGCTAAAGCTACAAGTTAGTGTAGTGCATCCTGCTCACAGTGTTCAGCTAAAACTACAAGTTAGTGTAGTGTGACCTCTGCACAGTGTTCAGCTAAAGCTACAAGTTAGTGTAGTGCGTCCTCCTCACAGTGTTCAGTTAAAGCTACAAGTTAGTTTAGTGTGATCTCTGCACAGTGTTCAGCTAAAGCTACAAGTTAGGGTAGTGCGTCCTCCTCACAGTGTTCAGCTAAAACTACAAGTTAGTGTAGTGCGACCTCTGCACAGTGTTCAGCTAAAGCTACAAGTTAGTGTAGTGCGTCCTGCTCACAGTGTTCAGCTAAAACTACAAGTTAGTGTAGTGAGACCTCTGCACCCTGTTTAGCTAAAGCTACAAGTTAGTGTAGTGCGTCCTGCTCACAGTGTTCAGCTAAAACTACAAGTTAGTGTAGTGCGACCTCTGCACAGTGTTCAGCTAAAGCTACAAGTTAGTGTAGTGCATCCTCCTCACAGTGTTCAGCTAAATCTATAAGTTAGTGTAGCGCGACCTCTTCACAGTGTTCAGCTAAAGCTAAAAGTTAGTGTAGTGAGACCTCTGCACAGTGTTCAGCTAAAGCTACAAGTTAGTGTAGTGCATCCTGCTCACAGTGTTCAGCTAAATCTACAAGTTAGTGTAGTGTGACCTCTGCACAGTGTTCAGCTTAAGCTACAAGTTAGTGTAGTGCGTCCTGCTCACAGTGTTCAGCTAAAACTACAAGTTAGTGTAGTGTGACCTCTGCACAGTGTTCAGCTAAAGTTACACGTTAGTGTAGTGCGTCCTGCTCACAGTGTTCAGCTAAAACTAAAAGTTAGTGTAGTGCGACCTCTGCACAGTGTTTAGCTAAAGCTACAAGTTAGTGTAGTGAGACTTCTGCACAGTGTTCAGCTAAAGCTACAAGTTAGTGTTGTGAGACCTCTGCACAGTGTTCAGCTAAAGCTACAAGTTAGTGTAGTGCATCCTGCTCACAGTGTTCAGCTAAAACTACAAGTTAGTGTAGTGTGACCTCTGCACAGTGTTCAGCTAAAGCTACAAGTTAGTGTAGTGTGTCCTGCTCACAGTGTTCAGCTAAAACTACAAGTTAGTGTAGTGTGACCTCTGCACAGTGTTCAGCTAAAGTTACACGTTAGTGTAGTGAGACCTCTGCACAGTGTTCAGCTAAAGCTACAAGTTAGTGCAGTGCATCCTGCTCACAGTGTTCAGCTAAAACTACCAGTTTGTGTAGTGTGATCTCTGCACAGTGTTCAGCTAAAGTTACACGTTAGTGTAGTGCATCCTCATCACAGTGTTCAGCTAAAACTACAAGTTAGTGTAGTGTGACCTCTGCACAGTGTTCAGCTAAAGCTACAAGTTAGTGTAGTGAGACCTCTGCACAGTGTTCAGTTAAAGCTACAAGTTAGTGTAGTGCATCCTGCTCACAGTGTTCAGCTAAAACTACAAGTTAGTGTAGTGTGACCTCTGCACAGTGTTCAGCTAAAGCTACAAGTTAGTGTAGTGTGTCCTGCTCACAGTGTTCAGCTAAAGCTACAAGTTAGTGTAGTGTGACCTCTGCACAGTGTTCAGCTAAAGTTACACGTTAGTGTAGTGCATCCTCCTCACAGTGATCAGCTAAAACTACAAGTTAGTGTAGTGAGACCTCTGCACAGTGTTCAGCTAAAGCTACAAGTTAGTGTAGTGCGTCCTCCTCACAGTGTTCAGCTGAAGCTACAAGATAGTTTAGTGTGATCTCTGCACAGTGTTCAGCTAAAGCTACAAGTCAGTGTAGTGCGTCCTGCTCAGAGTGTTCAGCTAAAACTACAAGTTAGTTTAGTGTGACCTCTGCACAGTGTTCAGCTAAAGTTACACGCTAGTGTAGTGCGTCCTGCTCACAGTGTTCAGCTAAAACTATAAGTTAGTGTAGTGAGACCTCTGCACAGTGTTCAGCTAAAGCTACAAGTTAGTGTAGTGAGACCTCTGCACAGTGTTCAGCTAAAGCTACAAGTTAGTGTAGTGCATCCTGCTCACAGTGTTCAGCTAAAACTACAAGTTAGTGTAGTGTGACCTCTGCACAGTGTTCAGCTAAAGCTACAAGTTAGTGTAGTGCGTCCTGCTCACAGTGTTCAGCTAAAACTACAAGTTAGTGTAGTGAGACCTCTGCACAGTGTTCAGCTAAAGTTACACGTTAGTGTAGTGAGACCTCTGCACAGTGTTCAGCTAAAGCTACAAGTTAGTGTAGTGCATCCTGCTCACAGTGTTCAGCTAAAACTACAAGTTAGTGTAGTGTGACCTCTGCACAGTTTTCAGCTAAAGTTAAACGTTAGTGTAGTGCGTCCTCCTCACTGTGTTCAGCTAAAACTGCAAGTTAGTGTAGTGAGACCTCTGCACAGTGTTCAGCTAAAGCTACAAGTTAGTGTAGTGCGTCCTGCTCACAATGTTCAGCTAAAACTACAAGTTAGTGTAGTGTGAGCTCTTCACAGTGTTCAGCTAAAGTTACACGTTAGTGTGGTGCGTCCTCCTCACAGTGTTCTTCTAAAACTATAAGTTAGTGTAGTGAGACCTCTGCACAGTGTTCAGCTAAAGCTACAAGTTAGTGTAGTGCATCCTGCTCACAGTGTTCAGCTAAAACTTCCAGTTTGTGTAGTGTGACCTCTGCACAGTGTTCAGCTAAAGTTACACGTTAGTGTAGTGCATCCTCCTCACAGTGTTCAGCTAAAACTACAAGTTAGTGTAGTGCGACCTCTGCACAGTGTTCAGCTAAAGCTACAAGTTAGTGTAGTGCATCCTGCTCACAGTGTTCAGCTAAAACTACAAGTTAGTGTAGTGAGACCTCTGCACAGTTTTCAGCTAAAGCTACACGTTAGTGTAGTGCATCCTCCTCACAGTGTTCAGCTAAAACTACAAGTTAGTGTAGTGAGACCTCTGCACAGTGTTCAGCTAAAGCTACAAGTTAGTGTAGTGCGTCCTCCTCACAGTGTTCAGCTGAAGCTACAAGTTAGTTTAGTGTGATCTCTGCACAGTGTTCAGCTAAAGCTACAAGTTAGTGTAGTGCATCCTCCTCACAGTGTTCAGCTAAAACTATAAGTTAGTGTTGCGCGACCTCTGCACAGTGTTCAGCTAAAGCTACAAGTTAGTGTAGTGTGTCCTCCTCACAGTGTTCAGCTAAAGCTACAAGTTAGTGTAGTGAGACCTCTGCACAGTGTTTAGCTAAAGTTACAAGTTGGTGTAGTGTGTCCTCCTCACAATGTTCAGCGAAAACTACAAATTAGTGTAGTGCGACCTCTGCACAGTGTTCAGCTAAAGCTACAAGTTAGTGTAGTGCGTCCTCCTCACAGTGTTCAGCTAAAACTTCAAGTTAGTGTAGTGAGACCTCTGCACAGTGTTCAGCTTAAGCTACAAGTTAGTGTAGTGCATCCTCCTCACAGTGTTCAGCTAAAGCTACAAGTTAGTTTAGTGTAACCTCTGCACAGTGTTCAGCTAAAGCTACAAGTTAGTGTAGTGCGTCCTGCTCACAGTGTTCTGCTAAAACTACAAGTTAGTGTAGTGCGACCTCTGCACTGTGTTCAGCTAAAGCTACAAGTTAGTGTATTAAGACCTCTGCACAGTGTTCAGCTAAAGCTACAAGTTAGTGTAGTGCGTCCTCCTCACAGTGTTCAGCTAAAACTACAAGTTAGTGTAGTGAGACCTCTGCACAGTGTTCAGCTAAAGCTACAAGTTAGTGTAGTGCGACCTCTGCACAGTGTTCAGCTAAAGCTACAAGTTAGTGTAGTGAGACCTCAGCACAGTGTTCAGCTAAAGCTACAAGTTAGTGTAGTGCGTCCTGCTCACAGTGTTCAACTAAAACTACAAGTTAGTGTAGTTCGATCTCTGCACAGTGTTCAGCTAAAGCTACAAGTTAGTGCAGTGCGACCTCTGCACAGTGTTCAGCTAAAGTTACACGTTAGTGTAGTGTGTCCTCCTCACAGTGTTCAGCTAAAACTACAAGTTAGTGTAGTGAGACCTTTGCACAGTGTTCAGCTAAAGCTACAAGTTAGTGTAGTGCATCCTCCTCACAGTGTTCAGCTAAAGCTACACGTTGGTGTAGTGTGTCCTCCTCACAATGTTCAGCTAAAGTTACACGTTAGTGTAGTGTGTCCTCCTCACAGTGTTCAGCTAAAACTACAAGTTAGTGTAGTGCGACCTTTGCACAGTTTTCAGCTAAATCTACAATTTAGTGTAGTGCGTCCTGCTCACAGTGTTCAGCTAAAACTACAAGTTAGTGTAGTGCGACCTCTGCACAGTGTTCAGCTAAAGCTACAAGATATTGTAGTGCGTCCTCCTCACAATGTTCAGCGAAAGCTACAAGTTACTTTAGTGTGACCTCTGCACAGTGTTCAGCTAAAGCTACAAGTTAGTGTAGTGCGTCCTGCTCACAGTGTTCAGCTAAAACTATAAGTTAGTGTAGTGCGACCTCTGCACAGTGTTCAGCTAAAGCTACAAGTTAGTGCAGTGAGACCTCTGCACAGTGTTCAGCTAAAGATACAAGTTAGTGTAGTGCGTTCTGCTCACAGTGTTCAGCTAAAACTACAAGTTAGTGTAGTGCAACCTCTGCACAGTGTTCAGCTAAAGCTACAAGTTAGTGTAGTGAGACCTCTGCACAGTGTTCAGCTAAAGATACAAGTTAGTGTAGTGCATCCTCCTCACAGTGTTCAGCTAAAAATACAAGTTAGTGTAGTGCAACCTCTGCACAGTGTTCAGCTAAAGCTACAAGTTAGTGTAGTGCATCCTGCTCACAGTGTTCAGCTAAAACTACAAGTTAGTGTAGTACGACCTCTGCACAGTGTTCAGCTAAAGTTACACGTTAGTGTAGTGTGTCCTCCTCACAGATTTCAGCGAAAACTACAAGTTAGTGTAGTGCGACCTCTGCACTGTGTTCAGCTAAAGCTACAAGTTAGTGTAGTGCATCCTCCTCACAGTGTTCAGCTAAAGCTACACGTTGGTGTAGTGTGTCCTCCTCACAATGTTCAGCAAAACTATAAGTTAGTGTAGTGCGACCTCTGCACAGTGTTCAGCTAAAGCTACAAGTTAGTGTAGTGCGTCCTGCTCACAGTGTTCAGCTAAAACTACAAGTTAGTGTAGTGTGACCTCTGCACAGTGTTCAGCTAAAGCTACAAGTTATTGTAGTGCGTCCTCCTCACAATGTTCAGCGAAAGCTACAAGTTACTTTAGTGCGACCTCTGCACAGTGTTCAGCTAAAGCTACAAGTTAGTGTAGTGCGTCCTGATCACAGTGTTCAGCTAAAACTACAAGTTAGTGTAGTGTGACCTCTGCACAGTGTTCAGCTAAAGCTACAAGTTAGTGTAGTGTGACCTCTGCACAGTGTTCAGCTAAAGCTACAAGTTAGTGTAGTGCGTCCTGCTCACAGTGTTTAGCTAAAACTACAAGTTAGTGTAGTGCGACCTCTGCACAGTGTTCAGCTAAAGCTACAAGTTATTGTAGTGCGTCCTCCTCACAATGTTCAGCGAAAGCTACAAGTTACTTTAGTGAGACCTCTGCACAGTGTTCAGCTAAAGTTACACGTTAGTGTAGTGTGTCCTCCTCACAGTGTTCAGCTAAAACTACAAGTTAGTGTAGTGAGACCTCTGCACAGTGTTCAGCTAAAGTTACAAGTTGGTGTAGTGTGTCCTCCTCACAATGTTCAGCGAAAACTACAAGTTAGTGTAGTGCGACCTCTGCACAGTGTTCAGCTAAAGCTACAAGTTAGTGTAGTGCGTCCTGCTCACAGTGTTCTGCTAAAACTACAAGTTAGTGTAGTGCGACCTCTGCACTGTGTACAGCTAAAGCTACAAGTTAGTGTATTAAGACCTCTGCACAGTGTTCAGCTAAAGCTACAAGTTAGTGTAGTGCGTCCTCCTCACAGTGTTCAGCTAAAACTACAAGTTAGTGTAGTGAGACCTCTGCACAGTGTTCAGCTTAAGCTACAAGTTAGTGTAGTGCATCCTCCTCACAGTGTTCAGCTAAAGCTACAAGTTAGTTTAGTGTAACCTCTGCACAGTGTTCAGCTAAAGCTATAAGTTAGAGTTGTGTGTCCTCCTCACAGTGTTCAGCTAAAACTACAAGTTAGTGTACTGCGACCTCTGCACAGTGTTCAGCTAAAGCTACAAGTTAGTGTAGTGCGTCCTGCTCCCAGTGTTCAGCTAAAACTACAAGTTAGTGTAGTGCGACCTCTGCACAGTGTTCAGCTAAAGCTACAAGTTAGTGTAGTGAGACCTCCTCACAGTGTTCAGCTAAAGCTACAAGTTAGTGTAGTGCATCCTCCTCACAGTGTTCAGCTAAAACTACAAGTCAGTGTAGTGCAACCTCTGCACAGTGTTTAGCTAAAGCTACAAGTTAGTGTAGTGCGTCCTGCTCACAGTGTTCAGCTAAAACTACAAGTTAGCGTAGTTCGATCTCTGCACAGTGTTCAGCTAAAGCTACAAGTTAGTGTAGTGCGTCCTACTCACAATGTTCAGCTAAAGCTACAAGATAGTTTAGTGAGACCTCCTACATAGTGTTCAGCTAAAGCTACAAGTTAGTGTAGTGAGACCTCTGCACAGTGTTCAGCTAAAGCTGCAAGTTAGTGTAGTGCGTCCTGCTCACAGTGTTCTGCTAAAACTACAAGTTAGTGTAGTGCGACCTCTGCACTGTGTTTAGCTAAAGCTACAAGTTAGTGTAGTGAATCCTCCTCACAGTGTTCAGCTAAAGCTACAAGTTATTTTAGTGTAACCTCTGCACAGTGTTCAGCTAAAGCTACAAGTTAGAGTAGTGTGTCCTCCTCACAGTGTTCAGCTAAAACTACAAGTTAGTGTAGTGCGACCTCTGCACAGTGTTCAGCTAAAGCTACAAGTTAGTGTAGTGCGTCCTGCTCACAGTATTCAGCTAAAACTATCAGTTAGTGTACTGCGACCTCTGCACAGTGTTCAGCTAAAGCTACAAGTCAGTGTAGTGCGTCCTGCTCACAGTGTTCAGCTAATACTACAAGTTAGTGTAGTGCGACCTCTGCACAGTGTTCAGCTAAAGCTACAAGTTAGTGTAGTGCGACCTCTGCACAGTGTTCAGCTAAAGCTACAAGTTAGTGTAGTGCGTCCTCCTCACAGTGTTCAGCTAAACCTACAATTTATTTTTTTGTGAGCTCTGCACAGTGTTCAGCTAAAGCTACCTGTAGAGGGTTGGTGGTGTTTTCCTGATACTATCACTACCGCAGGCAGCTAAATAAGCTACAAGTTATTTTTTGGCGAGCTCTGCATAGTGTTCACCTAAAGCTACCTGTCAAAGGTTGGTAGTGTTTTCCTGATCCTATCACTACCGCAGGCAGCTAAATAAGCTACAAGTTAGTGTAGTGCGAGCTCTGCACAGTGTTCACCTAAAGCTACCTGTAGAAGGTTGGTGGTGTTTTCCTGATCTTATCACTACCGCAGGCAGCTAAATAAGCTACAAGTTTTTGTTTGGTGAGCTCTGCACAGTGTTTACCTAAAGTTACCTGTAGAAGGTTGGTGGTGTTTTCCTGATCCTATCACTACCGCAGGCAGCTAAATAAGCTACAAGTTAGTTTTTTGCGAGCTCTGCACAGTGTTCAGCTAAAGCTACCTGTAGAAGGTTGGTGGTGTTCTCATACTACAAGCAGGCATATGATTTTGCTAGCTGCAGTATTAGTACAGTGCTGGTCATGGAGACGGTGCATCCTCATCAGCACGTGGCCGTGGGACACGCTTGGCCTTTTTTTTCGGCAGCTGGCCGTGTTGAGCCTCAACATGCGGAAGACTTGGTCGAGTGGATGACCAAGCCGTCCTCATCCTCCTCATCCTCTCTCACCCATGCTCAGGGTACTTTGTCTGGCAAAGCAGCGGCCTCTTCCCTCGGCTCAATGTCATCAGTGACTCTTTCCCTAGCCCCACCATGTCCTCCTGAGGAGTCCCTCGAACTGTTTGACCACAGTGTTGGGTACATGTTCCAGGAGGATGCCCAGAATTTGGAAGGCTCTGGTGATGATACTGAGCTAGATGAAGGCAGTAACGTGAGCACGAACAGAGGGGGTGCCCAAGAAGAACTGCAATCTGGCAGTCATGCTCCCCCTGCAGCAGCATACTGCCAGGTTTGCTCCAGTGATGAGGAGGGAGGGGACGATGAGCTCACTGACTCAACGTGGGTGTCTGATTGGAAAGAGGAGGAGGAGGAGGCGGCACATCACCAATGAGGCAGGATGCCCTCCAGGGGCCAGCCTAAGGGAAGCACACTGACTGCATCACACCCCAAAGCTCCGCATGTGCAGGACGCTGCAGTCTCTGCGCATTATTCAAAAAGTTCTTTGGTGTGGGTCATTTTTGAGAAAAGTGCATCAGATCCTGTTTTGGACCGAACAGAACCGCTCGGTACCCTTGTTTCTGTTCCCCTGGCCAAATTAACCTTCGGTGTGAAAATGTGCACATTTAACCACAAATCACTGACATGGACACGTTCAGTAAGTTTGGTACTTCTGACTTTTTTTTCCTGGGCTCAAAAATGATATATTGAGAGCCGGATATTTCGTTATCAAATCAAATATCGAATAAAACAAGCGTGTACAAACCGCAAATTATACATATTCATTATTGTGACAAAATGTAAGCTTTGCTGGGTTATATCTGTATAAGGAGATAGCAGACTATCATAGCTAATTATGTCTATTTTCAGTTCCTGTTTGTCTTGAGTGTAGCCTCATAGGCCTGAAAAATAGGTGCAATTTTCTTAACTTTGTTCTTTGTACTTTAACTCTTGCAGTTCTGTTTCACATGAAAGGAGAAGCTGGCAGACATCTAATTTGAGCATGATTAAGGCTAATAGCTGGTTATAAGAAAATAAGCACTTATATCTATGTGATTATATTAGAAATAGGCATTTCACAATAACGCTCATAATCACATTCCATTACAGTCCCCCCTTGAAATGCGTATTTCCTAAAACTGTCCCTCACACTGGAGAACAACCTGTCATTTTCACCCGGCTCATTTCACTGACTGCAACTCTTTTAAGCTGTATGTAGAGAAAGGTCTGTGACTAGCTCACCCACCCCCCTCAATACAGCTGGTGAAACTCCGCCAGGTGCTATCTGTCTCTATAGCCCTACGGTGTTGCATCTCGGGGAAGGGTGACTGTAACGGAGCGTAATGTGTAACTTTCATCATGGGTTTCATCAAGCCTTACATAGACATCGCCGTCATCATCTGGGATCTCTTGGTTCACAAATGTGGGATATTTTGGTCAACAGCTTTTCCTACACACTTCTTAATACAGGGGAAGACACAGTAGATTATGGCAGCTATTGTCAGGACGGCTATCCCTATCTGGGTCAGTAGTCCCTGCCACCCTCCCTTTATCCAGGTAAAATACTGATCCCATGGGCTGGTGAGCCCTGAATTCTGTTTTAGTTCTTTGGATAAGTCCTCAAGTTTCTGGATGGCTAAGGCCACCTTACCATTTGGGCCGGTGTTGTCTGGGATGTAAGTGCAGCATGTACTTGTCTCAGGGATCATCTTGCATACACCCCCCTTTTCAGCTAGGAGCATGTCTAAGACCATACGGTTTTGGAAAGTCATGTGTAATGCTGCCTCTAACTGTTCGGCCAGACCTTGGAGTGTGTCCCTGGTGTAATTGACAAATCTTTGCTGGTTGTAGTAGATGTAATTTATCCAGTCTACATTCTTATTTACAGTGATAATTGGAATCAGTGACTCGAAACCTGCTGCTACTTGGTCTCTTGCTTTGAATTCATCTGGGACCCCCCTTGGGACCCCTATGGCGTCTATGTATACATGGGGGTCAAAGCTTCCTGCTGGGGCACTCCTACGTTTCCTGTTTGATTTGTGTGCATCACTGGCTTCCAGCTCTGGGGTTTGTGGGAGAATATGCAGGGGCATTATGGCTTTAGCTAGTGTACATTCTCCTGTCCACTGTCCTGTCATTCTACGTCTAACTTTCATGTCCCCACAAATCCAGTACACATCTCCCAGAGACTGGACTTGATTCTGCACTAGGTCTGCAGACACCTTACTGTAAGACTCGCAGTAACCCTCAGTGAAGTTCCAAGGGGTTTTCCCACCCCATGGTACTTCCCATAACATGTATAATTGCCAGGATATATGGTAATACCTTCTGCTGGTTTAGGGGCTTTAGTGACTATGGGGTACTCCTTTTTCCAATACTCGCATAGGGAGTGGTTTGTAGCTGTGTTGGTAAACAAACTAAGGACACAGGTCTCATGTTCTGGGGGTATGTTAAGGGGGACTGTTCCTAGATGTGGTTTAGCCCCCCACACACATAGCAATTAGTCTTGTTATGTTTCCCTGCATTGTACCTCATCCATTCGAGCCATAAGTTGACATCTGAAACACCGGTCTCAGCAGCCATGGTGTCCTCAAAGGTAGGGTCTGCTATGGCTACCATGTCTCCTAATGTTTGCATGTGAGGCTTTAGGGGGTTCGAATTGGATGTAGATTGGGGAACTGTCCACTCTGGGTTATTGAACATGTCTTTCAGTTGAAAAAGGTTTGCCCACCACAGACCCAATACATAGGTCCCACTGTCCCCTGGGCTGGGATTCTCAATGGTTAGTCTCTTTTGTGACGTATTGATCTGTGTGCTTGTTGATTGTCATTCTGTCTGGGAGTGATTTCCCATTCTTGTCTTTCTTATTTTGGGCGATTTCAGGCTTATACCCCCAGTTTGTGTCCCCAGTGTTCCAACCCACTGCTCCCCAGTAATCACAGTTGTTGCCCCAGTAGTCATTGGTAACACATACGTACACAGTCATGGGACCTACTGTTCCTTCATAGGATCGGATTCTGTATTCTGTACCTGGAAGTATCTTACTATAGGTGGATATAAACGTGGCAACATGTGTGTTGGATGAGTTGTACCAGAACTGAGTTATACCATTTTCCTGTTTGATGGCCACCTCTTGGGCCTGAGCAAAGATTATAACAAAAAGGATAAGCAGGATCATGGCTTGGTCTTCTCAGCCTCTTCCTCGAGCATAGGACTTGTGGTGAGAGGCGTGTATCCACGAGTTCCTTCCGGCCACTTTTACTGATGTGGTGGTTGTCAGAAGGAATTGAAAAGGACCATCATATCTGGGTTCAAGGGTGTGTTTCCTCAAAAACTTCTTTACCAGGACCCAATCCCCAGGGATCAACTTGTGTGATCCTGTGTCTAACTCAGGATTTGGAATGGAAGAAAACACTTGCGCATGGATACGGGTTAATTCTCGAGATAAAGCAGTCACATAATGAGTTAATACATCAGATCGCAGTTGCAACTGTTGTGAAAAATAACAACCCAGTCTGGGGGCTGAACCAAACAATATCTCGTAGGGTGACAAACCATGATTTCCCCTTGGGGTGTACCTGACACCGAACAGGGCAATGGGTAGGCTGTCTGGCCAACTCATTCATGTTTCCTGAGACATTTTTAGCATTCTAGACTTTATTGTGCCATTTAGTCTTTCCACCTTCCCACTACTCTGAGGATGGTATGGAGTGTGGAAAGCTAGTGGGACCCCTAAGGCTGTCCATATCTCCCTGGTTACTGAGGCCATGAAAGCCGGCCCCTGATCACTCTCTATAACCTCTGGAACACCATATCTGCACACAATTTCGGTCAAAAGTCTTTTAGCTGTGGTCTTCGCCGTCATGTTGGGGAATGGGATAGGCTTTTGGCCTACGTGGCAGACGCAGTCTCTTGTTTAATTCAGTGATTCCTTCAACTTCTGTGGCTCCTTTCTGATCCACACTTCTTTTTCTTTCTTTCTTTCTTTCTTTCTTTCTTTCTTTCTTTCTTTCTTTCTTTCTTTCTTTCTTTCTTTCTTTCTTTCTTTCTTTCTTTCTTTCTTTCTTTCTTTCTTTCTTTCTTTCTTTCTTTCTTTCTCAGCTGTCTCTTGTTGCTCCTTGAGGTGAGTCCTGTTTACAGGAAGATTTTGTAGAATCATAGTGCTTTGTGTTGTCTCTTTAGGGCTGTCTATTGGGTCATCCAGGATAGGTGCATTCACTCTGCTGACCAATTCTCACGTTCCATATGCAGCTTGCTTTGCGGCAGTATCTGCCAAATAATTGCCTCGTGCTTCTTGGGAAACCAGTTTGCCGTATGCTTTCACTTTAAGTATGGCCACCTGCGTTGGGAGCAGTAAGGCATCCATCAGGTTCTTGATAGCTGTGCTGTGTTTTACAGGAGTTCCTGGTGCTATCAGGAATCCTCTAGTTTTCCAGATGAACCCAAAATCGCAGGCCACTCCCAGAGCATATCTTGAGTCTGTGTAGATGTTAGCTCGTTTTCCTTCTGCCAACTTGCATGCCATAGTTAGGGCCTGCAACTCTGCTTCTTGTGCAGACATGGAGGGGGGTAACGCTGAAGCTTGGAGGACTGTGTCTTCTGTGGTAACTGCATATCCTGTATAGCACCGCCCAGCATCATCTGCATATCTGTAACCATCCACAAAGATTGTCAGGTCAGGATTTTCAAGGGCAGTTTCACTGACTGTCGGCAGGTGTGATGTCTCCATCTTCGTCACATCAAAACAGTCATGGGTGGTATAGTGATAATCATCTTCCACAGAAGTTCCCCCCTCGAGAAGGGGAAGTAGAGTGGATGGGATGAGGGTATCACATCGGAGAATGGTGATGTTGTCAGGGGGAGGTAAGGCACACTGGAGTCTGAGGTGCCTTTGTGAAGACAGGTGTCTGGGTTGGATCTGGTTCAGGATGGCAGTGATGTCATGAGGAGCAAGGAGGATTAAGGGGTGACCCAAGACGAGGTCCGCAGTCTTGTCCAAGAGAACTTGGGTTGCAAAGAAGGCTCTGAGGCAGGAAGGTCCCCCCTTGATCACTGAGTCCAGTTGACAGGAGTGATAGCCTGAGTCTGTTATTATGGGCCTGAGCCAAAACTTCTGTGACATGTCCTTGCCTCTCTGAGACAAACAGTTTGAAAAGTCTTGAAAGACTTTTAGTCCAAAAGCAGAGGCTTTTGAGAGGATCTCCTTCAGAGTTTCAAAATTGTCCACAGCTTCTGGAGAAAGCAGGAAAGGGTCAAATCTCAGGGCATCATAAAGGGATTGCTTGACCTTGAGGCAAAGGGATGCCCTTGATTGCAGCAACTCTTTCTTCAGTGAGATGTCAGGTGCCTTGGGAGATGCAGAGGCCTGGGAAAATCACCTTCTTTCTGGACTTTTTGCTTTTTAAGGCTTTGCAACTTTGCTCAACCAGGTAGCGGAGGAGACTTTCTGAGAATATGGAGGCGTCACCGAAGGAATCTGCACACAGCAGGAGGTCATCTACATATTGGAGAAGTACAACATCTGGGTGTAGTCTCATCCATGAGCCTGGGATGAGAGCCATTGCTTTGGCAAATTGAGTAGGGGAGTTCTGGGCCCCTTGGGGCATAATAGTCTAGGTGTAGCTCTGCTAGCAACGTGTGGGGATTGGGGACGATAGGGGTCTCCAGGATGGTAGCTTCATTCACTGCTCTGAGGTCTTGTACCATCCTGCACTTTTCTGGTTCCCCTTTTGCGGTTTGCTTCTTCACTGGGAACAGTGGTGTGTTACAAGGAGATTTACAGGGTACCAAGGCTCCATTTGACAGAAGAGCCTCAACTTGTCTTGAGATGGATGCCAATTGTGCAGGCTTCAAGGGGTATTGTGGTTTTCTGGGTAGGGGAGCCCCAGGCTTCAGTTGTACCATGACTGGTGGCACTTTCAGATGTCCTATGTCCTCCGGCCCTGTGGACCATAAGCATGTGGGGACCCAATCCAAAACTTCTTCGGGGACTTCAGGTCCGTCTTTTGGGTTCAGGGATAACATGAATGGGATGGAGCAGAGTGCCGATGCGTCATCGATGGCCAGTGGTGAGGTGATCAGAACACCACCATCAGGTTGGAAGGAGATAGAGGCTTGGAGCCTGGACAGAACATCAGTTCCTAGTAGGTTCAGGGGGCATGTGGATGAGACCACAAATCTCGCTAATAAGTCAGGAAAGTTGCCAACTTGAAGGGGGCGGGTCAACGGGCTCTTTCTGGGCATTCCATCAACCCCTACACATGCTATGTTAATGTCCGATGGGAATGAGGTATCGGGTAATTATTCTGCCCTGATTACGGACCGGGCTGCACCTGTGTCACATAAAAATGTGGTGGGATGTCCTTCAATGGGGAGAGTTATCTTCGCTAAAGGTCCTTCTGAATCTCCCAAAGACATCATGATCAGGGAAGGTGACCCAGGCTTGCTGGAATCCTAGCAGAGAAGGTCCATGTGTTCCGAAGTGGGGTGTGGCGGTTGGTGAGGTGGGTCCTGAGATTCTTGGCGATGAGTATGACTGGTATTGTACGGCCCAGTTTGACTGTGGTTGGGGTTTGGGGGACTGTGCCCGACTGTGGGTGAATTTCCATGGGCTTCGGTATTCACTTCTGGAGTGGCTGGGTCTTTCGCAGTTGTAGCAAGCAGACACATGGAGTTGGTGCTGGTGGGCGCAGATAGGGGGTGTCAGAGGCCATCATGAGAGGAGCTACCTTCTACTGCTCTGTGAGGATTCTAGACCTAATAACTACTAATAACAATGCCTCCAGCTCAAAGGTTGTGGGTTCTCTATACTCAGACCCTTTTATATAGACTCTTTAAGACCTGAAATAAATGCGGCAGCTAACATGTGTCTATGCTCTCTCTTCAGCACGCTAAAACTCAAATCAGTAAACTTCTTGTACACATATTGACTTCAGGCATTTTAGAGTAGAGATGTGAACAATCTCCATACAGAATAATTTTTTTATTTGGGAGCCTCGGTCCAGCCGATCTCCACAACATAGATATTTATCTTTCTTTCTAAACATTCTAATTAGATACTGACTCTTTATTTATTTATTTTTTTTAGAATACAAAACGCTCAGCACATAGATTCAAGCAAAGAAAGCACTTCCTCTTTTGCTCTTCTGGCATAATGCCTAGAATACATAAACTTCCTCTTTTGCTAATACAACTTAAACACAATTAAAACCAAAATAAATTCAGACTCTGACTGAAATATTCAGAAATATTCAATGCATAAATTATTTATTCAATTAAAATGCTACATTGATTGCTACTATGCACCATCACTGGAAACATGTGGGTGGGTTTCGGTGTAGGCGGTTGCATAGGGCATGTTGCCACAGGGGTAGGTGTCACTTAGAACAAAGGGGCGGTAGACGAAGGGCACCAGACGCCAGACGCCATTATAGGGACTAGACGCCATTATAGGGCGGTGGCTGACTACTTAGCTTCCTCTTTTCTAGTTTTCTTGTTCACGTACACTATGTGGCCATTTTGGTTCCATCCACCCTCTTCTTCATGAATAGCGTTTGCAACTTTAAACTAAGCATCTGCTGCCCTTAGCAACCCATAATCTGACAACAGATCTTATTTACGTTTCAAAAAACAGTACACCATTCATCTACTTGTAATCTCCCACCCAAATGCATATCAATTCCACAAACTTTTGCTAATTTCTTTCCCTTTTTTTACGGCATCCTCTCCCTCCCGTTCTAATACCAAATCACAAGCCAAACTGCCCTCTGTGGGCCTAATTAACTTATTTCCCATTTCACATAACTTTTGAATTGAATAGGAGGAGAGGAAAGGAAGAAAGGTTGAAATAAAACAGAAAAGAAATGAAGATATGCAGTGACAGGGTGATATAGAAGATGAGGAAGTGAAGAGATCTCTGTTAAATCTGCAAAAGGGGAGACATGAAACAGACCAGACAAAACACAGAATGTGAGTCAACAACTGGTACTCAGTGAACCATTTTAAACGTCTTCTACACGTCCCAACTCAAAACCCAAACTCCTCGTAATCTTCTGGCTGCTGAGGTTGCAGGGGACACCTTTCACTTCCCTGTCCTGCTATCTTGACCCCAGCCTAAATAACTTCCAACTTCTTACCAACTGAAAATTTCACTGGATAATGTACATTGAATCTGAATACCATTACTTGGGGGACCTCTGGCACTAGAGGTTTGTAACCGAGAATAGATCTCTTATAACCTGGCTCTACCTTTTTAACCAAGCCCCAGGCCTCCTCATTAATGCCAAATAAGAGTCCACAGACGCATCTAGGACATGACTTTACCAACAACAATTGATGTGATGACTGGAGTGAATTCTGGACTTAATCAGATCCTCACGGGATCCGCTGGGCGTAATTTGACGCCTCTTTCCTGGTAACCCATGCTTTACCGCACCCATGCTTTACCGCACAATTATTTGCCCCAGGAGGAGTTTACCGCATCCCGACGCCCTCTCTTGATATCAATCCTCAAGAGAAGTTTAATCACGTCAATTCCATCCGTGAACATATAATCAATCCCTCATTCACAACAGCCGTCACACAACACGATCGATCGACAAAATAAAACACAATATACTCCAAATACAAATACAGGCGGGTCAGAAACAATTGCAGGTTCATCCTATATATAAATAGGCTCGAGACAAGATATATACCTGTCTTTGTGGACCACGGGAAGCCGATGCGGAGACACATAATCACATTCCATTACAATCCCACCGCTGCTATTTGCAACATATGTCTCAAGCGTATCTCGCGTGGCCTCGCGTGACCACATGCATGACCAGACATATGTTGACCTGCCATGCAGTTCGTTGGCAAGCGTACCTAAAATACCCACACCAAAGAACAAAGAGGACCTCTCCTTGTTCCTCATCAGCTGGGATCTCCAACCCCACTATACTTTCAGTCCTCTCTGAGACCAGCACTGAGAGGAATGAAGGTGTAGAATTAGGTGGGTCACAGCCAAGTACTTGTGGGCAATCTGCTTTCGGTACACCGACGTCAGATTCTACCAGGCAAATTTCCCTGCCCCAGCTGCTGCACTGCCAAAAGAAGTTCGCTCCCAGCCATCCACATGCCCAGTGGTTGAATGCTAGCTTGGCTAAATTGCTAGCACTTTAACTGCTGCCTTTTCAGTTGGTAGACTCTGCCCCCTTCCGTGAGTTTGTGGAATGTGCGGTTCCTCAGTGGCAGGTGCCCAAACGCCACTTTTTCTCACGGAAGGCGATTCCGGCTCTCTACCAGCATGTGGAAGGCAATGTCTTGGCCTCGCTGGACAGGGCGGTCAGCGGTAAGGTGCATATTACCGCTGACTCATGGTCCAGCAGGCATGGACAGGGATGTTACCTATGTTTCACGGCGCATTGGGTGACTCTGCTGGCAGCTGGGAAGGATGCAGGACAAGGTGCAGTAGTGTTGGAGGTTTTTCCACCACCACGCCTCAAAAATGCCACTACTAATGATTGTGACACACCTCTCTCCTCCAACCCCTCCTCTTCTTCTTCCTCCATGGCCTCTTCCTGTGCTTTGTCCTCGGAACCAGCGGTTCTCGGTAGCCCTTCAAGGGGCTATGCAAGTATGCAGGCCAAAAGATGCCATGCGGTGCTTGAGCTGGTGTGCTTGGGGGACAGGAGCCCCACTGGGGCAGAGGTTCTGTCAGCTCTGCAGGGGCAGGTTCAGAGGTGGTTGACACCACGCCAACTTAAGGCAGGAATGGTGGTTTGCGACAATGGCACCAACCTCCTCTCTGCCCTCCGACGGGACAAATGACCCATGTGCCCTGTTTGGCTCACGTCCTTAACTTGGTGGTGCAGTGGTTCTTGGGCAGGTACCCAGGCTTACAGGTTGTCCTGAGGCAGGCCAGGAAAGTCTGTGTGCATTTGGCCGGTCATATAATGCCAGTGCTCGGCTGGCAGACCTCCAAAAGGAGTTTAACCTGCCCAAGAACCGCCTAATCTGTGACATGCCCACCAGGTGGAACTCAATGTTAGCCATGCTGCATCGGCTGCACACGCAGCAGAGGGCCATCAATGAGTACCTGTGTGACTATGGCACCAGGACAGGGTCAGGGGAGCTTGTTTTTTTTCCCCACGCCAGTGGGCCATGATCAGGAATGCACGCACTGTCCTGTCACCATTTGAGGAGGCCACGAGGATGGTGAGCAGTGACAGTGCATGCATCAGTGACACTGTCCCCCTTGTCCACCTGTTGGAGCACACACTGTGTGGAATAATGGACAGGGCACTTGAGGCAGAACAGAGGCAGGAAGAGGAGGACTTCCTTAGCTCTCAAGGCCCCCTTTATCCAGACAGTGTTCCTGCGTGCCCACCGATCACACAGGAAGAGGACGAGGACAAGGAGGAGGAGGAGGATTGTGTCAGTATGGAGGTGGAGCCTGGCAATCAGCATCAGCAGCAGTCTTTAAGGGATAAGTCCCAAGAAACACATGGACTTGTACGTGGCTGGGAGGAGGTGGCTGCAGAACATGTCGTCCTTAGTGACCCAGAGGACTCCGGATCGAATGCCTCAGCAAACCTACGCTGCATGGCCTCCCTGATCCTGCAAAGCCTGCGTAAGGATCCTTGTATTCGTGGTATCAAGGAGAAGGACCAATACTGGCTGGCAACCCTCCTTGATCCACGTTACAAGGGTAAGGTTGCGGACCTTATCTTGCCATCGCAGAGGGAGCAGAGGATGAAAAATGTTCGGGAGGCCTTGCAGAAAGATCTTTGCAATGCGTTCCCAGAGACTGGGAGGTTACCAACTCCTGTTTCTGGAAAACGTGTTGCTGAGGCTTCGGTCAGTCAAAGAAGGAGCGATGGAGAAGGTGGCCATTTGACTGATGTGTTCAGACAATTTTTTGGTCCGCAGCCCCAAGGTATGATCAGTTCCAGCAACCATCGCCAGCGTCTGTTTTACATGGTGCAGGAATTCCTAGGGGCAAGATCTGACTTGGACACCTTTCCCACCAAAAATCCTCTGAGTTACTGGGTCTTGAGGATGGATCACTGGCCAGAGCTTGCACAGTATGCAATTGAGCTACTGGCCTGTCCTGCATCCAGCGTTCTTTCGGAACGCACATTCAGTGCTGCTGGAGGCTTTGTAACCGATCACAGGGTGTGTCTGTCCACCGACTCGGTCGATCGACTGACCTTCATAAAAATGAATCAGTCTTGGATCACCACCAGCTACCAAGCACCTGACGCTGATGTAACCGAATAATTTTTTTTGAAATGTCAGATTCCTTCAAAGACTGCCTATGCTGATGCTGAGTGACTATCCTGAGTAATTATCCTCTTCCTCCTCAAAGATCACGCTGATAGCTTGTAAGAACATTTTTGGTTCTGGGCTCCAGCACCAGTGCCTAAGGCCCAATTTTTCAGCCCCTGTTTAACAGGGGCATGTAATTATAATTTTTGATGCAATACTTTGCAGCAGGGCTCGTTTCTGTGTTTCAACTAGAGTACCTGTGAGGGGTTGCAGTGTTGTGGCACCAGCACCAGTGCCTAAGGCCCAATTTTTCAGCCCCTGTTTAACAGGAGCGTGTAATTACAATTTTTGATGCAATACTTTGCAGCAAGGCTCGTTTCTGCGTTCCAACTAGAGTATCTGTGAGGGGTTGCAGTGTTGTGGCACCAGCACCAGTGCCTAAGGCCCAATTTTTCAGCCCCTGTTCAACAGGGTCATGTAATTACAATTCTTGATCTAATATTTCACAGCAGGGCCCATTTCTGCACCCACCAAGAGCAAGTGAGGACTTACAGTGTTGTGGCACTAGCACCACCACCACCAAAGGCACAATTTTTCTGCCCCTGTTCAACAGGGGCATGTAAGTACAATTCTTGATCTAATATTTCACAGCAGGGCCCTGTGAGGGCTTACAGTGTTGTGGCCACAACAACACCTAAGGCCCACATTTCTGCTGAGTATATAGGGCAGGCCCCTACTTTCAAACATCCAACTTACAAATGACTCCTACTTGCAAACGGAAGGAGACAAGAGGAAGTGAGATGAAATCTACCCCTTGGAAAGGAAATTCTCTCCTGTAAGAGTTAATATGGGAAAAACGTTTCTCCTTTCTACTGATGCTTTATCACCAATCCTTGTTTCACAAAAAAAAACACATTTTCAAAAAACATTTGTCATTGGGACAAAAAATTAGGTGAAATCTTCTGAAGAGGAGCACAGACAGCAAAACACATGTCACAGGGGTGATAACCCTTCCCTATGTTTTCCAAAAAGCTTAAAATAGATTTTTTGGCTGGAGCTAAACACGTTAAAAATGTACCAGTTCAAAATTACAAACAGATTCTACTTAACAACAAACCTACAGTCCCTGTCTTGTTTGCACCGCCTGTATACTGCAGATCAGAGTATATAGGGCCTGGTGGCCCCACGCCTTTCCTTTTTTTAATTTAGGTGCGGGGTTCCCCTTAATATCCATACAAGACCCAAAGGGCCTGGTAATGGACTGGGGGGTACCCATGCTGTTTGTCTCACTGATTTTCATCCATATTGCCAGGGCCCGACATTACATTAAAGCTGCAAGCAGTTTTAAATTACTTTTTTTTCCTTTAAAAATGACATTTTGTGCAGGGACCGTTCTAAGCACGGGAAACACGCGCCACTTTACAGGCATACTATAGACACCCCCCAGGTACGATATTTTAAGGAATATTTCACTTTTTTTAAATTTTAAGCATCATTAAAATCACTGCTCCCGAAAAAAACAGCCATTTTTAAACGTTTTTTTTTGCATTGATACATGTCCCCTGGGGCAGGACCCGGGTCCCCAAACCCTTTTTAGGACAATACCATGCAAATTAGCCTTTAAAATTAGTACTTTTGATTTTGAACGTTCGAGTCCAATAGACGTCAATGGGGTTCTAACGTTCTTGCAAATTTTCGGCCCGTTCGCAGGTTCTGGTGCAAACCGAACCGGGGGCTGTTCGGCTTATCCCTATTTAGGAGTATAGTGACCATTTGTAAGCATTAGCAACATAAAACTAACACACAGTGAACTACTCTTTTCAGTCAGAAACATATCTGTTGCATTAGACATATTACTAGTTTAGCTAATCCATTTTGTTGACCATCTGAAAATTTAGAGTTTTTTTTTTTTTTAACATCAAAAGGTTTATTGAAAGCAAATTCAGATTTATGCCATGTACACACGGGCTGACTTTTTGACCAAACTCATCCGCTGGAACGAATCCGTCAGACAATCCGACCGTGTGTGGGCTTCATCAGACTTCCGACTGACCTTTTCGGTTGAAAATCAGACGGACTTTAGATTTGAAACATGTTTCAAATCTTTCCGATGGATTTGAGTCCGGTCGAAAAATCTGTTCGTCTGTATGCTAGTCCGACAGACGAAAACCGACGCTAGGACAGCTATTGGCTACTGGCTATTAACTTCCTTATTTTAGTCCGGTCATATGTCATCACGTATGAATCCGTCGGACTTTGGTGTGATCGTGTGTAGCCAAGTCAGTTCGTTCAAAAGTCTGTCGGAAGTCCGTCAAAAGACCTTTGATGCCGAAAAAGTCCACCCGTGTGTACAGGGCATAACAAATAAAAGCATTATTTCAACATTAATATAAGTACATAAATAAGTATCACAAGATGGACAGTAGAGGAGCGTTTTGTCTGACAAAAGACATGGGGTTTGCATATTGTGTTAATGTCCCTCAGCAAGTAAAGGTATACAGCGGCCAAACTCTCACTGAGGGCCTGGCCTGCTCCTTACAACCAAAAGTCAGAGACCAGAATATTCTACATAAAGTGATACATATCTGGTCATTTAGCTTTGATTTCACAAAGATAGACGGATATAATAGGTTAAGAAGAAAAGGATAGGGGTAGAAAAAGAAGAACTTGGAAAGGATTATCTGCAATCAGGTAGGGTTCTCTCCCCGCTCAGTGCGATTTGTGTGTGAGCCTAAAAATGAGCAGTAGCATAGTTGCCCATTTGGGCATTAACCATTCATTAGGTGTTCATAGACAGTTGAGACCTTGAAGTAGAGCCATGGGGACCATGTTTTATGGTATCTTTCTATAGTGTCTGAGGTTAGTGACAAAGTGTCTTCCATTTGACAAATCTCTGAGATTTTCTGAAGCCAGTTTTGTATTGACAGTGCCTGTGTGCTTTTCCAACAAAACGGTATCAAGGCCTTAGCGGCATTCGGTAGATGCTTTGTTAGGGATTTTTTATATTATTTATACGAAAAGTTGGAAATATTAAGCAATCAGCAAGCTGCATCCGTTCGAAAGTCCGTTGGTTTGAACGTGATGACGTACAAAGGGACTAGAGTAAGGAAGTTCATAGCCAGTAGCCAATAGTTGCCCTTGCGTTGTTTTTTGTCCATCGGACTAGTATACAGACGAATGGATTTTTCGACTGGACTCGAGTCCGTCGGAAAGATTTGAAACATATTCTAAATTTAAAGTTCGTCTGATTTTCGACAGAAAATGTCCGCTGAAGGTCCGATGAAGCCCACACACGGTCGGATTGTCCGACGGATTGGTTCCGTCGGAAACCAGTCCATTTGAAAAGTCCGGTCATGTGTACAGGGCATAAGTCAGTCAGCAGTCTGTGGAAGAAAGGTTGTCTCATCCTATCTGTGATGAAGCTATGAATTTGAAAGTAGGACCAGAGAGGTAAGTGAGGGAGTTTGTTGTAATCCTTCAGTGCGGAAAAGTCTTTAATTCTATTGTTATGAAAACAGTCCCCAGTGGTGAGCTGCTTCTTGGGGTCTTGAGAATGAAAAGCTATATTGTCTATCCCTGGGACAAATTTGGGATTTTTTTGCAGTGGGGTTAGCGGGCTAAGTGACGAGGTTAGGTCAAACTTTTTGGTTACCGTCTGGAACACACTCATAGTGGCTCCGGTCATGTCATGAGAAGGTCTACCCGTTGGTGGCGCTATCGCTCCCTTGGATCGCAGTACCAGTGTCCATCAGCAGGTGTCTTCCTACACCTAGGACCTGCAGTAGGAGGTCTTTCCTGCTGGTGGCACTGTTGCATCCTCGGGCCGTAGTACCGGCGGCAACCAGCGGGTGCACTCTGGCAGTGTGGAGCAAACAGCTCACACTGCGCTCAGCTGTAACGTGAGGTCAATCACCACAGCCTTACAAATACCCGGCAAGCCCTCATGGGCTCGCCTTGGTATCTTTCTCTCTCCCTGCGTTCTGACCCTGCTGCCTGTTTGACTTTGAGCCTGCTATCCGCCTTGTCCTGATTTGATCCCATCCCTATCCTGAGGCCTTCCTAGTCCTGTCCCTTCCGTTCCTGGCTCCCTTGGATCCCTGCCCTGAACCCCATCCATCCATCCTCTCCTTGTCCTGTTCAGGTTCCCGTCCTTACCCTTCTGCTGACTTCCCTGTGTATGACCTTGGCTTGGCTTGTTTACGATTACGGTATCTCCCTTTACATATATATATATACATTGTTGTTTGTAGTGGGTTGTTGTGTGGGTTTTTGCACTGTTTGTTCCTGTCACTTATCACTTGTTAATAAACACCATTTCACTTACATGTGTTTCTGGTCTCCTCTGTGCAGTCCACACAGTCTGGTCTACTAGTCTCCTGACAGTATACCAAGGCCATCCCTGACCAGACGTGGCTGCACTGAGAAACCGTCCTGTTACGGTGGGCGCGCAAAATGGACTTTGATGAAATTGTCTATTATTCTCTGCTGGCGGCAGAGGATAATGAATATTGTTGTCAGACTCTTAAAGATTGGACCCGAGACCAACTGCTGGAAACAATACAAACCGCCCATTTACTTGTAGATCAAGGTCATGTGTTATTTGAGGATGTTCTGCCTTTGATCCAATTATGTACAAAGTCAGCCTCATCATGCATTCCCGAAGGTAGTGACGATTTCTCCCCTCCTTTCAGTTGTGACCAGGTGGAATCCCTGGTATGGTTGTTAGAGGATGATCCGGCTTACTTTGATGAACATTATTCCGCTTGTTCCCAGCAGGTGTTATCCGATTGCATTTATTCAGTACAATCTCTGGTTAGTCAGGCTGTATGTAAATCAGCGTTTGTTCAACCTTTGCTGCAGGCATGGTCAGATCTCCTATCTTTAGCTAAGCCACAACATTCCAGCCCTGCCATTAATCATCTGCCTTCCAAAAGATCTATCTCCCCGTCACCTATGGCAACCTCAGCTACAACCCAGTTTAATCAGTTCCCTACCAAATACTATCACCCAGTCTCCAAGTGTCGCACCTATCCTGCTTTCAATTCACCTGTCTCTTCTCCTCCACCTGTAACAGTCCCACAAAACCCCTCTCTAGCTACAGTTCCTTGGTCTTCCTTCGATCCAGCTACTTTCTTTGCTTACAGCCCTGCACCTACATACAAAACTGCACGGGCTAAACCAAAGAAGAAGCAAAAATTCTTCCCAACCCACACCATCTTGCCAGTAACCCAACCTGTTCCAGCTTTGCAGTCTGACCTTCCAGCTCGCCAGTCTGATGTTCCAGCCTTCCAGTCTGATGTTCCAGCCTTCCAGTCTGATGTTCCAGCTTTGCAGTCTGCTGTTCCAGCCTTCCAGTCTGCTGTTCCAGCCTTCCAGTCTGCTGTTCCAGCTTTGCAGTCTGCTGTTCCAGCCTTCCAGTCTGCTGTTCCAGCCTTCCAGTCTGCTGTTCCAGCTTTGCAGTCTGACGTTCCAGCTCGCCAGTCTGATGTTCCAGCCTTCCAGTCTGCTGTTCCAGCCTTCCAGTCTGCTGTTCCAGCCTTCCAGTCTGATGTTCCAGCCTTCCAGTCTGCTGTTCCAGCTTTGCAGTCTGATGTTCCAGCCTTCCAGTCTGATGTTCCAGCCTTCCAGTCTGATGTTCCAGCCTTCCAGTCTGCTGTTCCAGCTTTGCAGTCTGACGTTCCAGCTCGCCAGTCTGATGTTCCAGCCTTCCAGTCTGATGTTCCAGCCTTCCAGTCTGATGTTCCAGCTTTGCAGTCTGATGTTCCAGCTTTACAGTCTGATGTTCCAGCTCGCCAGTCTGACGTTCCAGCTCGCCAGTCTGATGTTCCAGCCTTCCAGTCTGATGTTCCAGCCTTCCAGTCTGCTGTTCCAGCTTTGCAGTCTGCTGTTCCAGCCTTCCAGTCTGCTGTTCCAGCCTTCCAGTCTGCTGTTCCAGCTTTGCAGTCTGATGTTCCAGCCTTCCAGTCTGATGTTCCAGCCTTCCAGTCTGATGTTCCAGCCTTCCAGTCTGCTGTTCCAGCTTTGCAGTCTGATGTTCCAGCCTTCCAGTCTGATGTTCCAGCCTTCCAGTCTGCTGTTCCAGCTTTGCAGTCTGACGTTCCAGCTCTGCAGTCTGATGTTCCAGCTTTGCAGTCTGATGTTCCAGCTTTGCAGTCTGATGTTCCAGCCTTCCAGTCTGATGTTCCAGCTTTGCAGTCTGATGTTCCAGCTTTACAGTCTGATGTGCCTGCCTCCCAGTCTGTCGTCCCGATGCCTGCCTTCCAGCTCGATGTCCCTGCCTTCCAGCCGGATGTCTTGCAGCTTGCCTTCCAGCCTGATGTCTTGATGCCTACCTACCAGTCTGATGTGCCAGCTTTCCAGATTGATGTGCCAGTTTCCCAGATTGATGTGCCAGTTTCCCAGATTGATGTGCCAGTTTCCCAGATTGATGTGCCAGTTTCCCAGATTGATGTGCCAACTTCCCAGTTTGCTGTACCAGCTTCCCAGCCTGATGCCTTGCAGCTTGTCTTCCAGCCTGATGTCTTGATGCCCACCTACCAGTCTGATGTGCCAGCTTCCCAGTCTGATGTGCCAGCTTCCCAGATTGATGTGCCAGCTTCCCAGATTGATGTGCCAGCTTCCCAGATTGATGTGCCAGCTTCCCAGATTGATGTGCCAGCTTCCCAGCCTGATGCCTTGCAGCTTGTCTTCCAGCCTGATGTCTTGATGCCTACCTGCCAGTCTGATGTGCCAGCTTCCCAGTCTGATGTGCCAGCTTCCCAGTCTGATGTGCCAGCTTCCCAGATTGATGTGCCAGCTTCCCAGATTGATGTGCCAGCTTCCCAGATTGATGTGCCAGCTTCCCAGATTGATGTGCCAGCTTCCCAGATTGATGTGCCAGCTTCCCAGATTGATGTGCCAGCTTCCCAGCCTGATGCCTTGCAGCTTGTCTTCCAGCCTGATGTCTTGATGCCTACCTGCCAGTCTGATGTGCCAGCTTCCCAGTCTGATGTGCCAGCTTCCCAGTCTGATGTGCCAGCTTCCCAGTCTGATGTGCCAGCTTCCCAGATTGATGTGCCAGCTTCCCAGATTGATGTGCCAGCTTCCCAGATTGATGTGCCAGCTTCCCAGATTGATGTGCCAGCTTCCCAGTTTGCTGTCCCAGCTTCCCAGCCTGATGTCTTGCAGCTTGCCTTTCAGCCTGATGCCTCGAAGATTGCTTCTCAGTCTGATGTGCCAGCTTCTCAGTCTGATGTGCCAGCTTCTCAGTCTGATGTGCCAGCTTCCAAGTCGGATGTTCCAGCTTTCCAGTCTGATGTTCCAGCCCTCCAGCCTGATGTTCGGGTGTCTGCCCTCCAGCTCAAGTGGTTCCTGTCATCTGCTGCCCAGCTCAAGTGGTTCCTGTCGTTTGCTGCCCAGCTCAAGTGGTTCCTGTCGTTTGCTGCCCAGCTCAGGTGGTTCCTGCCGTCTGCTGCCCAGCTCAAGTGGTTCCTGCCGTCTGCTGCCCAGCTCAAGTGGTTCCTGCCGTCTGCTGCCCAGCTCAAGTGGTTCCTGCCGTCTGCTGCCCAGCTCAAGTGTTTCCTGTCGTCTGCTGCCCAGCTCAAGTGTTTCCTGTCGTCTGCTGCCCAGCTCAAGTGTTTCCTGTCGTCTGCTGCCCAGCTCAAGTGTTTCCTGTCGTCTGTTGCCCAGCTCAAGTGTTTCCTGTCGTCTGCTGCCCAGCTCAAGTGGTTCCTGTCGTTTGCTGCCCAGCTCAAGTGGTTCCTGTCGTTTGCTGCCCAGCTCAAGTGGTTCCTGTCGTCTGCTGCCCAGCTCAAGTGGTTCCTGTCGTCTGCTGCCCAGCTCAAGTGGTTCCTGTCGTCTGCTGCCCAGCTCAAGTGGTTCCTGTCGTCTGCTGCCCAGCTCAAGTGGTTCCTGTCGTCTGCTGCCCAGCTCAAGTGGTTCCTGTCGTCTGCTGCCCAGCTCAAGTGGTTCCTGTCGTCTGCTGCCCAGCTCAAGTGGTTCCTGTCGTCTGCTGCCCAGCTCAAGTGGTTCCTGTCGTCTGCTGCCCAGCTTAATGACTCTGACATGCTAGCAGTACCCACTGTCCAGGTTGATGTACCCGATGCCCGGCCTGATGTGCCCTCATCTGTCCAGTTGAGGGTCATGAACTTTGAACAGATACACCTTGTTGGAGCGTCCGGAGGCCGCTCCTTTAGGGGGGGGTACTGTCATGAGAAGGTCTACCCGTTGGTGGCGCTATCGCTCCCTTGGATCGCAGTACCAGTGTCCATCAGCAGGTGTCTTCCTACACCTAGGACCTGCAGTAGGAGGTCTTTCCTGCTGGTGGCACTGTTGCATCCTCGGGCCGTAGTACCGGCGGCAACCAGCGGGTGCACTCTGGCAGTGTGGAGCAAACAGCTCACACTGCGCTCAGCTGTAACGTGAGGTCAATCACCACAGCCTTACAAATACCCGGCAAGCCCTCATGGGCTCGCCTTGGTATCTTTCTCTCTCCCTGCGTTCTGACCCTGCTGCCTGTTTGACTTTGAGCCTGCTATCCGCCTTGTCCTGATTTGATCCCATCCCTATCCTGAGGCCTTCCTAGTCCTGTCCCTTCCGTTCCTGGCTCCCTTGGATCCCTGCCCTGAACCCCATCCATCCATCCTCTCCTTGTCCTGTTCAGGTTCCCGTCCTTACCCTTCTGCTGACTTCCCTGTGTATGACCTTGGCTTGGCTTGTTTACGATTACGGTATCTCCCTTTACATATATATATATACATTGTTGTTTGTAGTGGGTTGTTGTGTGGGTTTTTGCACTGTTTGTTCCTGTCACTTATCACTTGTTAATAAACACCATTTCACTTACATGTGTTTCTGGTCTCCTCTGTGCAGTCCACACAGTCTGGTCTACTAGTCTCCTGACAGGTCAATGGGTGTCGTTTTACTGATTGGTGTTGGCACCTCCAAGGTATCCATGGGGTGAATTTCAAAGGGATGGAGTTTAAGGACTCTTCCAAGATGACCCAATCTTTGGATTTACTGTGGCAGAGCCAGTCACTCACTCTTGTGAGGTGAGAGGCCAGGTAATAGTTGTGGAAGTGTGGTAGTCCCATTCAATCATGGTCTTTTGGCCTAGTCAGTCAGTCAGTTGTTTATGACCCCAAAGGAATCGCAATAACATGGATTGTAGTGTTTTAAAGAAGTTCTGCAGGATTTTGATAGGGAGCGATCTTAATAGGTACAACAGTCAGGGGAGGATAATCATTTTGAGTATAGCAGCTCTTCCGAACCATGAGAAGAATTTGGAATGGCAGGTCAGTAAATCTTTAGTAATAGTGCGTAGCAGTTGTGGGAAATTTTGGTCGTAGATGGTTGTCAGTCTTGGGATTAGTTTAACTCCGAGATATTTGAGAGCTGTTGTAACCCGAACTGCGAAATGGACAGTTCTCCTTTGTTCTAGTGAGTGTGTTCTCTGTCATCCTAATGTTCATCGCCTCAGATTTTGTAAAATTAATTTTAAGGTTGGAAACATATCCGTAGTGTGTGAATTCCTTGATTAGGTTGGGAATTGTGGTTTAGTTAGAAAGAACAAAAGGTCGTCAGCATATGCTGCTGTCTTGTATTCTCTGTCAGCTATCTCAAAACCTGTGATAGATTTGTTTTTATTGACCCGTCTGATGAGTGGTTCTAGCGAAAGGATGAACAGTAGTGGTGACAAAGGGCAGCCCTGCCTTGTACCGTTAAAGATCAGGACTTTGTCAGACAAAGTGCCGTTTATGTTCAACCGAGTCCGGCGGACAATTCGACCGTGTGTGGGCTTCATCGGACCCGCAGCGGACTTTTTTGATCGAAAATCTGACGGACTTTAGATTTGGAACATGTTTCAAATCTTTCCAACGGACTCCAGTCCGGTCGAAAAATCAGCTCGTCTGTATGCTAGTCCGACGGACGAAAACCGACGCTAGGGCAGCTATTGGCTACTGGCTATCAATTTCCTTATTTTAGTCTGGTTGTATGTCATCACGTACGAATCTGTCCGACTTTGGTGTGATCGTGTGTAGGCAAGTCCATTTGTTCGGAAAGTCCGTCGGAAGTCCACGGAAAGTCCGTCAGATAGACTGTCGGACCAGTCCGGACGAAAAGTCCGCTCGTGTGCACACGGCATTAGACCAACATGACTACACGTAGCAAGCATGTAGTCCCAAGAGACCCTGTCAAAGGCCTTCTCCGCATCTGTGGACAGGAGAGGGCCCTCGAGGATCTGGGTATGCGCTGCATGGGTCAGAAGCAAGGCTTTGATGATATTGTCTTTTGCCTCTCTGCCCGGCATAAACCTGACCTGTTCTGGGCCAATCAAGGAACGGAGAAGGGGTTGTAGCCTGTTGGCTATTACTTTTGCTAGGAGCTTGAGGTCTAAGTTTAGTAAAGAGATAGGCTTATAACTTGAGCACTTGGTGGGGTCTTTCTCTGTCTTAGGTATTACTGCTATATGGCCTGAAAGAAAATCAGGTGGCACCTGTTTGGGCTAGGAGACAGAATTCCAAGCCCTAATTAGAGGGGCCGAAAGGATATCGCTGAATGTTTTATAGTATGTGAAGGTATAACCATCCGGACCCAGGCTTTTCCCCGATTTAAGACCCTTAATTGCCACCTGAATTTCTGCCAGGGATATCTGGTCTTCTAGGAGGGTCGCCTTAGCTTCTTCTATTTGGGGTAGTCCAGTATCATTTAACTAATCCCGTATCGCCTGCATTCTGTCTTCCAGTACTGTGGGAGGTTTGTGTTGGTGTGGCAAGATATAGACTTTTGTGTAAAATTGGTGGAACTGGGCAGCTATGGCTTCTGAGGTTACCGCTAATGTCCCATCCTGTGACTTGACGCCTGAAATGTTGTTGGTGGAGTTGGCGTCTTTTAGTGCCCTGGCCAGTAATCTGCCCGCCTTGTCCCCTAACTCATAGTATTTTTTTTTTTTAAATAGCATCCTTTTAGTTTTGGCCTCAAATATTTGCTGTAGTGCTTTCCTGGTATCTAACAGTTGCCTAGCAGACTGTGTAGCCAGGGATTGTTTGTGAGTGGCTTCCAACTGTTGTATTTTGTCGGTCAGTTTTTTAATTTCCTATTCTTGCATCTTTTTTCGCTGGGCACCCATTTGAATTAATTCTTCCCTTATAGTGCATTTGTGCGCTTCCCATATCATCATAGGGTCCATGTCTGGGGTGTTATTGGATTTTAAGAAGTCGGAGATTGCTGTCCGAATGCGAGGGAGTAGGTCAGGGTCTGTCAGCAGGGAAATGTTCAGTCTCCAGGTGTTTGGCCTAGTCACAGGTGTACAGAGGTCCGCAACCAGTGATATGGGCGCATGATCAGAAAGCAATTGGATGCCTATATGGGCCTCTGTCACCGTCTGTAGGTCCCTTTGGGTGATGTACAGGTGATCGATAGATGAATATCGGTCATGTGGGATTGAGTGGAGGGTGAAGTCTTGAGACTCCGGGTGGAGGAACCGCCAGGTGTCCACCTGCTATAGGGAGCTCAGGAGATGTTTTATTCTTTTAAGGGCTCGGTACGTGATGCAGGATTTTCCAGTGGAGGAGTCAATGGTAGGATTCAATTGAATATTGAAATCTCCCCGCCTGATGTGAAACCTTTGAGTCCCTGTATGACCTTTTGACAAAAGGTTACTTGGGCCGAGTTAGGAAAGTAAACATTTTCCAACGTAATTGTCCTGGCTCTATAGGTTCCTTTAAGGAATACGTACCGGCCCTCAGGGTCCACTGGTTTGTCCTAAAATGAGTTTCCTGTAAGAAAACGAAGTGTGGCCTAACTTTCTTCAGTTCCTGGAGGAGAGAGATGCGTTTCTCTGGGATGTTCAATCCCTTGGTATTGTGTGAAATCACCAGGGGTGTCTTTCCAAGCGACAATAATGCCCCATACACATGGTCGGATTTTCCGACGGAAAATGTGTGATAGGACCTTGTTGTCGGAAATTCCGACCATGTGTAGGCTCCATCACACATTTTCCATTGGATTTTCCGACACACAATTTTTGAGAGCAGGATATAAAATTTTCCGACAACAAAATCCATTGTCGGAAATTCCGAACGTGTGTACACAAATCCGAAGGACAAATTGCCACACATGCTCAGAATAAATAAAGAGATGAAAGCTATTGGCCACTGCCCCGTTTATAGTCCCAACGTATGTGTTTTACGTCACCGCGTTCAGAACGATCGGATTTTCCGACAACTTTGTGTGACCGTGTGTATGCAAGACAAGTTTGAGCCAACATCCGTCGGAAAAAATCCTACGATTTTGTTGTCGGAATGTCCGAACAAAGTCCGACCGTGTGTACGCCCTATTAGCCATCACTAAGACCCAGGAAAGGAGGTGCTTTTTATGAACTCTGCAAGATAGATCTCGATTATCTGGTGGTTATCACACTTCACACTGAGTCAGGGAGAGGTATCATTAGTAGAGCAGAGGTAAAAGAAGAATAGGGAGGAGTAAAGAGATCGGCGAAAAGGGGATTCAGAGATAGAACATGAATCCAATGTAACTGGAGTAACAATGAGGAGAAAAAACTTTAGGTTATATAACACAATAGCTAAAGTATCAGGTTAGTGCATCTGGGTCGTGGGACCCTCGGCCCTGGTACACTTTATTGGTATGTAGATAGGCGACCACATTGTGTCAATGTGGATCAACCCTGTAAAAATGGCTGAGCAAAAATCTTTAGGATTCTACACATTTCCCGGGAGTCTGTGGGGGGACCACCTAGTCACTGTGGGAGTCCGCTACTTGGAGTATGTCAGACCCCAAATTTTGGACATTCACAAGCTACTGTGTGGGGGGCAGTGGGGTCTATCTCTGGGCAGTAAGCCAAGTA
The DNA here is from genome assembly GCA_037952925.1 of Lithobates clamitans. Taxonomy (NCBI): domain Eukaryota; kingdom Metazoa; phylum Chordata; class Amphibia; order Anura; family Ranidae; genus Lithobates; species Lithobates clamitans. The sequence goes on from JBBGZY010000272.1 coordinate 5,021,753, forward strand.
AAGTTCCTGGACCCATTGTCTTCCAGAGGTTGCAACCCCAGTCAGAGCTGTGGAGCAGCTTAGAGAGAGCACAAGCAGTACCAATGGTGTCAGGCTTTGAGTCCCCTCATCCTGGACTACGACTATGGGTTGAGGATATGCTGTGGGGTCATCCATCTGGAGTCAGATTGAATGTTTAATCAGGGCCTCAAGCTGTGTGGGCCACCAGTTCCATCAATCGGGCCAAAGCTTCAAGGCCTGGACACACTTAAGGCATAAGTATAGTAAAGCCTGACAAGGGAAGAGATAACTCCAGAAAGGTGTGGGTGGCAGATTCTAATTCAGGTAGTGGGTGTTGATGGGGTAGGATCTGGGTTTGTAAGGATGCTCTTTTACTCCGCTGCATGGGACCTGTGTATCTTAGATCATGCTCCCTGAGTTGTCTAGGAGTGGGCGCAATGCTCTATGGTTTTTTAAGGTAATTTGGGAAAGAACTTGGAAGAGCATAATGTGTTCACTATTAAAGACAATGTGATCATTCCTGCGTGCCTTTCTCATAATGTCTTCCTTGAGTGGGTAGCTCTGCAGGCAGCAAATAATGTCTCTTGGAGGAGCAGTGTCCAGGCCCCTGGATCTGAGGGCTTGGTGAGCCCTTACAAACTCTATGTCAGCGTCCTCCTGTCTTTCTAGTAGAGTGTTAAACACCCTTCACAGTGCAGGGATGATCTGGTCAGGGTCCACAGTCTCTGGAATCCTCCTTACCCATATATTATTCCTGTGCCCTCTGTTGTCCTCCAAATGTCTGTTCATTTCTATGAACTGGGTGGCATGGGATTCTGCAACTTTCTCCAATCTATGCAGCACTCTGTCCCTGTGTCTGCTGTGGCCTCTACAGTCACTATCTTTTCATTGGGGACTGGTAGGTTAGACTTTAGGTCTGTGATGGCTGCCGAGAATGTTGACTTTATGTCAGCAGTGAACCCAGACATGTCTGCATATGTGAGAGGTTTGTTGGAGCAATTACAGCCCCTACCTGACTCCTCCATCGCCGACTGCGAGTCCTCACTGTAGTCTTCCTCCTCATGTTGGGCCTGCCCCATCTTGGGGCCTGCTACTGTGCCTCATGCTGCTGGCTGGGATTTAAGTAAGTCAGAGATTCTTCTGGCGGCAGACAAAGCCATGGAATCACGGCAGGATCTGGAGTGGGCTGACTGGTGTGGCAGTTTGCCCATTTCCAGGTCGATGTGAGCAGGGTGTCCGGCTGTAGGCTGTGTCATTCAAGGAGCTCCTCTAGTGCACGTCCATCCCGGTCGCTCACCAAGCCACGCCCCAAAATTTTTTTAGAGGTTTGCTTCTTTTGAGTGCCAGTCATACCAAGTCCTTATGGTTATTATAATCATCTATATCTCTCCTTATTTTTTGGAGTTTTATTTTCATGAGTAAAGGACTCAAATTTTTAGACTCCTTTTCATAGTTTCCTGTTGTTGAGAAATGTAGCACCTCATAAGTGCCATGGGTGTGAATTGTTTGTAATAACTCAGAAATTTTTGGTGCTGTTGGTGTTTTCCAGTGTCTGAAGAATACTATAGTAAGACGTGTAGCTAGTAGGACTTGTGATACTACAATTTTATAGGGCAAGAGTAAGAGTATAGCGTGTCACTCAAGTGACAATATTGCCATTCCTGGTGTTAATGATTGTTGGAGACCTGTGATAATACATATGTCTTTCCACTTGGGACCATAGTAACCATAGCTGTGGGTACGTCCATAAAATATGGATTAGTGTACCTGAGCAGCCGCATAATCTCCAGCATTTTGGGGAGACCTTTGAGATGTGGTGGGGAGTGAGATACCATCAAAGTGTTATCTTTTGCTGCATTTACCAAAGGTTTGTGCTTTTTGTGGAAGTATAAGTGAGGCGTACGTTTTTTTTCCCAGTGTTGGGTTGTGTACTTTCCTTCTATTTCCTGTTCCCACACTATCATTGATTGGGATTTTACACATATGTCTTTTTCTTGCAGACCTGAGTAAATAATTGATACACCTTTAGTTAGGATTGAGATTTGTTGGTAGTACTGTGTTATTTTTACAGGTAGCAGTGTAAGTATTTGAGAGTTCTGTTTTAATAAGTGACCTATTTGCTTATGTTTATATTGCTCTGTGGGGGGTAGCTGGTATTCTAGTTGTAAGGATCTTCTGGGTAATTAATTCCTTTTCCCATCCATGTAGTAAGGTTGATATATGGTATTAAGTGGGTGATTGCAGAAATGGGGAGTTTCAGAGGCGTTAATCTACCGCTCCACTTTTGATATTTCCGGAGGTGAGTTTATTGTCTAGAGATGTGTTGTGATGTGCGGTCAATAGAAAGTCTTGTAAGTTCCCCTTTGGTATTTGAGCTAGCTCCAATTCCTTCCACAATGTTTTGGAATCAGATGACATCCAATGTTGGAGTTGCGCTAGTATGGCTGCAAAATAATAATCTTGCAAATGTACATGTCCTATTCCACCCGCTTTCCTGTGTTTGATTAACTTACTGAATGCGCATCTCGCCCTCTTACCTTGACAGAGGTAGTTGTTCAGTATTGGTTGTAGGGTATTGAAATAGGAGTTGGGTAATGGGATTGGTAGGGTCCCAAAGAGGTACAATAGTCCAGGTAATATTTGCATCTTAAAGGCTGAAAGCCTACCTAGCCATGACAGTTCAGTTAGAGCAAGTTTATTTAATTTGGCCCTTAGAGTGTTTAGAAAGGGTGTGTAATTGGCCTGTATAAGATCTTCCAGTTTAGGAGTCAGTGTGATACCTAAATATTTGATACCCTCTTTTTTTATATATATATGGAAATGTTTTTGTTCGGTCTTTTCTGGTATGCCTAAGTTTAAAATATAAGATTTGGTCTCATTCACTTTATAGTATAATACCCCATTAAATGTTTACAGTGCTAGATGGAGTGTGGGCAGAGAAGTGTCAGCATTTGTGAGCATCACTATTATGTCATCAGTGAATAGACTTATGATATGATGTTTCAGTCCCACCTTTATACCTGTTATGTTGGGGTGTGAGTGTAGGTATGAGGCCAGAGGCTCCATCAACAAATTAAAAATCAGTGGGGAAAGGGGGCAGCCCTTAGTTATGTCAAATGGGGTAGACAGTGCTCCTGATATATATGCTTGAGCCAGTGGATGGGTATATAGTGCCATTATGGCTGAATAAATGGGGCAGCTGAAACCATACCTAGTTAGCACCTGGGCAAAAAACTGCCAATGTATCCTATCAAACATCTTCTCTACATCCAATGCTAGTAGCAGAGAAGGCGTTTTGGACTTATGGATCACATTTATCAGGAGTCAGGTAGCATCTGCCGTCTGTCGCCCCTTAGTGAATCCAGACTGATCTACATCTATTACTGAAGGTAGTATGTCCACCAGTCTAGTAGCCAATAGCTTTGCACAAATTTTGAGATTGTTGTTTAGCAACAATATAGGCCTAAAGTTCTATGGGGTATCCGGTCTTTCCCAGGTTTTGGTAGGGCAATTATCATGGCTTTAAGCATCTCTGGGGGGGATCGAGGATGAGGCAGCAGCTGAACTAAATATCTCAACCAGATGTGGAATTAATGTATCTTGGAAGGTTTTATAATATTCCCCTGTGAATCCATCTGTCGTACCTCCCAGTTAGTAAAAGGGGAATTTAGATTGTTGAGGTGTTCAGGAGTAGGTTTAGGTAATTTAATTTTTTGTAGGAATGCTTCTATGATGGCTGGTGTTGGTTGTTGAATGGTATGGAGGTTATATAATGAACTATAGTATAGTTAAATGCGTCTGCTATAGCTTGGGGATGATATTGTTTTGTTTGGGTGTTGGGTTGTATTATGTATGGGATTTGGGTTCTATATCTGTGCCCACTAATCTTGTTGGCCAGGAGTTTCCCTGCTCTGTTGCCACTTGTATAATAGGACAATTTGAGTCTCCTTGAGGCCCTTTCAAAGTCCTCTAGGAAGAGCAGTCTAAGGTCATTACGGAGTTGTGTCAGTTGGTCTGTCAGTTGTTGGGATGAGTGGGACAAATTTTGTTTTTCAAGTGCATCTATTTTTTAAATTAATGTCACAGTATGCTGCTGCCTCATCATCTTAGTTCTCGCCCCTTGTTGTATCAAGATACTGCTTGCAAATGCCTTATGGTCACTCCACACTATAAATGGATCGGTAACTGATTCACGGTTATTTTCAAAAAATTCTTTCAGCTGACTGTCAATTCTAGACTTGGTAAGAGCATCCTGGAAAAGTCTAGGGTTATAGCTCCATATGTATGTAGTGTTGTGGGTGGTAGAATCTCCAGCTTTACCAAGGCATGATCCGACCAAGAGATGTTATTAATTTTAGCATCTTTACATTTAAACAGTAACCATTTGTCAACCAAAAATAAATCAATTCTGCTGTAAGATCTGTGGCTGTTTGAGAAGAACGAGTAGTCCCTCTCATTGGTGTTGAGGCATCTCCAGGAGTTAAATAATTCATATGTTCTTATGACCAATCTAAGTGATGGTGAAGAACGTTTTGGTTTGGCGGTGGAATCGAGGGATGGGTCAGGAGTAATATTAAAGTCACCACATATCACCATCAGGCCCTTCTGTATCGACCGGATTTTCTTCATAAGTCTCTGAAAAAACCTAATCTGTCCTGTGTTTGGGACATAAATATTTGCCACTGTGTAGGTGGTAGAGTTAATATCGCACAGCAGGATTATAAAGCGATCTTGTGGGTCTATGTTGACCTTGTGGATTTTGAAGGCTACTGTGTCTCTTATTGCTATCATTACTCTTTTCTTTTTCGCTTCCACATTGGCATTGTATATGAATGGAAACTTAGGATGTGAGCAATTAGGAGGAGACTGGTTGTGAAAGTGTGTCTCCTGGACACATAATATGTTGCACTTTTGGAGAAGGGCTTCTTTCCATAGGGATCTTCTTTTTGCCGGGTGAATGAGACCCTTGGAGTTAATAAAGAAATTAAGGTAATGCTGGTTAATGTGTAGTGTGACAGACCTAGCCAGGAGAGAGACTTTTGGAGGGGACTGAATGCTAGCCTCTTGCCCATCGATCGTGGGCCGTGGCATTTGGGGGAACGGTGCTCTTTGTGAGCTATATGCCTGGGGACCCTTGAGGTGGTATTACTGTGGATTCGGATCCTGGTCCCCCAGGACACACAGACTCTAGGGACCCTGGATTTGCCATATTGGAATAGTGACTGATTCATACCGTTGGGACTCCTACTTTTAAATGCTAATGTCATCAATTCCAGCTACCTGTCTGTTGTCTGCTAAAATGTGTATTGTAAATAAGTCTCTAGTATGGGATCTAAGAGTTATTAGATCCCCATTGTTGTTTGTGTTAATTAACTCTGCTATTGTGATAATGTTAATTGGGGTTTCGGAGCTACAAGATGGCCAGTCTGGCCTAAAGGTCATGTCTGAGTCATCTAGGCTGTCTAAAGGGATTAGTTAATTAGCTCATGTTAATTGGGTTAATTAGGTTACAGCTGTATTGTTAGAGTAATATGAGCAGGAGGTCTGCACCTCCTCTTTTATTGTATAAAAGAGACTGTATTCCTGCAGTAAAGTGAGAGTCCTGGTTGAACTTATATACAGCCTGCCTGGTGTTTGTTCTGAGCTATCACAACTGGGTTAGAACGGCACATAGCTGTAGTTCTAATCCTGGAGCATTGGATGACCGAGCAACCAGATGTTGCGATCTGCAATCTGATTCTATAGCAGCAGAGGAGTGTCGGGAGAGTGGAACCGAGTGAGCAAGGGGCTCGTTACATGTAGTATAAATGATTCACTTACAGTACAGTCAGCGGTATTGTGGTCTGCATCTGAAGAGGGAGTGGTGGCTGGTGGTGCTGTAAAGTGCATGATATCCTCTCTAAAGGTGTCCCTAGTGATCGTTAGAGATGAGAGTTCATTTCTGACTGATGAGCTAAAAAGTTGATTTTTACTTGAACAATAACATAACGTAAAAGTGACTAACAGCAAAACAATGAGAAAAAGAGGTTGGGTGTGACTCATAGCCACTTAGAGAAATAAAGGGGTAAATTAAATATGAGCTCGAAAAGCAGTCCAGACCCAAGGGAAACCCTCCCCATCGGGTAATTACATATTTGGGTATTACCCATAACCAAGTCAGTTGTGAGTGCGAGCGTTCTTTTGGTTAACTGTGCACCACTACGGTTCAGGACTAGTACGGTTGCCAGTCTGACGGGGTTGAGTTTGCGGTTCAGGAATTATCCCCCATGAGTTTAGCAGGGCCATTCCTTTAGCGACTGACTCCATCACATAATCAACACCGTCCTTGGTGACAATCAGCTTTGTCGGAAATCCCCATATGTAGCTTAATTTATGATTTCTGAGGGCTTTTGTTATTGTGTTCGGGTTTCTATGCTTTTGGAGAGTGAACTGAGATAAGTCGGCGTAGAATTGTAAATTGGTGTATGGCATAGGGATTTGATCTCTCTATCTGGACGCTGCCATTAGCCTCTCCTTAGTATGGTAAAAATGTAGTCTCAGTATGACATCTCTGGGTATATTGTCAGAGAGATAAGAGGACTTAGGGAGACGTGTATCTTGTCCACCGTGAAAACTAAAGCAGCCATATCAGACATTGTGTTAAAGAGCTGGGAGGCATAGTTAAGCAAATCTTGCTGCTGGACAGATTCTGAGATTACCCTTATCTTCACATCATTCCTTCTGGATCTGTCCTCTATGTCCACCATTTTGGCTTTAATTACCTCAAGAACATCGGCCGTTCACTTGTTTGCCAAATTTCGAACATTATGGGCCGTTCGCGCCAAATTCCAGCTTCGCATCACGGCCCATAATGCACTGCCTCATCACAGTGCATTGCTGGCTGATGATTGGCCAAGCATGCACTATATTCTGACTCCGATTGTTGTGAAACGATTAATCCCGTGTGAGACCTCTATGCCTGGCCTGTATAAGCAGATATAATCACTGAGGACAATCCCCATCAGATAGCTTGAACTCACCAATACCGATTTCCATTCACAGATGCTTTATTCTGAACATCAGATTACAGCAGATGACAGGATACAAACAGATGAACAGGATGTGGTATTGTGCGGTCAAAAGATGATATTGTCTGTAGCTTACAATGGAGAATACATGTGCCCTGCTACATGTGGCTTGTTAACTGCATAGATGACACAGGAAGTACAAAAACACAGGAAGAAGGGTGGAGCATTACATTCAAAGGAAGTGTGTCATAACATAAGGGAAAAATAAACTTGAGACACAAGTGCATTACCACAAAGGGTCACTAGATGGCAGCATGTAAACTAAACATAAAAGTCCATAGAAAATGGTTAGAAAAACAATATATATAAATTCTATGCCCTGTTGGGGCAGCACACTTCCCATCTGGCATTGGTAAATGTCACTATATATATCAGAACGGTAGTGATACAACTGCAAATAACAACAGTGTAATTTGCTGGTTGTCTTGAAGACCTGAAAGACATAAAGAGCATGCATATGCAAATGCAAAAACAACAACTATTAATTCAAGGCTTCAAGATATGTCAACTTAAGTCCAAGGCACTTTCTTCTTGAAGTCGCAGGTAGGATCCAACAGCGTAGGCAAACAAGTTCATTCTCCAAAGGGTAAGAGCAGAATAAGTTCCGTGATAGGTCTGATGAAGGTCTTTACAGTTCCTTGTCTTGAAACCTTAACCCCCACCTTGCGTACCTTACCGTCATCACTAGGAACGCTTTTTACAATAAGTCCCATGGGCCATTCAATTCTTTCAGCTTGCTGGTCTTTAAGCAGAGCAAGATCTCCAACTTGTATGTTAGAGGTCAGGCATTGCCATTTCCTGCGTCCTTGCAGAGTAGAAAGATACTCCATCTTCCAATGATTCCAGAAGCAGTTGGCGAGGTGTTGTACTTGCTTCCACTGATCATAGCAAAGGTTTCCTGCATTGAAGTTTCCAGGGGGAACAGGAACGGACCCAAACTTCTGGGTAAGAAGAGTAGCTGGAGTAAGGATAGTTGGGGTCTCTGGATCTTTGGACACTGGAACAAGTGGTCTTGAATTGATTATGGCAGATTCTTCTGCCAAGAAGGTAGTTAGAATCTCGTGGGTAAGTCTTGTGGAATTAAAGTCCATAAGCATAGAATCTAATATTTTACGTGTGATACCTATCATTCTCTCCCATGAGCCACCCATGTGGGAAGAATGAGGAGGATTGAAAATCCATGTACAGCCTTTTTCAGCTAACAGGTCTTGGATTGGCCTAGAGTTGAGCTGTAGCTCTCGACAGGCTCCAACATAATTAGTTCCACAGTCAGATCTTAGTGTCTTGACTGGTCCTCTGATAGCTAGGAATCGGCTTAGAGCATTGATAAAACTTGAAGCATCCATAGATTCTATTACTTCAATGAGTACTGCACGCACACTCATGCAAGTGAACAGCACTGCCTATCGTTTGCTATTTGCTTGGCCACCTCGAGTTCTGTGGGCTGTTACCATCCATGGCCCAAAGACATCCAGACCAACATGAGTGAAAGGTGGGTCAGTACTTAACCTGTCAGCTGGCAAATCTGACATTTGCTGTTGCTGGTGTTTCCCTCTCAGTTTGTGGCACTGAACACAGTTGTGTAGTGTAGCTGTGAACTGTTTTTTTTCTCCTATAATCCAAAGGCCTGCAGCTCTTATGGCACCCTCTGTGAAATATCTACCTTGGTGCTTAACCCCTTCATGGTAGTGCCGTATGAGCAAAGTGGTAATGTGATGGCGATCAGGTATAACGAGAGGATTCTGTTCTTGCTCACTCAACTCAGCTTTGTTTAAACATCCACCAACCCTTAACATACCATGATTGTCAATGAATGGATTAAGTTTGGCAATTGGGCTGTTTTTTGCAATGTCCCTCTTGTCACGGATACATTTAATTTCTGACCCAAAGACACTCTGTTGTACATTTCGTATTTTTATCATTTCACCTTCAGCAATGTCCTTTGCAGAAAGAAGCTTTTGGCACACGTGCCAACCTTGACAGTGAACATCTGTGGGCTTTGTGTGGAAGCAATCTGCAATATGAACTAACTTTGCGATGGTGCGTACCAGCCTTCTCCACTTGGAGAAACGTTCAAAGTGTTTACAGCCCAAGGCGTGTCTTTGTACAGTTCTGGTGACGAGGGTTTTAACTTCAGGATGAATCTCTGGATCCTTGTCAGGTTCTAGAAGACTGAAGACATCAGTTGTGGTTTCTTCTGGATGATCCAGCAGGAATTCAGGCCCTGTTAACCAAGAAGAATTTGCAAAAACACTTGCAGACACTGGCCTGGTGGCATGATCATTGTCAAAGATCCTTTTCATAAAGGTGATGAAATGGTCCTTCATTTCAGGCCTGTTCTTTACTGTTCGTTGAAGTGAGTTGAATCTGGATAGAGCCTGTTCAGGATTGGATGGGAGTTTAACCCTTGCAGCATGAAGAGGTAATGGTGCAACCCAGCTGTTAGACTCATCCTGGAAAAACCCTTTGTCCATTATTTTGATGAACTCTCTGTCTTCAACTGACAAGTCTATTTTGTTGTCATCGCTTGTAGTACAAAACACTGTGGTACCTAGGTTGTCATCACAAAGGTTAGGAGTGACATCAGGTAATTGGATGATGTCAAGAGGCTTCTCTTTTACTTCATAATGGCAAGGGCACTGTTTGAAGTGGGATGCACGTCCATTTCCTAACATGTAAGTTTTGAAGGCATGGATCTCGGATGACGTACGCATACTATCCAAGCATACGTTGCCCACGATTACCCAGCCTTGGTCAAGTTTTTGTGCGTAAGGGGCATCATCGGGTCCATTGCACTGCTTGCGTACTTTATGTACTCTGACTCTGAGAATGTCTCTTCCTAGCAAGATCAAGATTTCAGCATTCATGTCCATTGCAGGAATTTCATTAACAAAGTGCCTCAAGTGAGGATGGTGATATGCTGCCTCTGGAGTAGGAATTTCTTCCCTTTCGTCTGGTATCTGGTCACACTTGACTAATGTAGGTAGGGGTATGCCCTCTCCCTTATTGATATGAGAGACCATGAACCCATCGGCCTTTCTGCCGAAGGTCTCTTCACAACCAGAACAGGTTCTGAGAGTATACGGTGATGCGTGTCCCTCTATACCAAAGATCTCAAATAATTTTGGCTTAACCAAGGATCTGTTGCTCTGTTCATCTATTATGGCATACATCCTAATAGCTTCCTCAGGTTGACCCTTTGGGTATATCTTGACTAGGCATATCTTTGCACAGCATTTGTTATCTAAGCCTTCTCCACAGACTTCTCTGCATGAAGAAGAAATGTTAGCTGTGGCTGAAGCACGACCTTGTTGCTCGCCGCCATGACTTGAGACAGGGCTGGAGGTAGGAGGCTGCTGTGAATTGTCTGAGGGTGGACCCGGATGCATAGCTGTAACATGCCTGTCGCTACTGCATTCTGTGCACTTGATGACAACTTTACAGTCTTTAGCAAAATGTCCATAACAAGGACAGCTCCTGTAGCATATTCCAAGTTTCTGAAGAATCTCCCTCTGCTCTTGTAACATCTTTGCCCTAAGCCCACGACATTTCTTTAGGGGGTGAGGCTTTTTGTGAATAGGGCACTGACTGTTAAGGTCTTTATCTCTGTCACCCGAATCGCTCTGGTGAGCAGGAGAGGATACGGGTGGTGAGATGTCTGTCCTTTTAACAGATATTGCTCTATTAAAGTCTCTGCGTTTAGCTGCTATGTTATCATACCTTGATGAAGATGATGATGATAAAGCAGGTAAGTTGGGTTCAATGAAGCTGAAGCTGGGATCGTTTCTTGTCCAGGCTTGATCGCTGATGAACCTGCAAAAATATGCGAATGGCGGAAAAGATACGTTATAGTCTCTTTTGTACCTTGAGCCTTGTTGTGCCCATTTCTCTTGCAGGCCGTGTGGCAGTTTAGACACCACTGAATTTACACCATGAGCAGTGTCCAGGAAGCTTAGTCCAGGTAGACGTGGGTCTGTCTTTGCCAACTCTAGCTCCATGAGAAGATCACTCGGATCTTGGAGCTTGCGGTAGTCTTTGTTCCCTATCTTTGGGAAGTTTTGCAGTCTCTTGAATAGAGCGCTTTCTATGGCTTCAGAGCTACCATAGGCTTGCTCAAGTCTTGCCCATGCAGCAACAATACCTGCATCTGGGTGGTCAACGTGCACTGTTCTCAGTCTTTTAACACGATCTGGTGAAGTAGGGTGAGGTTTGCCAGGATGAAATGATGTTGCAAGAGCATTTAACTGTGGTGTAGTCCCTAAGGCTTGTGCTGGCTGTGGCTTGAGCTGTGGCTTGTCACTGGAAGTCACCTTGTTGTCAGCAAGAGGTGATGCGGTTTGCTGCATAGATGCACTTGTGCTGTAAACTTGAATTGGCTCAGGCATTTGGAGCTGAGAGGTCTCAATGTTGAGAGTCAGAACAGTGTTGTTGGTAGGAAGTACAGGAGATGACTTTGTATCATTGCAAACATTATGCTTTAGTACATATTCACTGGTGCGTTCAACTGGGTCTTGCAGTTCTACTGGGATGAAACAGACTAAGTTAGCGCTTTCTCCCATCGCTTGTTTGAGGACTCTCAGCCTTGCTAGGGCAGCTGCTTCTTCCTTTTCCATTTTCAGAATCTTTAATTGGGAATTTGCCTCTGCTTGTTGGGCATCTGCCTCTGCTTGTCGGGCATCTGCCTCTGCTTGTTGAGCTGCTTGTTGAGCTACCATCTCTGCTTAGTGAGCTTTCATCTTTGCTTGGTGAGCTTCCATCTCTGCTTGTTGAGCTGCTTGTTGAGCTTTCATCTCTGCTTGGTAAGTTACCATTTTTGCTTGACGAGCTGCCTTTTGTGCTTCTACTTCTGCTTCCTTTCTGGTAAAAGAGCTTTGCACTTTATTTGTTCCAGACTTGCACGGGCCTCTATTAGCTTGTCACTTAATGTTGAACTTCTGGAGCGAGAGGATCTAGAAGAACGTGTAATGTGCTTGGTTGATGTGAATCTGTGAGATCTGGTCTCCTGCAGTTGAGCAATGCGGAGTTCTGCCTTACACTGGGCTTTTTGCACTAAGAGATCCCTTTGTTGGTTTAGTGCATCAGCTTTGGCCAGTTCTGCTGAGGAGTCCTCCATATTACAGTCCTGCAAGACAGCTGTGTATTTTGCAAACAGCCGCTGGTAGCATTCGTACGCGGCAGATAAGCGATCTATAGAGTCTCTTAGTTCAGCTGGTCGATTATTAAAGTGTGACAAAACTGACATGCAGTGTGAAGTTCTGTCCCATAAGTCTGACAGATTGCTGGAGAATTCATCTCTAGTGGTTTCATAGTTTTCTCTGAGTTTCTGTGTAGGTTTCATTGTACGTTTGGGTCTTACACTCTGTTCAGCAATATCTGCAGAATCTGCTCCCTGTACATCTGCGGGTTCAGAGGCATGATGAATCTGCATTGGTTCATCCACAAAAGGGTGCTCAGAGTCTTGTGTAGACATTTTTCACATTTTGCAAAAAATGGTACTGTCTCTTTAGGAAGACGAACAACGGCTTAGACAGGTGGGGTAACACAGTTCAATGTAGAGAAACAGTATTTAACATTCACATGGGGTGCAGTAAGCTTGTGCAACCATGTGCTTTCACAAGATGGTGGATGGCACTGAGCTTGATTGCAGATCAGGCACACACATATACACAGCAGGCTGTGGGAATTCTATACATCTTTTGACTATTCTGACTCCGATTGTTGTGAAACGATTTATCCCTTGTGAGACCTCTATGCCTGGCCTGTATAAGCAGATATAATCACTGAGGACAATCCTCATCAGATCGTTCGAACTCACCAATACCGATTTCCATCCACAGATGCTTTATTCTGAACATCATATTACAGCAGATGACAGGATACAAACAGATGAACAGGTTGTGGTATTGTGCGGTCAAAAGATGATATTGTCTGTAGCTTACAATGGAGAATACATTGTAAGCTACAGTGTGGCTTGTTAACTGCATAGATGACACAAGAAGTACAAAAACACAGGAAGAAGGGTGGAGCATTACATAAAAAGGAAGTGTGTCATAACATAAGGGAAAAATAAACTTGAGATACAAGTGCATTACCACAAAGGGTCACTAGATGGCAGCATGTAAACTAAACATAAAAGTCCATAGAAAATTGTTAGAAAAACAATATATATAAGTTCTATGCCCTGTTGGGGCAGCACACACTATGACCCGCATGCTTTGGCCAATCACAGAGCCGTCAGCAAAAAGAACTATAATTGGCCACAGGCATGGTGCCTGTGGCCAATTATGGCTCAGGGGGTTATGTACACGCCCCACACTGTATAAGGCTGCCCGCACATCGGCCTTGTGTAGTGTGTTGGTGGCGTTTGTTCAGAGAGAGACAGAGAGAGTGTCATTTCATTTAGTTTGAGCAGGCAGGCAAGTCCTGGTGTTCTGTTGCTAATATACTTCAGGCAGGCAGGCGAGACAGTTATATAGCTGCAGTGTATTTAGTATATATATGCATCCCGGTTTTGAATATACATATATACACTGTATACAGTTTAGCTAGATCTCACTGCAGACCGTTCCTGGTGTAGTGTTGCAAATATACTTCAGGCAGGCGAGACAGTTAGCAGCAGTGTATTTAATATATATATATATATGCATACCGGTTTTGTATATATATATATACACTGTATACAGTTTAGCTTCATCTCAGCACTTCACCATGGTAAACATCAGCCGTCTCGGCTTCCCAAGGAGCGATCTCCTTGGGAAGGGCGTGACGCCCTCTGTTGAAGTCAGGATATGACGAAACGCGTCAGAGCATGGCCTACATGACGCCGGAAGTGACGCTTGCGCTCCACCACAGCCTGACTCGCAACCAGGAAGTAAGAGATCGCTCCTTGGGAAGCCGAGACGGCTGATGTTTACCATGGTGAAGTGCTGGGTTTAAATACTTCCTTTTGATGTGCTCTTTTGATTGCAACATTGATGTACGTATAATTATTGAAGGGGGGTCTTTGTGTGATGTGATGGGCTTTTAATTAATAAACAGGATTACGCTATGTGCGCTTTTCTTTTGTTGTTTGGTGATTTTTGAGTCCTGATCGTCTGGGATTCCTCCGGAGGGGTGCTGACAGTGGCTTGTGGCTTGGATTTCTTTTTCCTTGGAAGCTTATGATTATTAGGCTCTGGTGAGTTTAACCCCCTGAGGGGAGCGTGTTCTCACAGGGTGGAATTGGATGGATCGGTGGAAGGTGCACACTGAATTTCTATACTCTGATCACCTATGAACACTTTCTGAACCACTTTTTCAACTGCCCATCTCTCTCAAAGGACTTTTGTTTGTGAAGTTGGCCACATATATCCGTTATAGCTCAACATTAGCGCTGTTTTTAGTGTGTTATTATAGTCTTGTTTGCTGATTATGGTATGCCACTATTTATGATGATTTATCTACATTTTTAAACGGCTGCTGCTATATCATTATTTTGAGTTTGCACTTCTTTGTGACAGCAAATTGGTGTTATCTATATATTTTTCTTTGATATATTACTGTTTCGGAGCTGCTTGGGTCCCTGGCGCTGAGTGGTGTTGTAATATATATAGTCTAGCCAAGTCTATACCTGACTAAGCCATTGGCTGAGTGCGTGTTCAAAGACACTTTCAGCCAGGCAGGTGACTCACTGAGCTGCAGTTCATAAAATATATATCCACTGCATTGTATTCCAGCCAAGCCTATACCTGACTGTAGGTCATTCCTTGAGTGCGTGTTCAAAGACACTTTCAGCCAGGCAGGTAACTCACAGAGCTGCAGTTCATTTAATAAATATATATACAGGCTTGTATATATATATATATATATATAGTCTAGCCAAGCCTATACCTGACTAGGCCAGTGCCTGAGTGTGTGTTCAAAGACACTTTCAGCCAGGCAGGTGACTCACTGAGCTGCAGTTCATAAAATATATATCCACTGCATTGTATTCCAGCCAAGCCTATACCTTACTGTAGGCCATTCCTGGTGTAATGTATTTAGTAAAGGCGTTGTTTTGCTAATCTAATTGTACAGTATGTCTGGAAGGCCACCAAGGAGAGGCAGATGCTCACAGGCCACTAAAAGAGGGCAAGCAGGCTCTGTGTCTACAGCAAACAGTGCTGGTCATGGACACGGTAAATCCTCAGCACGTGGCCGTGGGGCACGCTTGTCCTTTTTTTTAGCAGCTGGCGTGTTGAGCCACAACATGCAGAAGAGTTGGTAGACTGAATGATCAAGCCGTCCTCATCCTCCTCATTCTCCTCATCCTCTGTCACCCAGGCTCAGGGTACTTTGTCTGCCAATGCAGCTGCCAAAGCGGCCTCTTCCATTGGCTCAATGTCATCAGTTACTCCTTCCCTAGCCCCACCATCATGCCCTGAGGAGTCTCCCGAACTGTTCGACCACAGGGTAGGGTACATGCTGCAGGAGGATGCATGGTGTTTTGAAGGCTCTGATGATGGTACCCAGGTTGAGGATGAAGGCAGTAATGTGAGCCCAGAGAGAAGAGGGGGTGCCTAAGAAGGACAAGAATCTGGCAGTCATGTTCCCCCAGCTGCAGCATACGGCCAGGTTTGTTCCAGTGGCGAGGAGGGAGGAGATGATGAGGTCACTGACTCTACATGGGTGCCTGATAGAAGAGAAGAGGAGGAGGCACATCTCCAATGAGGCAGGATGCCCTCCAGGGGCCAGCTTAAGGGCAGCCAACCGACTGCATCACACTGCAGAGCTCCGCATTTGCAGGGCGCTGCTGACTCTGCACGTTTTTCCAAAAGTTCTATGGTGTTGGCCTTTTTTGAGACGTGTGCAGCAGATTGCACTGTTGCTGTCTGCAACATATGTCTGAAGTGTATTAAGCGTGGCCAAAACAGCAGCCACTTGGGCACCACATGCTTGACCAGACAAATGTCGAGCTCCCATGCAGTCCATTGGCAACAGTGAAAATATTTGTTAGGGGACCTCTGCGCTACTATTTAATGGCACATGAGCTGCCGTATACTACAAAGATCTTAACTGTGTTGCTGCAAAACCAATAGTGTACACATAACCACCAAAAAATAATCAAATCAATCTATAAAAGATTTCGCGCAAAACACAAAAATGCAGAAAAATAACAAATAACCTAAGTCCTAAGTTTGACCTGTGTTGTGGCAAGTGCTAAGTCACCAGTGGGGATTAAAAATATATATGATCCAAAAAAGTAATAAAATCACAAAAGTGCAGTGTAAACTTAATCCATTAATGAAAATGTGGAAATAAGTGACATATGAAAATCAATATGCTGATGTTGATAACTATAAGAAAAAAGTTAAATGTAGGAAATAAATCTTCAGTGCATGGGGCATCTATGGTGCTCTTACTCAAAAAAAGTTCATATATGTTTGGATGAGCAAAGATAAACGGCCGTACCAGATCTGCATGCGACTATGCTCACATTGCCCTTACCTTTAGGGGCTTTAAACAAAGCCTTATGGAAAGTGCTGAGTGATGGTGGAAAAGGATGTTCTGAGTGTTGCCTGGTGGTAGTGGCTGCCTTTGGATGGATGGATGTCCATGCTCGATCCTCTATGCATTAGACTCCAGATCCTGGAACCTGTGCCAAGGAGACAGAAGGAAAAAAAAGGGGCCTCCAATGGTGTAGTATAAAAAACTTCGGTTTTATTAAAAAATTAAATCAAAACGCACTCTGCATACAGTGCATGTAATGGTACAGTATGTGGCGGTACACCGCCGTTGCCGAGCGCAAAACTTCTGGTACACAGTTTCAGCAAGGGGGGTAAACAGAGTTAGGCTGCTGTGTGTATCTGTGAGTTGTAGTTCCGGTTCTTACGCATTACGTCACGTGACCTCGTGACTTCCTCAGCCCTGACTACACCATCGCTACACCAACATCCGATTGTAGCAGGCAAATTTTGCTACCCCAGTTGCTAAACCGGCAAAAGAAATTCTGTCACAGCCATCCACATGCTCAGCGACTGAATGCTAGTTTGGCTAAATTACTAACACTCCAACTGCTGCCTTTTCAGCTGGTAGACTCTGCCCCTTTTGAGAATTTGTGGAATGTGCGGTACCTCAGTGGCAGGTTCCCAAACACCAATTTTTTTTCTCGTAAGGCAATTCTGGCTCTCTACCGACATGTGGAAAGCAATGTCTTGGCCTTGTTGGACAGGACAGTCAGAGATAAGGTGCATATTACCGCTGACTCATGGTCCAGCAGGCATGGACAGGGACGTTACCTTTCTTTCATGGCACACTGGGTAACCCTGCTGGCAGCTGGGAAGGATGCAGGACAGGGTGCAGTATTGTTGGAGCTTGTTCCACCACCACGCCTCCAAAAAGCTGGTAGTGGTGATTCTGCCACACCTCTCTCCTCCCCCCCTCCTCTTCTTCTTCCTCTATGGCCTCTTCCTGTACAGATTTGTCCTCAGAACCAACGGTGCTCCGTAGGCATTCTAGAGGCTACGCAAGCACTCAGGCAAAAAGATGCCATGTGGTGCTTGAGTTGGTCTGCTTAGGGGACAGGAGCCATACTGAGGCAGAGATTCTGTCAGCTCTGCGGGGGCAGGCTCAGAGGTGGTTGACGCCATGCCAGCTTCAGCCAGGGATGGAGGTTTGGGACAATGTCACCAACCTCCCCTCCGCCTTTCGACAGGGACACTTCACCCATATGCCCTGTTTGGCTCACATCCTTAATTTGGTGGTGCAGCAGTCCTTGTGCAGGTACCCAGGCTTACAGGATATTCTGAGGCAGGCCAGGAAAGTCTGTGGGCATTTCTGCCGGTCATATAATGCCAGTCCTCGGCTGGCTGACCTTCAAAAAGAATGCAACCTGCCCAAGAAAAACCTCATCTGTGACATGCCCACCAGGTGGAACTCAATGTTAGCAATGCTGCAGCAGCTGCACACGCAGCAGAGGGCCATCAACAAGTACCTGTGCGAGTATGGCACCAGGACAGGGTCAGGGGAGCTTGGCTTTTTTTCGCCACACCAGTGGCTCCTGATCAAGGATGCATGCACTGTCCTGTCACCATTTGAGGAGGCCATGAGGATGGAGAGCGGTGACAGTGCATGCATCAGTGATCCTGTCCCTCTAGTCTACCTGTTGGAGCACACGCTGTGTGAAATAATGGACAGGGCACTTTAGGCAGAACAGAGGGAGGAAGAGGAGGACTTCCTTACCTCTCAAGGCCCCCTTTATCCAGACAGTATTCCTGCTGGCCCGCCGATCTCACAGGAAGAGGAGGAGGATGAGGATTGTGTCAGCATGGAGGTGGAGCTTAGCACTCAGCATCAGCAGCAGTCATCAAGGGATCATTTACAATCACCAGAAACCCATGGGTTTGTACCTGGCTGTGAGGAGGTGGCTGCGGATCAGGTCGTCCTTAGTGACCCAGAGGACCCCGGATCGAATGCCTCAGCAAACCTACACTGCATGGCCTCCCTGATCCTGCAATGCCTGAAAAAGGACCCTCGGATTCGTGTGATCAAGAAAAGGGATCACTACTAGCTGGCAAACCTTCTTGCTCCACAGCACAAGGGTAAGGTTGCGGAACTTATCCAGCCGTCGCAGAGGGAGCAGAGGATGAAACATCTTTGGGAGGCCTTACAGAAAGGTTGCGTTTCCAGAGCCTGGGAGGGTACAAATTCCTGGTCCTGGACAACGTGTTGCTGAGGCTTCGGTCAGTCACAGAAGGAGTGGTGGAGAAGGTGACCGTTCGACCGATGCGTTCAGACAATTTTTTAAATCTGCAGCCCCAAGGTATGATTGGTTCCAGCAACCGCCAGTGTTTGCTGTACATGGTGCAGGAATGCCTAGGGGCAAGATCAGACTTGGAGACCTTTCCAACTGAAAATCCACTGGGTTACTGGGTCTTGAGGATGGATCACTGGTCAGAGCTTGCACAGTTTGCAATTGAGCTACTGGCCTGTCCTGCATCCAGCGTTCTTTCGGAACGCATATTCAGTGCCGCTGGAGGCTTTGTAACCGATCACAGAGTGCGTCTGTCCACCAAATCGGTTGATCGGCTCACCTTCATAGAAATGAATCAGTCTTGGATCACCAGCTACCAAGCACCTGATGCTGATGTAACCGAATCATTTTTTTATGAATGTGAGATCCCTTGAAGACTGCCTATGCTGATGCTGACTGACTATCCTGTTTTGCCGAGTGACTATCCTATTCCTCCTCAATGTTCATATTGATAGCTTCTAAGAACATTTTTGGTTCTGGGCACCAGCACTAGGGGTGCGCATCTTCACTGGCCTCACGATTCAATTCGATTACGATTATCATGTCAACGATTCGATTCGATTCCACGATGCATCACAATGCATCACGATTACAGCGCAAGTCCGCAAGTGCGCATGGTTTTCATCAAAAAAATTCAAGTAGTCAGGAGAACTCCATTTTTTTTATTCTATCTGTTCTTAAGAAAAAAAGAGACAGCAGAGGAGCTCCAGAGCTCCAGACATACTACAGGAGATGGTCAGAGACTGCAGACCTACTGCAGGAGATGATCAGAGACTGAGAACATGCTACAGGAGATGATCAGAGACTGCGGACATGCTACAAGAGATGATCAGAGACTGCGGACATGCTACAGGAGATGATCAGAGACTGCGGACATGCTACAGGAGATGATCAGAGACTGCGGACATGCTACAGGAGATGATCAGAGACTGCGGACATGCTACAGGAGATGATCAGAGACTGTGGACATGATACAGGAGATGATCAGAGACTGCGGACATGCTACAGGAGATAATCAGAGACTGCGGACATGCTACAGGAGATGATCAGAGACTGCGGACATGCTACAGGAGATGATCAGAGACTGCGGACATGCTACAGGAGATGATCTGAGACTGCGGACATGCTACAGGAGATGATCAGAGACTGCGGATGTGCTACAAGAGATGATCAGAGACTGCAGACATGCTACAGGAGATGATCAGAGACTGCGGACATGCTACAGGAGATGATCAGACTGCGGACATGATACAGGAGATGGTCAGAGCCTGTGGACATGCTACACGAGATGGTCAAAGACTGCGGACAATAATGCAGAGTTGTGGTGTGGCACATAGAAGACAATTCTATAATATGGACTTGTGTTGGGTGGGTTATGTAGATCAGCTGAATGGTGATTGTGACACAACCTGGTAACGCTGTAAACACTGAGTTGCCTAGTGATAGGAAGGGGGTGTGGCCAGGCAGGCGCACATTTTGTAATCCTACTCGGGCGATAGAGAATCATTGGAGGGAACTTACTTGAAGAAACGTGTCATTGCTGTGACTGTCACTCTGACCATGGCAGCCTGAAATGAGCAGGGCAATCTGCCTGCTCACCATCTCCCCCAATCTCCATTCCAGCCGCCGGTGTTCTCTCCTGAGGTCAGCAGGGAATTCTCTCGGGAGAACGCTCCGTGCGTATAGCTGTTACTAGGTGTGTATATCCCGGTCATGTGACTCCCGGCCCGCCTCTCTCCTCTCATGTCTCTCCTGATGTCAGCCCCGTCTGCCTCTCTTCTCACCTGATAGCTTCAGTCAGTGGGCGGGGCTGACATCAGGAAAGACGTGAGAGGAGAGAGGCGGGCCGGTAGTCACATGACCGGGATATACACACACTAAGTAACAGCTATACGCACGGAGCGCTCTCCCAGGAGGGGGCGGGGCAAGTAATCGATTTTTCCGGTCGCATGCATCGATGCCGCATCGGGGACTCCCGAATCACGAGGCATCGATGCTGCGATTAATTTCAGCACCTCTAACCAGCACCAGTGCCTAAAGCCCAATTTTTTCTGCTCCTGTTTAACAGGGGCGTGTAATTACCATTTTTGCTGTAATATTTTGCAGCAGGGCTCATTCCTGCACTCAACTAGAGTATCTGTGAGGGATTGCAGTGTTGTGGCACCAGCACCAGTGCCTAAAGCCCAATTTTTCTGACCCTGTTCAACAGGGGCATGTAATTACAATTCTTGATATAATATTTCACAGCAGGGACCTTTCCAATGCCCACCAAGAGTAACTGTGAGGGCTTACAGTGTTCTGGTACCACCAACACCTAAGGCCCAATTTTCTGCAGAGTATATAGGGCAGGCCACTACTTTTAAACATCCGACTTACAAACAATTACACATACAAATGACTCCTACTTACAAACGGAGGGAGACAACAGGAAGTGAGAGGAAATCTACCCCTAGGAAGGGAAATTCTCTCCTGTAAGAGCTAATATGAGAAAAATGTGTCTCCTCCACTGATTTATCACCAATCCTTGTTTCCCTTAAAAAACTCACATTTTCAAAATCCAATTGTCATTGAGACAGAAAGTGAGGTGAAATCTTGTGAACAGGGGCACAGACAGCAAAACAAATGTTACAGGGGTGATGATAACCCTTCCCTATGTTTTCCAAAAAGCTTTAAAATATATTTTTTGAGCTACACTTACAAATGTACCTGTTCCAAATTACAAACAGATTCTACATAAGAACAAACCTACAGTCCCTGTCTTGTTTGCACTGCCTGTATACTGCTGTTCAGAGTATATAGGGCCTGGGGGCCCAACGCCTTTTCTTTTTTTATTTGGGTGCGGGGTTCCCCTTAATACCCATACAAGACCCAAAGGGCCTGGTAATGGACTTGGGGGGGGTGGGGATACCCATGCCATTTGTCTCACTGATTTTCATCCATATTGCCGGGACCTGACATCACATTAAAGTCGCAAGCAGTTTTAAATGACTTTTATTCCTTTCAAAATGTTGTTTTGTGCAGGGACTGTTCTAAGCATGGGAAACACGCGCCACTTTACAGGCATACTATAGACACCCCCAGGTACGATATTTAAAGGAAAATTTCACTTTTATTTTTTCACTTTAAGCAGCAATAAAATCACTGCTCCCGGAAAAAAACGTCCATTTTTAAAACTTTTTTTTGCATTGATACATGTCCCCTGGGGCAGGACCCAGGTCCCCAAACCCTTTTTAGGAAAATAACTTGCATATTAGCCTTTAAAATTCGCACTTTTGATTTCTCATGTTCGAGTCCCTAGACTTTAACGGTGTTCGAATGTTCGCGCTAACTTTCGGCCTGTTCGCATGTTCTGGATGCGAACTGAACCGGGGGGTGTTCGGCCCATCCCTAGTTGTCAGTGTCAGTCATTGCATTGGTGTTTAATATCCCCCCCACATTGGTGGTCAGTGTTCCCTCAATACATTGGAGGTTAGTGTGCCCAAACTACATTGGCTGCCAGTGTGGTCCCATTAATTTGGGGGTTTGTGCCCTTCTTCTGTTGTTGGTTAGTGGGAGCAGTATTACACTTACCTGATCTTGTCACGTACCTGATCAGAGACTGAAATGACGAGTTTGGCCTCTCTTGTATCTCCAGCCCATGTCCCGCTGAGAATGGAACAGAGGGTACCGAGGGACAGGAGGAACATGAGTGCCAGCAGGTGTTGATATGAGCACTTGCAGCAGGCGATGCAGTCTCGGGCAGACTGACAGAACATCAGGTCAGGAACAGGAACTGTGCACGAAGATCCAGCCGAAGTTAAAGGGGCACTCCACCTGAGCTGCAGGGTCTGGATATGAAGCTTGTCAGACCCCCTGCTGACTTGAGACAGGAACTCACTGTGGTGAGCAGAGATGGTACAGATGACAGCCAGGTAGGCACTTGCACAGTATGTGAGAACTGAGCCAGGAACAGAAGCATGGTCACAGAAATAGCCACGTCACCAGCAGGTGGGCAGCAAAGTACAGAGCCATAAGGCAAAGATGTGGTCAGGAAAAGAGCCGGGGTCAGGAACTGACAACAAGGCAAAATCAGAATCCAAGCTCAGGCCAGAGGCAAGCCAGGTCAGCAACAAGGGAACAAGCTGAGTAGTAGCAGGACACAGGGAACAGCTGAAAGGCTAGACTTAAGCATGACCCGAAGCATCTTTAAATAGCCTGTTTGTGGCCAGCATGCACAAAGTGTGTGCGTCTGGTCACTATTCTGATAAGAATGATGCGTGCATGCGCATTTCTGCAAGCCAAATATCCAAAAGGCATTCTTTGACAGATCTGTACAGAAGTGCTGGCAAAAGAAGAAATGGGGGGTCTTAAAAGTAAACACATTTGTGTACATTTGTGATTGCTGTTATCACAAATTACAGAGCCACTCTGTAACGTTGCTTGTGATCTCCACTGTCCAATGACAGCACAGGTCATAAGGATTGTGCGGTATTGTGTGGGTGGTTGGAAAGCGTGGAGCACCATGCAGGAAATGCTTGAAAACATTTTTCTTTTTTGAGTGCATTTTTTTTACTTAGTTCAGCAGTTTGGATCTAGTACATCCAAAATCTAAAAAGTTTAAAACAAGCTCACAGATGCAGTAGCAGCTGCAAGCCCAGTTATACAGTATGTTTTTCAGCAGGCTCTTGGCTTTTTTGTAAAACTGATCTGGGTGGCTCAATATCCACCCAATCCCTTTTACGGTACTCATGGGAGCAACCCCAACCCATGCTGCACACCTGCTAAGTGGTGTCCTGGCTCCTTCCATGAGCCCCAGACCACTTCTAATAATATAGAGATGGTGAGGAGAGGATGCTCAAGGAACATCTGTTCCTTGATCCCAGAAGTGTTCCTCAATCCCAGAAGTGTTTAGCTCTGAGCATTTCCAAGTTCAAATCTGTCAAAATCTCAGCTAGAGAGCAGGAAAAACAGAGGATCAAGCACAGTATGTGCCTTTATGCCTGGAGATACTTAACTGAGCCCAATCTCATATCCAGCACAGTTCCTGAAAGTAGCGGTGCTGCTCTCTCTTTCCTGGCTGGATTCAGTGAGAGCAGTGGGAGCCATTGGCTCCTACTGCTGTCAATCAAATCCAATTACAAGGGCAGTTGGGGCAGGGCCAAGACACATCAATTGAAACAAACAGTGCAGCTCAGGAGTGTGCCTTCATGAGTCCCCCCCAGCAAGTGACTTGCTAGGGGTGGTACTCGAAGGCAGGAGAAGCCAGGAGCACTGGCAGGGGACCCCAAAAGTGGAGGATCAGGGCTGCTCTGTTAAAAATCATTACACAGATCAGGTAAGTATAACATGTTTGTTATTTGTTTAAATCCTTTAATATCACTATAAGTGGAAAAAAAGCTAAAATGTGTTAAAAATATACTGACATAAACATGCATGTTTATGTAAATATGTGCTCCACACATGTGATACATTGCTGGGTACAGTAGAGTGAAAGCTCTAATTCTAGATCCCATATATTAAGGTTAACTGTAAACTATTGAAGGCATCTAAAGTGTCACCTACTAATAATTTTAGGTACCATCATTTTTTTGCCATTTCACACACAGTTTAAAGGATTTGAAATATTTGATCGCTATTTACTCAACACTACCTCTTTTATTTTGTACAAAAAATGAGGATAACATTTTGTTTGTGTTCAGTAACATTTATTTTAGTGCATTTTTTTGAGGAAAATTTTGATTTAAAAAAAAGTTGCACAAAAATAACACAAACATAAAAAATGTAAAGTGCCATAAATTTGGCCACATTTTTGGCCAAAAAATGTGTGAAAAATTAAAAAAATGGTTCCAGGGAAATTGAAAAGAACTATATTTAAATTGTGTAGGCCATGTTTGTTACATTTACTGACTAAAAATGAGGATTTATAATTTGGTAGCTTTGAGTTTGCATTCTCTACACTGATTTTCCGAGAATTGGTGTAGCAATGATTTCACGGTCACTGTGGGCATCCATGACATCATCTTTCAATCACCCAACCTTTAAATAATACCACAACCTCACCTTATAAACTACACTGGCTTGTTTCCAAATTAATTTGCAACCAAAAAAAGATTAATGTATTCGCAAGACAGAAAAAGAGGGTCATTGGATCAGTCTACAGCACTTAATAAAATTTAAAGCATAGCAGACAGGGAATTTGACCTGTAATTCATCCTTTAAAACCTCTGAAGCATGAAGATAACAGATAAAGATTGCAATGTTCACCTGCAGAATATGTAATCATTCATCCCACTCTAGTGGATGCAAGCTGCTATTTACTTCTCTGACTACTTATTAATTTTGCATAAATGATTAAATGATCACATGCAGAACCTGGTCATTTTAACTGGAACAAGTGGGGCTGGTAGATCCTAGACCCCTTGTCACTGCTGCTGGTATTGAACATCACTTAGGTTGGGCAGCACTCCAAAATAAGGTTAAAGCGGAAACAATGTTTTAATTCTACCTACAAAAAAACTACAAAGAACCCTAGTATGGATATATTCTATATTGCCCACAGATTTTTTAAAGTGTTATGCCCCGTACACACGATTGGATTTTCCGACAACAAATGTTGGATGTGAGCTTGTTGGCTGAAAGTCGGACCGTGTGTATGCTCCATCAAACATTTGCTGTCCAACTTTCCGCCAACAAATGTTTGATAGCAGGTTCTCAAATTTTCCTCCAACAAAACTTTGTTGTCAGAATTTCCAATCGTGTGTACTCAAGTCTGACGCACAAAAGTTCACCCATGCTCGGAATCAAGCAGAAGGAGCTGTACTGGCTATTCAACTTCCTTTTTCTCGGCTCGTCGTACGTCTTGTACGTCACCATGATCCCACGTTCATAATTGTTGGCCAATATTTGTGGGACCGTGTGTATGTAAGACAAGTTTGAGCCAACATCCACGTTTTTGTTGGCGGAAAGTCCGATTGTGTGTACAGGGCATACGTTTATACACAAGAACTATAACTTTTTGGTGTCTTACATCTTTTGGGAACTCCAGTGGTGAGATACAGTATTTGTACGTGAATTTCCTGCAATACTTAGCGCTCTCCAATCCTCTACTATTGATCCATTATCACTTATCTTCTGGTCTGAATGATCCCAGGCATAATTCAGAATACTTCATGCATTTTCACAGCATCAAGGCTTTGCCATATCAGCAATTAGAATTTCTGGTTCTTGGTAGACTATGGCATACTTGCCTACTTTTTCCTTACAAATCTTGTGGTTTCTTTCCCAGTCTTCCTGAGTAGGGATGAGCCGAACACCCCCCGGTTCGGTTCGCACCAGAACCTGCGAACGGACCGAAAATTTGCACGAACGTTAGAACCCCATTGACATCTATGGGACTCGAACGTTCAAAATCAAAAGTGCTCATTTTAAAGGCTAATTTGCATGGTATTGTCCTAAAAAGGGTTCGGGGACCAGGGTCCTGCCCCAGGGGACATGTATCAATGCAAAAAAAACTTTTAAAAACGGCCGTTTTTTCGGGAACAGTGATTTTAATGATGCTTAAAGTAAAAAAAAAAGTGAAATATTCCTTTAAATATAGTACCTGGGGGTGTCTATTGGAAGCCTGTAAAGTGGCACGTGTTTCCCGTGCTTAGAACAGTCCCTGCACAAAATGACATCTTTAAAGGAAAAAAAGTCATTTAAAAACTGCTTGCGGCTTTAATGTAATCTCGGGTCCCGGCTATATGGATGAAAATCAGTGAGACAAACGAACATAATCTGATTTTTAGCTTTTTGGAAAACATAGGGAAGGGTTATCACCCCTGTGACATTTGTTTTGCTGTCTGTGCTCTTCTTCAGAAGATTTCACCTCACTTTTTGTCCCAATGACAAATGTTTTTTGAAAATGTGGGGTTTTTAGTGAAACAAGGATTGGTGATAAAGCATCAGTGGAAAGGAGAAACGTTTTTCCCATATTAACTCTTACAGTAGAGAACTTCCCTTCCTATGGGGTAGATTTCATTTCACTTCCTGTTGTCTCCTTCCGTTTGCAAGTAGGAGTCGTTTGTAAGTTGGATATTTGAAAGTAGGGGCCTGCCCTATATACTCAGCAGAAATTTGGGCCTTAGGTGTTGTTGTGGCCTCAACACCTGTAAGCCCAAGAATTTTAATTACATGCCCCTGTTGAACAGGGCCAGAAAAATTGGGCCTTTGGTGATGGTGGTGCTGGTGCCACAACACTGTAAGTCCTCACAGTTACTCTTGGTGGGCGCTGGAACGAGCCCTGCTGTGAAATATTAGATCAAGAATTCTAATTGCATGCCCCTGTTAAACAGGGGCTGAAAAATTGGGCCTTAGGCACTGGTGGTGGTGCCCAGAACCAAAAATGTTCTTACAAGCTATCAGCATGATCATTGAGGAGGAAGAGGATAATTACTCAGGATAGTCACTCAGCATCAGCATAGGCAGTCTTTGAAGGGATCTGAGATTTCAAAAAAAAATTTTCGGTTACATCAGCATCAGGTGCTTGGTAGCTGGTGGTGATCCAAGACTGATTCATTTTTATGAAGGTCAGTCGATCGACCGAGTCGGTGGACAGACGCACCCTGTGATCGGTTACAAAGCCTCCAGCAGCACTGAATGTGCGTTCCGAAAGAACGCTGCATGCAGGACAGGTCAGTAGCTCAATTGCATACTGTGCAAGCTCTGGCCAGTGATCCATCCTCAAGACCCAGTAACCCAGAGGATTTTCAGTGGGAAAGGTGTCCAAGTCTGATCTTGCCCCTAGGTATTACTGCACCATGTAAAACAGACGCTGGCGATGGTTGCTGGAACCGATCATACCTTGGGGCTGCGGACTAAAAAATTGTCTGAACGCATCGGTCAGACGGCCACCTTCTCCACCGCTCCTTCTTTGACTGACCGAAGCCTCAGCAACACGTTGTCCAGAAACAGGAGTTTGTAACCTCACAGTCTCTGGGAACACGTTGCACAGACCTTTCTGCAAGGCCTCCCGAAGATGTTTCATCCTCTGCTCCCTCTGCGACGGCAAGATAAGGTCTGCAACCTTACCCTTGTAACGTGGATCAAGGAGGGTTGCCAGCTAGTATTGGTCCTTCTCCTTGATACCACGAATACGAGGATCCTTACGCAGACTTTGCAGGATCAGGGAGGAAATGCAGCGTAGATTTGCTGAGGTATTCGGTCCGGAGTCCTCTGGGTCACTAAGGACGACATGGTCTGCAGCCACCTCCTCCCAGCCAGGTACCAGTCCATGTGTTTCTTGGGACTGATCCCTTAAAGACTGCTGCTGATGCTGAGTGCCAGGCTCCACCTCCATACTGACACAATCCTCCTCCTCCTCCTCTTCCTGTGTGATAGCTGGGCACGCAGGGACACTGTCTGGATAAAGGGGGCCTTGAGAGCTAAGGAAGTCCTCCTCTTCCTGCCTCTGTTCTGCCTCAAGTGCCCTGTCCATTATTCCATGCAGCGTGTGCTCCAACAGGAGGACAAGGGGGACAGTGCATGCACTGTCACTGCTCACCATCCTCGTGGCCTCCTCAAATGGTGACAGGACAGTGCATGCATCCCTGATCATGGCCCACTGGCGTGGGGAAAAAAACAAGCTCCCCTGACCCTGTCCTGGTGCCATAGTCACACAAGTACTCATTGATGGCCCTCTGCTGTGTGTGCAGCCGCTGCAGCATGGCCAACGTTGAGTTCCACCTGGTGGGCATGTCACACATTAGGCAGTTCTTAGGCAGGTTAAATTCCTTTTGGAGGTCTGCTAGCCGAGCACTGGCATTATATAACCGGCGGAAATGCACACAGACTTTCCTGGCCTGCCTCAGGACATCCTGTAAGCCCGGGTACCTGCCCAAGAACCGCTGCACCACCAAGTTAAGGACGTGAGCCAAACAGGGCACATGGGTCAGTTGTCCCTGTCGGAGGGCGGAGAGGAGGTTGGTGCCATTGTCGCAAACCACCATTCCTGCCTTAAGTTGGTGTGGCGTCAACCACCTCTGAACCTGCCCCTGCAAAGCTGACAGAACCTCTGCCCCAGTGTGGCTCCTGTCCCCCAAGCACACCAGCTCAAGCACCGCATGGCATCTTTTGGCCTGCGTACTTGCGTATCCCCTTGAACGCCTACGGAGCACCGCTGGTTCCGAGGACAAAGCACAGGAAGAGGCCATGGAGGAAGAAGAAGAGGAGGGGGTGGAGGAGAGAGGTGTATCACAATCATTAGTAGTGACATTTTGGAGGAGTGGTGGTGGAACAACCCCCAACACTACTGTACCTTGTCCTGCATCCTTCCCAGCTGCCAGCAGAGTCACCCAATGTGCGGTGAAACTTAGGTAACGTCCTTGTCCATGCCTGCTGGACCATGAGTCAGCGGTAATATGCACCTTACCGCTGACCGCCCTGTCCAGTGAGGCATGGACATTGCCTTCCACATGCCGGTAGAGAGCCGGAATCGCCTTCCGTGAGAAAAAGTGGCATTTGGGTACCTGCCACTGAGGAACCGCACATTCCACAAACTCACGGAAGGGGGCAGAGTCTACCAACTGAAAAGGCAGCAGTTGAAGTGCCAAGAATTTTGCAAAGCTAGCATTCAACAGCTAGGCATGTGGATGGCTGGGAGCGAACTTCTTTTGGCGGTGCAGCAGCTGGAGCAGGGAAATTTGCCTGGTACAATCTGACGTTGGTGCACCGAATGCAGATTGCCCACAAGTACTTGGCTTTGACACACCTAATTCTACACCTTCATTCCTCTCAGTGCAGGTCTCAGAGAGGACTGAAGGTATAGTGGGGTTGGATATCTCAGCTGATGAGGAGCAAGGAGAGGTCCTCTTTGTTCCTTGGTGTGGGTCTTTTAGATACGCTTGCCAACGAACTGCATGGCAGGTCAACATATGTCTGGTCAAGCATGTGGTACCCAAGCGGGAAATGTTATGGCCACGCGAGATACGCTTGAGACATATGTTGCAAATAGCAGCGGTGCGATCTGATGCACTCATCTCAAAAAAGGTCCACACCAAAGAACTTTTGGAATAACACGCAGAGACAGCAGCGCCTTGCACATGCGGAGCATTGGGGTGTGATGCAGTCAGTGTGCTGCCCTTAGGCTGGCCCCTGGAGGGCATCCTGCCTCGTTGGTGATGTGCCTCCTCCTCCTCCTCTCTCCTATCAGGCACCCACGTTGAGTCAGTGACCTCATCATCCCCTCCCTCCTCATCACTGGAGCAAACCTGGCAGTATGCTGCAGCAGGGGGAGCATGACTGCCAGATTGCTGTCCTTCTTGGGCACCCCCTCTGTCCATGCTCATGTTGCCTTCATCTAGCTCAGTATCATCATTAGAGCCTTCTAAACGCTGGGCATCCTCCTGGAGCATGTACCCAACACTGTAGTCAAACAGTTTGAGGGACTCCTCAGGAGGACATGGTGGGGCTAGGTAAGGAGTCACTAATGCCATTGAGCTGAGGGAAGAGGCCGCGTTGGCAGCTGCTTTGCCAGACAAAGTACCCTGAGCATGGGTGAGAGAGGATGAGGAGGATGAGGACGGCTTGGTCATCCACTCGACCAAGTCTTCTGCATGTTGCGGCTAAACACGGCCAACTGCCGAAAAAAGGCCAAGCGTGTCCCACGGCCATGTGCTGATGAGGATGCACCGTCTCCATGACCAGCACTGTTGCCTCTAGACACAGAGCCTGCTTGCCCTCTTTTATTGGCTTGTGACTGTCTGCCTCTCCTTGTTGGCCTTCCAGACATACTAATGGCCTGTAGCTGCACTAAGCTGGGATATATATATATATATATATATATATATATATACTGATACTGCAGCTAGCAAAATCAACTGCCTGCCTGTAGTATGAGAACACCACCATCCTTCTACAGGTAGCTTTATCTGAACACTGTGCAGAGGTCGCACTACACTAACTTGTAGTTTTAGCTGAACACTGTGAGGAGGACACACTACACTAACTTGTAGCTTATTTAGCTGCCTGCAGTAGTGATAGGATCAAGAAAACACCACCAACCTTCTACAGGTAGCTTTAGCTGAACACTGTGCAGAGGTCGCACTACACTAACTTGTAGTTGTAGCTGAACCATAGGCGTGTGCACAGGGTGTGCCGGGTGTGCCTAGGCACACCCTAATCCCCCCATGTGTATTAGCATTATCCAGGAGCAGCACCAGGTGGGGTGCCAGTGGCCATTGTAAATGCCCTCATTATGTTAAAATCTAGGTCTAACTTTAGGAACACGTTACACCCATAATTAGGGTGTATCGTTATATGCTCCCAATCAACTGGCTCCCACCACCAGAGCCCCCTTCCTGTGACAGCAGGTGGTGCTCATGTGTGTTTGAGCTTTGGGGTGCACATCCTAATGCAATAGGCTGCCCACACCTATGGGGAACAGACAGCAATAAAAACCTAAAAGTTGTTCTAATCCCTCTAAACTCTGTCCAAAATGAAAAAAGTTTTGCTTTAGTTATACTTTAAGGATTGGTAAGCTGCAGCTGTTGAGGGCTTGGGAGATTAACCTTTTAAATGGTTATTTTCTTATTGTACCCTGTTACCTAAATAATTTAGATAAAGTTAAATATAATTTATAACAGTAATGTTCAGTCTCATAATTTGTTTTGTAAAACATTTTCTCGAACCTTTTTCCAGGAGCTAGACACATAAACTAATTGTAAAGGATCATTCACTGTAATTTCAGAACACACACTTTTTCCTGCCCAAGATAACAGTACACTCCAATCATTTTTCTCAATCTTTGTCATATCATTTATCAGCCATCATCTTTACAAAGTATTCTCTGTGGATAAAGTGCCAGCTGGAAGGTTGAGTAATTTCTTCTGCGACATTGTGTGGTTTATTCTCAGTTCTTAAAAAAAATTAGATTACAGTTCAAGTGTAAATACCTTCTGGGAACTTTCAATCTCCCAGTCTACTATGTATAATGGAAAATCAAATTATGATACAATTCCTAATAGTGTAAGCTTATTGTAGATTTATTGCACCATTCTCACTACTATACAAAAAAACCCCTGAAACTTTCAAAATAGAATATGATGGTTTAAATAAGCTATGGGGAAACACTATTAAAAGATGCAAGAGAGTGCATTGTGCTCTTGCAAGCATTGTATTTAACATTCACTATTTCATACATTTAAAGGAATCTATCCAATGAATTAATTAAAATGTGGGAATTGAAACTCACTAATGACTCTGTTATTCATTACTGAAAACTGGAACTTGAAAAGTGGAGCCTTCTGACTAATGACCTTGTGAGTCATTCCTGATTCCCATGTTCACCTAATGAACATACCTTCTGTGAAGAGGTGTGTTGCAAAAGCTTACTATTTTCATAATGAGACCTGCTAACTGCAACCCCCATACACCGTGGGGATCTGTATACAAGCTCACACATAGTCTTAACAAATTGTTAAGACTACTTTAACACTTTATAAAAAATTACTGAATAATACAGTATGTTTCATCATTTATGTGTTTTACGGCTTTGATACTGTGTCATAATAGATGAGTAAAAATTTGCCTTGCTAGAAATTCATGCGCCTTATGCCTAAAACCTGCTCTGCCAAAGTGAAGGATGGCATGTTAATTTGAAAAATCTGAAAAACAGCCAATGAAAACTCTGTTGAATGGTTACCTTTGAGTTGAAGGAATATAATGTGATTGGTTTATTTTTTTATTTATTTAATTGTTTTTTGGAAAAAGTAAAACATTTTTTTAGCAGAGCTGTTGGCAAATCTTCTGTCTGGCAATTATATTCCTGCATTTGACTTGCATGTTAAATGCAGATCAGCAAAATGGCTTTGACTTTAATGGAGCAGGGCACATGACAGTTCAAAGGCTGCATTTGACATGGGTGTCACTAACTTCTGGCACCCAGGACATGTACTCTGCACTTTCGCAGTATTTGACATCTGGTGAGTGTAATTTAGGGAGGGAGGGGATAGAGCTCTATATTATATATTATATAGAGCTGTATATTATATAACAACAGGGAATTTGAGGGGGAGAGCTCTGTACTAAGGGGGGTTTTGGGGAGCTGTATTTGGCAAAGGAAATATCTGTACTTGAGGGTAGGGACGCTTTGTACTGTAAGGGTGGTAAGAAATCTGTACTTGAAGGATGTGGGGGAAGGGGGGAAATATTGGTTGTACACTGTGCACCAGCCTATGTGTTACATTCTTCTGACCCCTGCACTCTGTTCTAAAAACTCCTAACCCCTGCACTTTATGTTGCACACCCCTGCATTCTGTGTTACACACTTCTGAGCTCTGTGCTCCATGCATTAGGCACTGTTGGCTCCTACAATTAGTCTTATGAACTCCTGACCCCTGTATTCTATGTCTGGGGACATTGGCACTTTGAACATTGTGCACTGGTGACTTCTGTGCACTTCAGAGTCCTTCACTCCTGATCCTGCACTTTGTGCATTACACTTTCTAGAGCCCTGTGCTCTGTACATTCTTCTTTTTTTTATTCTGTTTATTGAATTTGTATTAGACATAGCAAACCAAGTGGCAACATACTGCCATGAAAATGGTCACACAGGGCCATAAACATCAGAGAAAAAAACAAAGACCTGCTATTTTAAAAGTACTACAAGTAAATACCTTCTTCCCCCCCACCCCTCCCATCCCCAAAACTCATCTCCCTTCCAACTTCAGGCTGATATAATGAGGTAATACAAACACATTCCAACAACAGTGCTTAATAGCTGAATGAATCCTCAGGCACCCTGATCTAAAAGCACCATGGATAGTGTATGCAACCATACAAACTGTTCTAAAACAATAGAAGTAGTGGAAAATATTTATCAACATGCCACTCCCTCCCAAGTACCTGATCTGTCTTGTATAAAGGGCGAGCTTTAACAGAGATTTCTTACTCCACACCTGGCGGTTTACCCTGTGGTGGAAGAAGAATCCATCCAAGCCTGCCAAACCTTTTAAAAGTTCTTTTTGCAACCTCTGAAAGTATATGTGGGTTTGTCAAAAAAAAAAAAATAGAATTGACCAGACCTTTCCAGGAAGACATAGTTGGGGAGACAGATTTCGTCCAATGGAGAAGAATAGCCTTCCATGTGTAGAATAGTATGACATTGAGTAGAGTTCTAGGGGCATTATATGGGACCCCAGCATCCATCAAACCCAGGAGACTCACTGAAATGGACTGAGGAATGGGTATAGTAAGTATTTCTCTTATGCATTCAAGTACCTTTGACCAAAAGTCTTGGATTACCGGGCAACTCCAAAAAATGTGGTCAAAATTGGTCGGGACATAAGTACATCTCCAGCAAGCGGCGCAGCATGAGGAGTAAATCCCTGCCAATCGGGCTGGGGAGTAGTAGATTCTGTGTAAAAATGTAACATGCATCAGTCTATCCCTAGCTGACACAAGATGTTTAAACACTTCAGCCCCGGAAGATTTGGCAGCTCAATGACCAGGCCATTTTTTGCAATACGGCACATAACTGACAATTGCACGGTCATGCGACATTGTACCCAAACAAAATTGATGTCTTTTTTCCCACAAATAGAGTTGTCTTTTGGTGGTATTTGATCATCTCTACGGTTTTTATTTTTTGCGCTATAAAAAAAAAGAGCAACAATTTTGAAAAAACACAATATTTTGTACTTTTTGCTATAATAAATATCTCCAATTTTTTTTTTTAAAAGCACATTTTTTCCTCAGTTTAGGCCGATATGTATTCTTTTACATATAAGCGTATATTGATTGGTTTGCGCAAAAGTTATAGCATCTACAAAATCGGGAAAAGATTTATGGCATTTTTATTATTTTTTTTTTTTTTTTTTACTAGTAATGGCGGTGATCAGCAATATTTATTGGGACTGTGACATTATGGCAGACAGATCGGACACTTTTGACACATTTTTGGGACCACTTTTGACACATTTTTGGGTAGTACTTATGGAGTTTGACAGGGGTTCTATACCACCTTGAACATGTTTTGTAGCCATTTTCCTGTACCGAGACATTCATAGAGCCCTTGTGGATGTGGGAGAACACATATCCCCACTCCTCAGCCGAGAGGTCTGTGGACATATCTGTTTCCCACTGGTGACTCATTTTGTTGCGTTTAGGATCACTTTTGGTGAACCCCTCTGGGGTTCGGATCTCAAGCAATATGTTTCAAAAGGGGTAAAGGCTCTGTAGCACCTTTAAGCTTATACAAGGGGGTGAGAGGGACCAAAGAAAAGTGCTCACTAGGCCATCCAGCCTTTCAAAATAGTATTTGGAGACCCGTAGGGGCGCATGATGTAAAAAATAGAGGATAACTGGTAGAACCTTCATTTTAATAAGATTTATTTTCCCAATTAAGGAAAACAGTAGATTTTTCCAGGCCTGGATTCTCTGTTTTAGTAGTGTAACAAGTGGGAGCAAGTTTAATGCCATATAATCTTCTACTTTTGCAGTGATCTGGACACCAAGATAAGTTAACTGTGATACCCATCTCAGAGGAAGTGAGAGATCTGCCACCACAGTGGCCCCTGAATCCAAAGGCAAAATAGAGGATTTAGTCCAGTTCACCTTCAAACCTGAATATGATGCAAAAGTATTCAGAATAGCAAGCACCACTCATAGGGAGGGCCCTGGGTCACTAAGAAAAAGTATGAGATCATCAGTGTATAGTGCTAAGCATTCTTTGATAGTTCCCACCTGAATCACCTTCACCTCCAAGGAGGATCGAAGCATTATGGCTAGGGGTTCCATCATAATTGCAAAGAGAAAAGGTGATAGTGGACACCCTTGCCTTGTCACTCTACCAATGGGGTAAAATGGGAAAACAGAGAATCTGAGTCTGATCGCCACCTTAGGGGAACTGTATAAAATTGCCACCCACTTACAAAAGTTCTCACCAAATACCATTTTTTCAAGAACCCTATGCGACCGGTCTAAACTACATGACATGTTCACCAATGCCAGGAGCTTGGCAGACAAGATGGGTGAACTAAAGATACTGTTGTACAAGGAGGATTTGGATTTTGTGGGAATTTCAGAGACCTGGTTAAACAGCTCTCATGATTGGCTGGTAACCATTCAAGGGTATACCCTTTATCGCAAGGATAGAGAGGTTAAAAAATGGGGAGGGGTATGCCTATATATCAAGAATAATGTACAAGTAAATGTGAGAGATGACATCACTAAGGGAGCTAGGGAGAAGGTGGAATACTTATGGGTAGAGCTCCAAAGGGATGAAGTTAAGGGGAAAATAATACTGGCAGTATGCTATAGGCCCCCTAACCTGAGGGAGGAAGGGTAGACAGATCTCTTATCACAAATTGGATTAGCTGCAAGGAAGGGAAGTAATGGGGGATTTTAATTATTCAGCCATAGACTGGGCAGAGGGAACCACGCATTCATCTAAGGATCGTCAGTTCCTAAATGTTGTGCAGGACAATTTTATGGGTTAGATGGTAGACGCATCAATTAGAAATAAAGCGTTACTGGATCTACTTATTACCAACAATACAGACCTGATCACGGATGTGGAAATATGGGGCAATTTAGATAACAGTGATCACAGGTCAATTGGCTTCAGTATAAATCACACAAATAGGAAACATAAGGGGAATACGAAGACACTGAATTTGAAAAGAGCCAACTTCCCTAAACTACGAACCTTGCTAGAAGGCATAAATTGGGATAAAATCTTAGGAACAAAGAAAACGGAGGAGAGATGGGTTTGCTTTAAGAGCATATTAAATAAAGGCATTAGCCAATGCATCCCATTGGGTAATAAATTTAAAAGAGCGAACAAAAGCCCTGGATGGCTTAACCCCAATGTAAAAATGCATATAAAAGCAAAGGAGAAGGCCTTCAAAAAATACCAGGTTAAGGGAACATCATCAGCATTCAGACTTTATAAAGAATGGAACAAGAAATGTAAGGGTGCAATAAGGATGGCTAAGATAGAACATGAAAGACACATAGCGGAGGAGAGCAAAAAAAAATCCCAAGAAATTCTTTAAGTATGTAAACAGTAAAAAAGGGAGGACAGACCATATTGGCCCCATAAAGAATGAGGAAGGACATCTGGTTATAAAGGATGGGGAGATGGCAAAGGTATTGAATTTATTCATCTCCTCAGTCTTCAGGAAGGAATCAGGGGGCTTCAGTAGCCAAAACTGCAGTGTTTATCCTCATGACTAGGGATGAGCCGAACACCCCCCTGTTCGGTTTGCACCAGAACATGCGAACAGGCAAAAAATTTGTTCGAACACGCGAACACCGTTAAAGTCTATAGGACTCGAAAATGAATAATCAAAAGTGCTAATTTTAAAGGCTTATATGCAAGTTATTGTCATAAAAAGTGTTTGGGGACCTGGGTCCTGCCCCAGGGGACATGTATCAATGCAAAAAAAAGTTTTAAAAACGGAAGTTTTTTCAGAAGCAGTGATTTTAATAATGCTTAAAGTGAAACAATAAAAGTGTAATATTACTTTAAATTTCGTACCTGGGGGGTGTCTATAGTATGCCTGTAAAGGGGAGCATGTTTCCCGTGTTTAGAACAGTCTGACAGCAAAATGTCATTTCAAAGGAAAAAAAGTCATTTAAAACTACTTGCGGCTATTAATGAATTGTCGGTCCGACAATATTCATAAAAGTTCATTGATAAAAACGGCATGAAATTTCCCCACAGGGGAACCCCGAACCCAAATTTTTTTTTAAAATGGCTTGGGGTCCCCCCAAAAATCCATACCAGACCCTTATCCGAACACACAACCTGGCAGGCCACAGGAAAAGAGGGGAGATGACAGAGCGCCCCCTCCTGAACCGTACCAGGCCACATGCCCTCAATATTGGGAGGGTGCTTTGAGGTAGCCCCCCAAAGCACCTTGTCCCCATGTTGATGAGGACAAGGGCCTCATCCCCACAACCCTTGGCCAGTGGTTGTGGGAGTCTGCAGGTGGAGGGCTTATCGGAATCTGGAAGCAGCCCCCTTTAACAAGGGGACCCGCAGATCCCACCCCCCCGTGTGAAATGGTAATGGGGTACAAAGTACCCCTACCATTTCACAAAAAAAGTGTCAAAAATGTTAAAAAATGACAAGAGACAGTTTTTGACAATTCCTTTATTTAAAGTCTTCTTCTTTCCATCTTTTTCAGATCTTCTTCCTTCTTCCTTCCTTCTTCCTTCGGTTTCTTCCTCCATCTTCTTCTTCCTCTGCTTCTTCCTCCGATCCTCTGCTTCTTGCTCCGGTGTTCTCATCCGGCATTTTCCTCCATGGCGTCTTCTTCCCCGCTTCGTTCTTGGGCCGCTCCGCATACATGAGAGGCTCCCGCTGTGTGACGCTTCTCTTCTGACACTTCTTATATAACGGAGGGTGGGGCCCCCTGGTGACCCCGCCCCCTCTGTCGCATGGGGACCTGACGGGTGCTTCCCTATGGCTTTCCCCGTGACATCAGAGAGGGGCGGGGTCATCCATTACGTAACCGGGTGACCCCGCCCCCTCTGACATCACGGGGAAAGCCATAGGGAAGTCCCCATCAAGTCCCCGTGCATCAGAGGGGGCAGGGTCACCGGGTGGCCCCGCCCTCCATTATATAAGAAGTGTCAGAAGAAGAGAAGCATCACACAGTGAACGAAGCGGGGAAGAAGACACTGCGGAGGAAGATGCCAGACAAGAACACCAGAGCAAGAAGCAGAGGACCGAAGGAAGAAGGAAGGAAGAAGGAGGAAGACCCGAAGAAGATGGAAAGAAGAAGACTTTAAATAAAGGAATTGTCAAAAACTGTCTCTTGTCATTTTTATCATTTTTGACACTTTTTTTGTGAAATGGTAGGGGTACTTTTGTACCCCATTACCATTTCACACGGGGGGCGGGATCTGGGGTTCTCCTTGTTAAAGGGGGCTTCCAGATTCCGATAAGCCCCCCACCCGCAGACCCTTACAACCACCAACCAAGGGTTGTGGGGATGAGGCCCTTGTCCTCATCAACATGGGGACAAGGTGCTTTGGGGGCTACCTCAAAGCACCCTCCCAATGTTGAGGGCATGCGACCTGGTACGGTTCAGGAGGGGGGGCACTCTCTCATCCTCCCTCTTTTCCTGCGGCCTGCCAGGTTGCGTGCTCGGATAAGGGTATGTGTCAGGGGCATGCCAGCAGTCGTCGGGTGAATCTGCGTGCACGGAGGTCCACAAGGAGTATTTCTAAGTGAATTCAGCCAAAATCCCCACCAGGGGGCGCCGGCGCGCTCCCGCGGGTGCCCGTACGCGCGTTTGCGCGTTTGCACGTGCGCACGCGCGCCCGTTCGCGCTAGCACCGTTTGGCGCCAAGGGGCCTTTAAAAGGGTGACAGGTGCTCATGTTAGCTGCTGTTCGTCTGCAGCTCTGCACCTGAAAGTTCCTGTATCTCCCTGCTTGTTATTTGCTATTGACCTGGCTACGTCTGACCATTCTTCAGTCTCCTATCCGACCCGGCTTGTCTGACCCTGTTTACTCTGCTACCCGTTGCCAAACTCCTGCCTGTCTGACTACCCTTGGATCATCCCTCCTGCTTATACCCTGCCTGATCTCCTGCCAAATACGGACTGTCTGACCTTGCTTGCCTGTGTCCTGTAACGCTGCTTCCAGCCTGCCTGTTTGCATCCAGCTGCTGTCTTCGCATCCGGCTACCAGCCTACCTACCGGCCTGCACCAGTTACCTGCATCCACAGCTCAGCCATCCCTGAGGGACATCCTCCCAGTTCCGGTGTCTGCTTCTGCTGGAACCTGCATCAGGCCCTCCTACCCACTGTGCTCAGGAGACCACTGTTCCCACTTCCAGCGGCTCCTGAACCAGCGCTTAAGAGAGGTCTCCTTCTACCAGTCAGGATCAACTACCAGGTACCTCACAGTACGAACAGCCATGACTGAGCCTGCAGGAGAGACCTCTCCTATTCAGGAGATCTGTACACACTTGGCGGCCCTCACCCAAGCAGTAAAGACTCTACAAGACAGTTATAACAGACTGGAAGGGCAAGTGTTAAACCTCAGTGGTTCCGGTGGTGTGGCCGCTGCACCCGCAGCTGCTCCAGTACAGGCTGCTGCACCACCCTCAGTGGTCATGCTTCCACCAGAACCAAGAGTACCTGTTCCTGACAAGTTTTCCGGTGACCGAACTAAGTTTGTGGCCTTCCGCAGCGCATGTCAACTTTACTTTGGATTACAACCACGGACTTTTTCTTTGGAAGCCACCAAAGTGGGGTTTGTTGTATCCCTCCTGCAGGGGGAACCCCAGACCTGGGCCCATCGCTTGCTTGAATCCAACGCCATACAGATCCAGACCCTACCTGCCTTTTTTGAAGCCATGGCCCAGCTTTATGAGGACCCTCAGTGGGCTGCCACCGCTGAGGCAGCTTTGATCGTGCTCCAGCAAGGCCGTAGACCGGCCGAGGACTATGTCATGGACTTTCAACGCTGGAGCGCGGATACTCAATGGAATAATGCAGCCCTACGCCATCAGTTCCGCATGGGGTTATCTGAGGGTCTTAAGGATGAGCTTGCTCGAGTAGGAATGCCTGACACCTTAGAAGAGCTCATTGCCATCACTATCCAAATTGACCGACGCCTTCGTGAGCGCCGGTCTGAACGATCTGCCCAACAAACTCGGCCTATGTGGATGACTGCCAGAGCCCCGCTGCCTGCCTCCCGGTATCTACCTTCTGCCGGGCCAAGCCCAGTCAACCAAGCAACTGATGCCTCTGAACCCATGCAACTTGGACTTATGCGTACTACTCTGACCCCTGAAGAACGGGCACGCAAGCGCCAACTGAACCTTTGTCTCTATTGTGGCGGAACGGGCCACTACGTGAACAACTGCCCAGTGAAGATCCGTAAGTGTTTTTCTTCAGCTCCAACCAGTTTGTCTGCTTTAACAGCCAATGCCACTCAACTTGTTCTCCCTCTCTCATTACAGCTCCAGGGAAGAACAATTCAAGTCAACGCCATTGTTGATTCCGGGGCATGTAGCTGTTTCGTTGACTCCACTTTTGCTACCCAGCAAGATCTTCCTTTAAAAGACAAAACACATAAACTTTCAATTTTTCTGGCCGATGGGTCCCATATAAAAAATACGGGCAGGTCTCTCAAGAAACCCTTCCTCTGTCTGCTATCTGTTCATCCCAGCATCGAGAGATCTTAATCCTGGACGTTATCTCATCACCTCTTTTCCCAATCATTTTGGGTATGCCCTGGCTTCAAGCCCACAATCCTCTTGTCAATTGGGCCACGGGCGAGATCAAGTTTCAGTCACCCTATTGTCAAAGACACTGCCTACCTGAACCTGTTAATCCTGCTACTACCCTACTATGTATGGACACTGATCCAGATCTGCTTCAAAACGTACCAGAGGTCTATCAGGACTTTGCAGATGTATTCAGCAAGAAGGGAGCAGATTCTCTGCCACCCCATCGCCCCTATGACTGTCCAATTGAATTGCTTCCTGGAGCTGAGATCCCTTTTGGGCGCATCTTTCCGCTGTCCGAAAAGGAACAAGAGGCGCTTAAGGTTTACATCAATGAAAATCTAGAAAAAGGCTTCATTCGACAGTCCACTTCACCAGCTGGGGCGGGAATATTTTTTGTCTCTAAGAAAGATCTTACGCTCCGCCCTTGTGTGGACTATCGGGAATTAAACAAGGTTACGGTCAAGAACCGTTATCCGTTGCCCCTAATACCAGAACTGTTTCAAAAATTACGGACCGCCATTATCTTCACCAAATTAGATCTGAGAGGGGCCTACAATCTGGTCCGCATTCGGGCCGGGGATGAATGGAAGACGGCTTTCCGGACCCGTTTCGGGCACTACGAATATTTGGTCATGCCCTTCGACCTTTGCAATGCTCCTGCCACATTTCAGCATCTGGTCAATGATGTGTTTAAAGATTTCCTGGACATCTTTTTAATTGTCTACTTGGACGATATCCTTATCTTCTCCAGTTCACTTGAACAACACAGGGAACATGTCCGTAAAGTCCTAGCTCGACTCCGCCTGCACAGATTGTACGCCAAAGCGGAGAAGTGCGAATTTGAACAAAAAGAGATTCAGTTTCTGGGGTTAGTCATCTCCCCAACCGGTATTAAAATGGATCCTCAGAAAGTGTCTGCTGTGTTAGAATGGCCAGCACCCATGGACAAGAAAGGCGTACAACGCTTCGTTGGATTTGCGAACTTTTACAGGAAGTTTATCAGGGGGTTCTCTGCCATCATCTCCCCCATTACACAGCTAACCAAGCAGAATCTTCGTTTCCACTGGAACCAGGAAGCCCAGGAGGCCTTTGAAGAATTAAAAAGGCGTTTCACGTCAGCTCCGATTCTTAGCCATCCAGACCCATCTTTGCCCTTTATTCTAGAGGTTGATGCCTCCGAAGTAGCTGTGGGTGCTATTATTTCCCAACGTCAGGGCAACAAAGACCTGATGCATCCTGTTGGGTTCTTCTCTAGAAAACTTTCGCCGGCTGAGCGGAACTACGATGTGGGGGATCGGGAGTTACTTGCCATCAAGACCGCCTTGGAGGAATGGAGATACTTGCTTGAAGGTGCAGTCCATCCAGTACTGATTTATACAGATCACAAAAATCTGGAGTATCTAAGATCTGCTAAAAGACTGAAACCCAGACAAGCCCGTTGGGCTCTATTCTTTACACGGTTTTGCTTCCACATCACCTACCGGCCGGGATCCAAGAATATAAAACCAGACGCACTGTCACGCATGTTTGATAATCCTAAGGACTCTTCTGTCCCTGACACTATTTTGCCGGCAAACAGTTTTCTTCTCCTTCAGACAGATTTGCTGTCCATGATCAGAGAAGCATCCCCAGAACCTTCAAGTCTTCAGGAGTCTTCCTTAACACCTCGAGATGGACTATTATGGAGGGGAAGTCAAATCTTCGTACCAGAAAACGTCAGAGTCAAGGTGCTGACACTTTTGCATGACCACCCACTTGCAGGACATTTTGGGGTCCGTAAGACCCTTGAGCTGGTGCAGCGCACTTAAAGGAATTTTGCAAGAAATATGTCAACTCCTGCTCTGTCTGCATCCAGAACAAAACCCCCAGGAACAGAGCGTGGGGACTACTAAGACCATTGCCTATACCAGATAGGCCCTGGAGGATGATAGCAATGGACTTTATAGTCGAACTGCCATATTCTGAGGGGTGTTCGGCGATCTTTGTGGTCGTCGACCGGCTATCCAAAATGGCCCACTTTGTGCCCCTAAAAGGAACACCTTCTGCTGTAGAGACGGCTCATGTGTTCATTAAGGAAATCGTTAGGTTACACGGGATCCCCTCAAATATAGTGTCTGATAGGGGGGTGCAGTTTACTTCACGCTTTTGGAGAGCCCTTTGTGAAAATTTGAAGATTGAACTAGCCCTGTCCTCAGCATACCATCCCCAAACTAATGGGCAAACTGAAAGGACAAATCAAACTCTGGAGCAATACATTAGGTGTTTTACATCTTTTGTGCAAGATGATTGGGTATCCTTGCTGCCACTTGCAGAATTCGCGTACAATAATGCCAGTCACTCTGCCACAGGTCAATCTCCTTTCTTTGCTAATTATGGGTTTCATGCATCTTTTTTACCAGATTTTTTTTCAGAATCTTCAGTTCCAGTGGTCCAGGACACAGTGCAGTTCTTCAGTCATAATAACCGGATCCTGCAGGAGGCGGTATCCAAAGCGCAAGCGGATAATAAGAGGTTCTTTGATGAGAAAAGAAGGGGAGATCTAAACCTTCAGCTTGGCGACAAGGTATGGCTGTCTACTAATAATATCAGATTGTCATGTCCTTCCAAGAAGCTTGCCCCAAAATTTATTGGACCTTTCCCTGTGAAAAGGAAAATTAACGAAGTATCGTATGAATTATGCTTACCTGACTCACTTAAGATACACCCTGTATTTCACGTATCACTCTTAAAGCCTGCTGTAGATGATCCTTTTCCTGATAGGGGCACCAGGGTCCCTGAACCAGTTCTGGTGGACGGCAATGAAGAGTATGAAGTGGAATCCATCCTTGACTGCAGAAAGAGGTCTGGGCAAGTACAGTTTTTAATTAAGTGGAAAGGGTATGGTCCGGAAAACAACTCATGGGAACCTGACTGTAATATTCATGCCAAACGTTTAATCCATGCATACTTCTCTACCCATCCTGAAAAAAAGGCGTATCTGGGCATCCGGAGGCTGCCCGTTGGGGGGGGCAATGTCAGGGGCATGCCAGCAGTCGTCGGGTGAATCTGCGTGCACGTAGGTCCACAAGGAGTATTTCTAAGCGAATTCAGCCAAAATCCCCACCAGGGGGCGACGGTGCGCTCCCGCGGGTGCCCGTACGCGCGTTCGCGCGTGCGCGCGCCCATTCGCGCTAGCGCCGTTTGGCGCCAAGGGGCCTTTAAAAGGGTGACAGGTGCTCATGTTAGCTGCTGTTCATCTGCAGCTCTGCACCTGAAAGTTCCTGTATCTGCCTGCTTGTTATTTGCTATTGACCCGGCTACGTCTGACCATTCTCCAGTCTCCTATCCGACCCGGCTTGTCTGACCCTGTTTACTCTGCTACCCATTGCCGAACTCCTGCCTGTCTGACTACCCTTGGATCATCCCTC
Source organism: Lithobates clamitans (assembly GCA_037952925.1). Classification (NCBI taxonomy): domain Eukaryota; kingdom Metazoa; phylum Chordata; class Amphibia; order Anura; family Ranidae; genus Lithobates; species Lithobates clamitans. Next base: position 5,066,206 of record JBBGZY010000272.1, read on the forward strand.
CTGCTTATACCCTGCCTGATCTCCTGCCAAAAACGGACTGTCTGACCTTGCTTGCCTGTGTCCTGTAACGCTGTTTCCAGCCTGCCTGTTTGCATCCAGCTGCTGTCTTCGCATCCGGCTACCAGCCTACCTACCGGCCTGCACCAGTTACCTGCATCCACAGCTCAGCCATCCCTGAGGGACATCCTCCCATTTCCGGTGTCTGCTTCTGCTGGAACCTGCATCAGGCCCTCCTACCCACTGTGCTCAGGAGACCACTGTTCCCACTTCCAGCGGCTCCTGAACCAGCGCTTAAGAGAGGTCTCCTTCTACCAGTCAGGCTCAACTACCAGGTACCTCACAGTATGGTATGGATTTTTGGGGGGACCCCACGCCATTTTTTTTAAATTTTGATGCAGGGTTCCCCTTAAAATCCATACCAGATCTGAAGGGTCTGGTATGGATTTTGAGGGAGACCCCCACGCCATTTTTTTTATTTTTGGCGCTAGGTTACGCTTAATATCCATACCAGATCTGAAGGGCCTGGTATGGAATTTAGGGGGACCCCATGCCATTTTTTTTAAATTTTGATTCGGGGTTCCCCTGTGGGGAAATCCCATGCCGTTTTTATCAATGAACTTTTATGTGTATTGTCATCCCTAGGAATTTTAGGTTCAATATGTTTTTATTAGTTGTTTTTCACATTAATAACAGAAAAGTACAGGAGCTAGATCAGGACCCAAACATAGGGTACACCGATCCACAACATAAACATGTAAACATTTATATAGTACAGTTTTACATGCGTGAATGTGAATAGAAAGGATGTTAGTAACAAAAAAGGTTCAGATACTATGCATATTTTATCATACTGTCTATCCCTCTGGCTCGGAAGCCCCAATGGGATCCTGCTGCTCCAGAGGCCGAGGTGATAGATTTTCCATATGTACCCTAAGAACCGGGGTTGATAGTATTTCGAATTTCTTGGCTGCCTAGATTATATGTTGGCAGCTACAAATATATTTGGCATATAAAGTGATTATCGAAGAAAGAAAGGATACAGGGATAGAGGAGTTAAAGAATAATAGACAGGAGAAAAGGGATGTTGAGAAAAGGGGGAACCCCGAGGAGGGGAGTGAGTAGGGGGGGGTAGAGGCAGCGGACCACACCTAACTGTTTGTGTAATAATGACACAAAGGTTAGGAGGGGAATTAGAAGACCTCCGTTTTTTTTTTTTATGTTGTATTTAATGGTGAAAGTCTATTCCTTAATTTGTCTGAAGTAGAGTAATGCCTCCAGATACTCCAGATGAACGAAAACTTTGCTTCTTTTTCTATGGATTTAGCCTGCATCTCCTCCATGAGCATAATATCATTTATTTCAGCTACCCATTCGATGAGGGATGGAGGAGAGGCAGTTTTCCAATGTCTAGGAATTAGTTGTCTCGCTGCGCTCAGAAAGAATTTGAGCAGACTGTGTTTTTGGGATTTGAGGGTCCCTGGAAGAACGGAGAGAAGTGCTATGGTGGGGGAAGGTGTGAGAGATTTGTCATAGATCTCATTATAAATTTAAAAAATTTGTGTCCAAAAAGGCCGAATCACATCACATTCCCACCAGATATGTTTATACGAGCCTGTTGCGGAGTTACATCTCCAGCATACGTCGGATGCAGATGGGAACATAGTCTTGAGAGTGGTTGGGACCCGGTGCCACCTTGATATTAATTTATAATTTTTTTCCTGAGTGTAACTCGAGATAGATGATTTATGGGTAAAAAGGAAAGCTTTACCCCATTCCGCCTCTGTTATGTCTTTTTCCAGCTCCTCTGACCATGCAGTGGTGTATTTAGGAAGGCTGTTATGAGTGTAATCTATTGACAACTTATACACCAGTGATAGGGTGTGGCGAGGCGTCTCTGTGTAAGTGGTTAGTTGTTCGAATCCGGTCAGAGGCCTGTGCATGAGATTGGAGGCATGAAGTTTCTTGGCGTAGGAGGTTAAATGTAAACGAGTAAGCCATGTCACCTTAGAGGTGGCTGTGCTATGGGGAGTCACAAAGGTACCCGTCTCCGGATCTACAAATTGTTGTGCTGTAGGCCAGGGATCTCTCAAGTAACCTCCCAGATTGTGTACAAGGCTACCTTCTGGGAGAGCTGGGTTATCAAATAAGGGAGTGAGGGGACTCGGGTCAGTAGATAGTGAGTATGTCTCTCTTTTCCGGTACCATACCGCCAAGGCGTCTCTGGTGAGGGGGGATAGGCTAGCGATGGATTTATATGTTTTGTCAGCTCCCCAGAGAAGTGCTCTGAGGTCGTCCGATGACATATCCTGTTCTATCAAGGTTGATGCCTTGATCAGGGGACGAGGGAACCACTCCAGAACTCTAGAGATTACAGCTGAGCTATGGTATACCTCAAAGTCGGGCAGACCAACTCCTCCCTTATGTATAGGGGCACATAGAAGTTTGTGTTTCAGTCTGGGGTGGCTCTCTCACCATACAAAGCGAATTGCCATAGTACGGAGGACACGGAAAAAAGCTGATGGGAGAGCAATTGGAAGAGCTTGAAATAAGTATAGTAATTTTGGAAGTATGTCCATTTTCAGTGTATTCATACGTCCAAACCATGACATTGATAAGTCTTTGCGTTCCTCGGAGAGGCATCGCAGCTTAGTTAAAAGAGGGCTAAAATTTAGGGCGTAGATTTCTGATGTACAACTAGGGATAGCAGTACCTAGATATGAAATGGAGCGTGTCTGCCATTGGAATAGAAAGTTGGCTTTAAGAGATGTCAAAGTATTTTGGGTTAGTGAAAGATTCAGTGCTTCTGTTTTGGAGACATTTAATTTGTAGTTGCTAAAGTGGCCGAACCTATTGATTTCAGCTAGTAGTGAGGGGAGGCTAATATGGGTTTGGGTCACATAAAGAAGTAAGTCATCTGCGTATAAAGAAAGTTTACAGTGGGAAGAGGGGGTCTGGATGCCATGTATATTTGGATTTAGCCGAATGGCTTGGGCTAGATGTTCAATCACTAGGGCAAACAATAAAGGGGAAAGTGGACAGCCCTGTCTTGTACCATTGGTAATTGAAAACTTGTCTGATTGTGTACCATTCATCAAGAGAGTGGCTGTCGGTTTTGAGTAAAGAGACATGATACGTGTTAGCATTCTAGGGCCTAATCCAATCTGGGAGAGGGTGGCTTGAAGAAAGGACCAGTTTACCCTCTCAAAAGCTTTCTCTGCGTCGCAAGAAAGAAGATAAGTTGGAGTGTGGGTTCGGTGAGCATATGCTATTAGATGGATGGTTTTGGTGGTGTTGTCCCTAGCTTCACGTCCAGGGACAAAACCCACTTGATCTCTATGTATAATGTTGGGTAGTAATGGTGATATTCGGATGGCAAGAATCTTGGCGAAAAGCTTCAAGTCAATATTTAATAGGGATATTGGTCTGTAATTAGAGCATGCGGAGGGTTCTTTGTCCGGTTTCGGGATTACCACAATTTGGGCTTGGAGAAGGGTTGCAGAGGGGGATACATTTCCATCTATTGCTGAGAATGCTTTTGCTAAGAGGGGTGATAATAACAGTGGGAATGTCTTATAAAAACGCGGGGAGAATCCGTCTGGACCAGGGCTTTTGCCAGGTTTGAGATTTTTAATGGCCTGTGTAAAATCTGTATCTGAAAGAGCAGATTCAATTTCTTCCGAATCGGAAGAAGGGATGGTGGGGAGGGCTGTTTCTAGGATGTACGAGGGTAGGCCCTGTGGGGGCGCCCCTCCATGGGGCTTAAAGGTCGGTGCCTGTGAAGGGAGATTGTAAAGAGAGGCATAGTATTGGTGGAATTCCTCCGCTATCGCTGAATTGTTCAGTAATTTCCCTTTGGTGGGTGAGTTAATAAAGGGAATAGGTTTCCGGAGTTGACGAGGATGTAGTGTTTTTGCTAGGTGTTTACCGCATTTATTAGCTTGGGAGTAATAAACAAAGCATCCTCTATTTTTTGCTGTCAGGGAGCGTTCCGCAAAAATTCGCAGGAGGTCTCTCCTGGCATTAGTCAGGTCCAAATGAGTGGCCATGTCAGGGTTTCGTTTATGTGACTCTTCCAACGCATTGATGGAAGCGAGGAGGCGTGAAATGTCTACTGTACGTGCATGCTTCAGTCTGGAACCGTGTTGGATAAATTTGCCCCTGAGGAAACATTTAAGTGCTTCCCATTGTATAAGTGGATTGGTTTTGTCATGTGCGTGGTCTGAGATAAAGTTTTTAATGGTCTGAATGATGTCCTGCACGCACACTGAGTCAAATAATAGGTTATCGTTAAGTCTCCAGGAGGTTCTGGCTTTACCAGACGGAATCCTCCCTAAGCTCAGGTGAATAGGGGCATGGTCAGACCAAAGAGTAAGGCCTATAGAGGTTTCCGGTTTATAGTCCAGTAGTGTTTGTGAGGTAAAAATATAGTCTAACCTACTGTAGGATGTGTGTGCTGGGGAATAGTATGTATAGTCCTTGGTAGAAGGGTGAAGGACCCTCCACACATCCACCAAGGAGAGCTCCGCAAGGATTGTTCGGATTTTGGTCAGAGAAGCTGGGGAGACAGAGGACTTACCAGTTGAAGTATCCAGACGGGGTATCAAGGCAATATTAAGGTCCCCTCCCAGTATCATGTTGATCGTGCTGAATCGTTTTAGCCGTGATGTAACCGAAGAGAGAAATTGCAGTTGGTCCTGATTGGGAGAATATATGTTAATAACTGTGTATATCACATTCAAGTATGATAATTTGAGGAAAACATATCTCCCATGTGGATCTATATAAGAGTCTAACACATCTGGTGTGAACGTGGCATGGAATGCAATAGAGACTCCCTTGGGCTTAGCTTTTGGGTTAGTACTGTGGAACCAGGTGGGGTATTGCCTATGTAGGAATTTTGGGGTTGTGTCAGATCTAAAATGGGTCTCTTGGAGAAGTAGAATTTGCGTACGCAGTTTATGAAAGTGGTACAAAATTTGACGTCTCTTCTCCGGAGTATTGAGGCCCCTACAATTCAAGGAGGAGACCTTCAAGGAGGGTGGTGCTGCCATAAGGGGGATATTTTAGTTAAAGTGTCAGGATGGAAGGGAGTGAGGTCCGCTGCCCCAGACCATGGGAGAGAGGGAGTGAGAAGAGGAGGGGAGGTCGCCATCCAGTGGCGAACTTAGGAAACAGAGAAGAGAAGAGAAAAAGAAAAAGAGAGAGAAAAAGGTGGTTAGAGGAGACGGAAGTGAGGGGAGAGAGAAAAAAAAGGGATAAGAAGAAGAAGAAGGCCAATAAGGCCTACCTAACTATAGTGTTGTAACCAACAAGTCAGCAAAGCCCGCTAGGGGGGCTGATAAAACCTATGAGGGGGTACGTGTCAACGCACAGAGGAGCCCGCACACACCGGGCAACAGAAAACAGTTTTAAATTTAACTTAATTTAGTAGCTCAGGGTCCCCCACTGCTACACATATTCTATGTAACTCACTTCTTGTGGGCCATCCCCGGGGGGGAGCCCGGGGTAGTCCCCTGTCTACTGACTGCAGTGAGGGTCTAATGCTTAACTGTAGACAGGTCAAGTAAATACAACTAACAATAAGAGGAGGGGGAGAGGGGAGGGGGGAGGGGAAGGGAAGTTAGTGCCGACAGGCATAGCCATTATGTAGAAACCCATCACATTACTATAGTGCAAATTAGAGTGGTATAAGACCTGTCAGCGCAATCAGTAATGCAGAAGTAATATATCAATTTAAAGTCCCAACATAACTAGGAACCGGGATGATATCACTGGTGGAGACCTGTGGGAAAAAAGTTGGTTAATCAAGAAGTGGAGAGAAGGGATTCAGCCTGCAGTCGCCTTGGAAGCTTCTGCTTTTGAACGTTTGTTCTTCTTGGATTGTTTCTGCCAGCCTTTATTGGTTTGGAATCCAGGAGTTGCTGGGTGAAATGGCTAGTCTGGTAACGGGATCTGAGGTAGCTCAAATGTTCCAAGGAACTTTGGTAAATCTCCCAATGTGCGAAATATTGCTGATTTCCCATCATGGGATGCAGAGAGGTTAAACGGGAAGCCCCAGCGATATTTAATGTGTTTTGCCTGAAGAGCTCCAGTAAGGGGCTTCAGAGCTCGACGCATATCCAGGGTCAGCTTAGATATATCTGGAAGCAAAGTTACTTGAGTGTCATTAAAGAGGATGGATTCTTGGGTACGTGCAGCTTGCATAATGGCGTCTTTGACCGCGTAGAAATGTACTCTACAGATGACGTCTCTGGGGTGTTCCAGATTAGGATTTTTAGGGCCCAGAGCTCTGTGCACCCGATCCAGTTCCAGGGGGGCATCTTTGTCTTTTTGCAGGAGCTCATTGAAAATGGCTGTAATCGCAGGGGCCAGGTCTTTGGTTTCTACGGATTCAGGAAGGCCGCGAATGCGTATGTTGTTACGTCTGGCTCTATTTTCTTGGTCATCCTGGTGGTATATTAAGTGTTGTATTTGTAGGGTGTGCTCATGCAGAATGGAGTCGTGGGCTTGCAGGGTGGAAACAGTCTCTTCTACACTGTGTTCAACTTCTTCCAACCTGTTAGTGACATCTCTGCGCAACTCTGCAATTTCTTGCTTATATGAGCGTTCCATTCTCTGTACACAGGCTTCAAAATCATGTTTGTTAGGGAGGGCCTTAATGTAGGCCTCCATGTCCCAGCTAGAGAATGATCTGTGGGAATCTGGGGAATGACAAACCAATTGGACTGACTCATTCTCTGAGTCTGCAGGGGATCTGGCACGCTGTCTGTTCCTGGTGTGAGGTGTGGAGCGCTGTGAAGCAGCTCCCTGTGAGCCTGTGTGTGAGCCCGAGGAACGGGTCGGCGCCATCTTGGATGAGGGGGGGGGCGCTGTTTAGAGCCCATGCGGGTGAAAAATCTGTCTATATCCCCCTCTTTTTGTGGATCAGGGGTGTGCTGGGTGTCTCCCCCACCTCTCCTCCCCATTACCGACCTGGCGGCTAAAGATGTGGAGTGGTACGAGCTTCGGAACGTCCGGTGTGTGCGGGAGCTCCAGCAGGGCATGTCTGCTCACTCCATGTGCTAGGCCACGCCCCATCCCTGGGAATTTTAGACCAGTTAGCCTAACATCAATAGTATGTAAACTCTTGTAGGGGATGATAAGGAACTATATACAAGATTTTATCAATGAGAATGATATCGTTAGCAGCAATCAGCATGGATTCATGAAGAAACATTCTTGCCAAACCAATCTATTAACCTTCTATGAGGAGGTGAGTTGCAATCTAGATAAAGGAAGGCCCATAAACGTGGTGTATCTGGATTTTGCAAAAGCATTTGACACAGCTCCCCATAAACGTTTACTGTACAGAATAAGGTCCGTTGGCATGGACCATAGGGTGAGTACATAGATTAAAAACTGTCTACAAGGGCGAGTTCAACTGGTGGTGATAAATGGGGGGGTACTTTGTATGGTCAGGGGTGGGTAGTGGCGTCCCCCAGGGTTCTGTGCTGGGACCAGTCCTGTTTAATTTGTTCATAAATGACCTGGAGGATGGAGTAAACAGTTCAATCTCTGTATTTGCAAATGATACTAAGCAGGGCAATAACTTCTCAGCAGGATGTGGTAACCTTGCAAATTAATGGGGTGGGCAACTACATGGCAAATGAGGTTCAATGTAGAAAAATGTAAAATAATGCATTTGGATGGCAAAAATATGAATGCAATCCATATGCTGGGGGGAGAACCTCTGGGGCAATCTAGGATGGAAAAGAACCTGAGGGTCTTAGTAGATGATAGGTTTAGCAATGGCATGCAATGCCAAGCTGCTGCTAACAAAGCAAGCAGAATATTGGCATGCATTAAAAAGGGGATTAATTTCAGGGATAAAATGATAATTCACCCGCTCTACAAGACTCTGGTCCTGCCGCACCTAGAGTATGCCGTCCAGTTCTGGGCACCAGTCCTCAGGAAGGATGTACTGGAAATGGAGAGAGTACAAAGAAGGGCAATAAAGCTAATAAAGGGTCTGGAGGATCTTATGAGGAAAGGTTGCGAGCACTGAACTTATTCTCTCTGGAGAAGTGACGCTTGAGAGGGGATATGATTTCAATTTTCAAATACCGTACTGGTGACCCCACAATAGGGATAAAACTTTTTCACGGAAGGGAGTTTAACAAGACTCATGGCCACTCATTAAAATTAGAAGAAAAGAGGTTTAACCTTAAACTATGTAGAGGGTTCTTTACTGTAAGAGCGGCAAGGATGTGGAATTCCCTTCCACAGACAGTGGTTTCAGCGGGGATCATCGATAATTTCAAGAAACTATAATGCCGCATACACACAAGCGGACTTTTCGACCGGACTGGTCCGACGGACTATCCAACGGATAGGGATGAGCCGAACACCCCCCTGTTCGGTTCACACCAGAACATGCGAACAGGAAAAAAGTTTGTTTAACGCGAACACCGTTAAAGTCTATGGGACACGAACATGAATAATCAAAAGTGCTAATTTTAAAGACTTATTTGCAAGCTATTGTCATAAAAAGTGTTTGGGGACCAGTGTCCTGCCCCAGGGGACATGGATCAATGCAAAAAAAGTTTTAAAAACAGCCGTTTTTTCAGGAGCAGTGATTTTAATAATGCTTAAAGTCAAACAATAAAAGTGTAATATCCCTTTAAATTTCGTAGCTGGGGGGTGTCTATAGTATGCCTGTAAAGGGGCGCATGTTTCCTGTGTTTAGAACAGTCTGACAGCAAAATGACATTTCAAAGGAAAAAACCCATTTAAAACTACTCGCGGCTATTGCATTGCCGGTCCAACAATACACATAGAAGTTCATTGATAAAAACGGCATAGGAATTCCCCACAGGGGAACCCCGAACCAAAATTTTTTAAAAAAATGACGTGGGGGTCCCCCTAAATTCCATACCAGGCCCTTCAGGTCCGATATGGATATTAAGGGGAACCCCGTGCCAAAATGTAAAAAAAAAATGACGTGGGGGTCCCCCAAAAATCCATACCAGACCCTTATCCGAGCATGCAACCTGGCAGGCCACAGGAAAAGAGGGGGGACGAGAGAGCGCCCCCCCTCCTGAACCGTACCAGGCCACATGCCCTCAACATTGGGAGGGTGCTTTGGGGTAGCCCCCCAAAACACCTTGTCCCCATGTTGATGAGGACAAGGGCCTCATCCCCACAACCCTGGCCGGTGGTTGTGGGGGTCTGCGGGCGGGGGGCTTATCAGAATCTGGAAGCCCCCTTTAACAAGGGGAACCCCAGATCCCGGCCCTCCCCCCTATGTGAAATGGTAAGGGGGTACTTACCCCTACCATTTCACTAAAAAACTGTCAAAAATGTTAAAAATGACAAGAGACAGTTTTTGACAATTCCTTTATTTAACCACTTCCCGCCCGCCCTATAGCGGATTGACGTCCGGGAAGTGGTTCTGTTATCCTGACTGGGCGTCATATGACGTCCAGCAGGATAACATGCCGCAGCGTGCCCCCGGGGGCGCGCATCGCGGCGATCGGTGGAGCGGTGTGTCAGTCTGACACACCGCTACACTGATCTTGGTAAAAAGCCTCCGGCTCTTTACCACGTGATCAGCCGCGTCCAATCACGGCTGATCACGCTGTCAATAGGAAGAGCCGTTGATCGGCTCTTCCTCACTCGCGTCTGACAGACGCAAGTAGAGGAGAGCCGATCGGCGGCTCTCCTGGCAGGGGGGTCTGCGCTGATTGTTTATCAGCGCAGCCCCCCCTCAGATCACCACACTGGACCACCAGGGATCGTCACTAGGACCACCAGGGAAGGGGCAACATGTGGATGGCCAGGTATGTACCCCATGGCCATCCACATGTGCCCAGTGTGCCAATTCTGTGCCAATCAGTGCCCACAAATGGGCACTGGTTGGCACAATTATGTTGCAGTGATGCCCAGCAGTGCCACCCTTAGGGGCATCACTGCAAACAAGTAATGCCATCAGTGCCACCCATCAGTGTCCGTTCATGCCACCTGTCAGTGCCCATCCGTGCCCATCAGTGCCCATCTATCAGTGCCCATCCGTGCCCATCTGTGCCAACTATCAGTGCCACCCATAAGTAACCATCAATGCCACCTACGAGTGCCCATCAATGCCACCTATGAGTGCCCATCCGTGCCACCTATGAGTGCCCATCAGTGCCGCATACCAGTGCCACCTATCAGTGCCCATCAGTGCCACCTATCAGTGCCCATCAGTGCCGCCTATCAGTGCCCATCATCAGTGCCCGTCAGTGCCACCTCATCAGTGCCACCTCATCGGTGCCCATCAGTGCCGCCGTATCAGTGCCCGTCAGTGCAGCCATATCAGTGCCCGTCATTGAAGAAGAAAACGTACTTATTTACAAAAAGTTTTAACAGAAACAAAGAAAAACTTGTTTTTTTTCAAAATTTTCGGTCTTTTTTTATTTGTTGCGCAAAAAATAAAAACCGCAAAGGTGATCAAATACTACCAAAAGAAAGCTCTATTTGTGGGAACAAAATGATAAAAAATTTGTTTGGGTACAGTGTAGCATGACCGCGCATTTGTCATTCAAACTGCGACAGCACTGAAAGCTGAAAATTGGCCTGGGCGGGAAGGTGTCTAAGTGCCTGGTATTGAAGTGGTTAAATGCTTCTTCTTTCTTCTATCTTCCTTCATCTTCTTCTTCTGGTTCTTCTCGCTCTTCTGGTTCTTCCTCCGGCGTTCTCGTCCAGCATCTCCTCCGCTGTGTCTTCTATCTTCTTCTCCTCGGGCCGCTCCGCAGCCATGGCATGGGGGGAGGCTCCCGCTCTTCTTTTCATCTTCTTCATCTTCTTCTCTTCTTCTTTTCTTCTCTTCTTCTCTTCTTCATTTTCTTCTCCGGGCCGCTCCGCATCCATGCTGGCATGGAGGGAGGCTCCCGCTGTGTGACGGCGTCTCCTCGTCTGACGGTTCTTAAATAACGGGGGGCGGGGCCACCCGGTGATCCCGCCCCCCCTCTGACGCACGGTGACTTGACGGGACTTCCCTGTGACGTCAGGGGGAATGCCACAGGGAAGTCCCGTCATGTCCCGTGCGTCAGAGCCATCACACAGCGGGAGCCTCCCTCTATGCCAGCATGTATGAGGAGCGGCCCGGAGAAGAAAATGAAGAAGAGAAGAAGACAAGAAAAGAAGCAGAGAAGAAGATGAAGAAGAAGATGAAGAAGATGAAGAGAAGAGCGGGAGCCTCCCCCCATGCCATGGGTGCGGAGCGGCCCGAGGAGAAGAAGATAGAAGATGCCGCGGAGGAGATGCTGGACGAGAACGCCGGAGGAAGAACCAGAAGAAGATGAAGGAAGATAGAAGAAAGAAGAAGCATTTAAATAAAGGAATTGTCAAAAACTGTCTCTTGTCATTTTTAACATTTTTGACAGTTTTTTAGTGAAATGGTAGGGGTAAGTACCCCCTTACCATTTCACACAGGGGGGGGCGGGATCTGGGGGTCCCCTTGTTAAAGGGGGCTTCCAGATTCTGATAAGACCTCCACAACCACCGGCCAGGGTTGTGGGGATGAGGCCCTTATCCTCATCAACATGGGGACAAGGTGTTTTGGGGGGCTACCCCAAAGCACCCTCCCAATGTTGAGGGCATGTGGCCTGGTACGGTTCAGGAGGGGGGCCGCACTCTCATCCCCCCTCTTTTCCTGTGGCCTGCCAGGTTGCGTGCTCGGATAAGGGTCTGGTATGGATTTTTGGGGGGACCCCACGCTGTTTTTTTTTTTTGGCGCGGGGTTCCCCTTAAAATCCATACCAGACCTGATGGGTCTGGTATGGAATTTAGGGGGACCCCACGTCATTTTTAAAAAAAAATTTGGCCAGGGTTCCCCTTAATATCCATACCAGACCTGAAGGGCCTGGTATGGAATTTAGGGGGACCCCCACGTCATTTTTTTTTTTAATTTTGGTTCGGGGTTCCCCTCTGGGGAATTCCCATGCCGTTTTTATCAATGAACTTCTATGTGTATTGTCGGACCGGCAATGCAATAGCCTCAAGTAGTTTTAAATGGGTTTTTTCCTTCGAAATGTCATTTTGCTGTCAGACTGTTCTAAATACAGGAAACATGCGCCCCTTTACAGGCATACTATAGACACCCCCCAGCTATGAAATTTAAAGGGATATTACACTTTTATTTTTTGACTTTAAGCATTATTAAAATCACTGCTCCTGAAAAAACGTCCGTTTTTAAAACTTTTTCTTGCATTGATCCATGTTCCCTGGGGCAGGACCCAGGTCCCCAAACACTTTTTATGACAATAACTTGCATATAAGCCTTTAAAATTAGCACTTTTGATTTCTCCCATAGACTTTTAAAGGGTGTTCCACGGCATTCGAATTTGCGAACTTGCGAACAGCCAATGTTCGAGTCGAACATGCTTTCGACTTGAACTCGAAGCTCATCCCTACCGACGGACTTTTGGCGGACTTCCAACGGACTTTCACAATGAACGAACTTGTCTACACACGCTCACACCAAAGTTCAACGGATTCGTACGTGATGACGTACGACCGGACTAAAATAAGGAAGTTGATAGCCAGTAGCCAATAGCTGCCCTAGCGTCGGTTTTAGTCCGTTGGACTAGCATACAGACGAGCAGATTTTTCGACCGGACTCAAGTCCGTTGGAAAGATTTGAAAAATGTTTTATTTCTAGGTCCGTCGGACTTTTGGGGAAAAAAGTCAGCTGGAGTCCACACACGATCGAATTGTCAAACGGAGTCCGTTCTGCCGGACCTAGTCTGCCGGAAAGTCCGCTCGTGTTTACGCGGCATTAGGTAAGCACCTGAACGACCACAACATACAAGGATATACAAGGTAATACTGACATATAATCACACATAGGTTGGACTTGATGGACTTGTGTCTTTTTCAACCTCAGCTACTATGTAACTATATACTGACAGTTCACTGAGTCAAAGGCTTTTTCTACATCAGTTGAGACTAATAACCTTGTGGACTGGAAAGCATGAGGTAGCTGAAAGTGTGCAAAAGCCCTGTGTAAATTTGTGTCCATAGATTTACCAGGCATACTGTTAATCCAGACAAGATAATCTTAGCTAATCTAGTGGCCAAAATCTTAGTGAGAATTTTGAGGTATGCATTTAGCAACGCAATTGGTTTATAGGAGGTGTCCAACATGGAGGGAGGTAGGATTTTATGCTCCAGACAATGTTTAATGAGAGCACATAATCTGTGTGCTAACAGCTCTGAGTAGGTCCGATATATCTCAATTGGGAACCCATCCGGGCCTGATGCCTTATTCGGGGGGAGCGCCAATGACAGCTTTTATTTCAAGTGGTGTAATTTAGGCCTCTAGGATGGCACATTCAGTGAGCATGGATAACTTCAAGCCATTCAGCAGAGTCTCTAGGGAATTGACCTCATAAGTCAGAATGAGAGAGTAGCGTGCAGTGTAGTACCTATCAAATTTCTCCATAATGTCCCTGTGGGTTGGTGAGCACCTCCCCCCAGCTGTTTTTATAGCCATGATAGCTGAGTGGATCCTGTGCTCTGCCACCAACATGGCAAGGAGTTTGCCATTTTTTTCTCCCTGGGTGAAAAGAGGCTCAGCCCTATGCTTGCATTCTACAAGTGCCAGGTCAGAGAAATATATGGAGAGAAGCTGTCTGGCCTCCAAAAGTGAGGAATAGGTCACTTTGTAGGGGGACTCAGCGTGTTCATCTGCACACCTCTTTTCCCCATCTTGTAAATCTTTCACTAAGTTGTTGTGATCCACATGAGCTGCTTTAATGGCAGAGACACATTCACCCCTGAGCACAGACTTGAATGTGTCCCAAACTGTCAGTGGCTGGGCAGAATCCACATTAGGAGGCCAATAGTTAGAAATAGTGGATTGCAATTGCGAGGAGACCTGCTCAACCTGCAACCAGCCAGGGATAATCTCCAAGTGCCCCTACCAGTCCCTACCGGGAGCTCCAGGTCTACCAACAATGGCTTGTGATCTGAGACACCCCCAGTCAGATAGAGACCTCCCCAATGAGCAACAGAAAGTCATAATTACCAAATGCCATATCAATGTGAGCAGAGGATTGGATAATCCTAGAAAGATGTTAGTAGCTTTTACCAGAGGGGTGTTTCCAATGCCAAACCTCTAGAAGGCCCGCTGCCGATGCCCCAGATGAAAACTCACTAGGGCTGGGCCCTATGGGGTTGGATGTATCCAGACCATCATCTAAGATAACATTGTAATTAGGGATGAGCCTGATGTTCGAGTCAAACGTAAGTTCAACTCAAACATAGGGTGTTCGCCCGTCTACCAAATTTAGAACATTATAGGGTGTTTGCCGGAAATTTGAACACCTGCTGAAAGCCCCAAAATGCACTGAGATCACAGTGCATTGATGGCTGCTGATTGGCCAAAGCATGCACCTGACCTGCATGCTTTGGCCAATCACAGGGTGTTCTGCTGTGAGAGCCATGATTGGCCAAAGGCAGGGCGCCTTTGGCCAATCATGGCTCAGGGGGATAAGTCCACTCCCCACACTATGTAAGGCTGCTTACATAGCAGCCGTACATAGTGTAATGAATGAGAGCAGCAAAATGACATTTCTAAAGGAAGAAACGTCATTTAAAACTGCTAGAGGCTGTAATGTATTTCCAGATCCCGGCCATATAAATAAAAATCATTAAAAAAAACGGCATGAGTTCCTCCCCAGTCCATTCAGGTCTGTAATGGTTATTTGGGGAACCCTGCACCAAATTTTTTTTTAAAAATGGCATGGGCCCCCTAAATCCATACCAAGCCCTTCAAGTCTGGTATGTATTCTAAGGGAAACCCCGCGCAAAAATTAAAAATCCATACCAGACCCTTATCCAAGCACGCAACCTGGCAGGAAAAGGGTAAGGGGCAGGAGAGCTGCTCCCCCTCCTGAACCATACCAGGCCCCATGCCCTCAACATGGGGAGGGTGCTTTGGGGTCCCCTCTATACACCTTGTCCCCATGTTGATGTTGATGGCAGAGTTTTTCAGGTTTTTTTTGGGTCGTCGGCGCTGTGTTTAAAGATGGATTTACATTGTGGGACTTTTTTTTTAATAAAGGAATTTTTAATAAAGGAATTGTCAAAAACTGGCTCCTGTCATTTTTACTTTTTTGACACTTTTTTGGTGAATGTGTAGGGGTACAATGTACCCGATACCCATTGACATGGGGGGAGTAGGATCTGGGGGCCCCCTTATTAAAGGAGCTTCCATATTCCAATAAGCACCCTGCCCGCAGACCCCCACAACCACCGGGCAAGGGTTGTGGGGAAAAGGCCCTTGTCCCCATCGATATGGGGGCAGGGTGTTTTGGAGGGGACTCCAAAGCACCCTCCCCATGTTGAGGGTATGTGGCCTGGTATGGTTTAGGAGGAGGGCTCTCTCACCCCCCTTTTCCTGCAGTCTGCCAGATTGCATGCTTGGATAAGGGTCTGGTATGGATTTGGGGGGACCCCCTACGCCAATTTTTTTCATTTTGGCGTGGGGTTCCCCTTAAAAGCCATACCAGACCTGAAGGGCCTCTTATGGATTTTGGGGGGACCCCCACGCCATTTTTTTTTTATTTGGCACGGGGTTCCCCTTAATATCCATACCAGACCTGAAGGGCCTGGTATGGATTTTTGGGGGGGACCCCATGCCAATTTTTTTTTAAATTTTGTCACAGGGTTCCCCTTAATATTTATACTAGACCCAAAGGGCCCGGTAATGGACTGGGGGAACCCACACCATTTTTTTCAATGATTTTATCTATATTGGCGGGATCTGACAATGCATTACAGCCATGACCAATTTTACATTACATTTTTTCCCTTAGAAATATCATTTTGCTGTGGTACTGCTATAAACATGGGAAAGATGCGTTACTTTACAGGCAGACTAAGGAGACCCCCCAGGCATGATATTTAAAGCAATATTTCATTTTTATTGTTTCACTTTAAGCATTATTAAAATCACTGCTCCTGAAAAAAATGGCCATTTTTAAAACATTTTTTGCATAGATACATGTCCCCTGGGGCAGGATCCAGGTCCCAAAACATTTTTTATGGCAATAACTTGCATATAAGCCTTTAAAATGAACACTTTTGACTATTCACTTTTCACGTTCGTGTCCCATAGACTTTAATGGTGTTCGCGTGTTTGCACAAATCACAAAAATTTCAGGTGGCAGCTGCTCTTTTGTTGCCACAAGGAATCCTCCCATGAGACTCTACATATCCAATCAAGGAAGGCACATCAGGGCGCTGATCCCCATCTCAAAGGAGGCTAACTAGAGTCTCTGTATAGTATTGAAGGCAAACATCAAAAGGTACAGTAGTCAGAGGACCCAGAGGTAATAATCACAACAGTGGCAACAATACCAGCAAAAAGAAGAAGAGTCAATCTTGGCCCAGAATCGTATTAGACCTCCAATAATGGGATGGAAAATAGGAACACAACCTCACAGGTATTATAATTCATTATGGGATAGCATCTAGCCAGTCACTAGCCTCTTGCGGTACATCAAAAAACTTAACAGTGCCATTATGTTGCACTCTGAGCTTACTAGGATACAGCATACTGTACTGGAGGCCTTTTTCTCTCATGCGCTTGCAAACATCATTGAAAGAGTGATGCCTCCACTGGGTTTCTGCTGAAAAATCAGGAAACATGATGCATTTTCATAGCGCAGCCCAGGGTATTTTCTGGCCACCGCCAGAATCATATCTCTATCACGGTAATTTAAGAAGAGCACTAGGAAGGGCCAAGGAGGGGCACCAGGGGGGCAAGTGCCCGTGGGGACCCAGCGGGCTTGTTCCACAACTTACGTTGGGGGGGAGATCAGTCAAAGCCAGGATCTGCTTGAAAAACTGCTCCACAAAGATAGTTGGCTTGGCTCCTTCTGCCCCCCTCAGCCAGCCCCACCACCAGCACAATATTCCTCCTCTGTCTTTTCTCCGCGTCATCTGCCCTGTGCTGCAATGCTCTCACTAGATCTTGGAGCTCTGATAGCTAGGCTGTATGAGTAGTGGAGGAGTCTTCAACATCAGAGATGCAGCCCTGTGCAGTGGTCAGATGGCTCCTTATTTTGTACAGGTCATGACGAATGAAGGTGCGATCCTTACCATCAGCACTGCCTTGCAGACATCAATGGCATTCAGGATCGGCTTGGTGAAAACCCCTGTGTCAGCGTCAGAGGTAAAAGGGATCCCAGGAGGATCAGAAGGGCCAACACCCTGTGCTGCCATCTGAGCAGCCATCCTTGTGGCTTGTGCAAGGGAATGAGGAGACACTGCAGGCTTCGCCAAAATGGTGGCACTGGACTTCCGGACGCGGGCCGAGTGTTGAGTCAATGGGTCGGGCTACGGCTTACTCCAGGGCTTGGATACCATAAAAAGCAATCTGCCAGTGTCAGGACGTGCCGGGGAACAGCTGGAGACAGGTACCTGGGTTACAGCGCCCTACATACGGGATGATTAAGCGGTAACTCCTGGAGCTCTGTGGAAGCACAACTTGCTGTGTTCACATTAGGCATGTGCAATTAGTTTCGTATAAATCAAAAATTCGTACGAATTTCCGTAAATTCGTACATTTGGGAGGATCTGAAATACGATTTGCTATGCTTCCGAATTTTGTACGAAATACGAAATTTTGTTTACAAGTTTCAGATCCAAATTCCTAACGAGCATTCATAATTGTTACAAAAAGTTAACAAACCTAAAAGTTAAAATCCAGGAAGTCAGCACAGCACAGGGATGGTGGGAGCCCCTAATAATGATAAATTCATCATAACAAACATTCGTAATTGTTACGAAAAGTTAACAAACCTAAAAGTTAAAAACCCAGAAAGTCAGCACAGCACAGGGATAGTGGGAGCCCCTCATAATGATAAATTCATCATAACGAACATCCGTAATTGTTACGAAAAGTTAACGAACCTAACGAAAATTCGTATTTCGTACGAAATTTCGGACACGAATTATGAAATACAAATTAATTCTAATATGAAATGGAATGGAACGAAACAAAACAAATTTATTAACCACGCACATGTCTAGTTCACATCCGGCCCATTATTTATTCTTAATACCGGCTCAAGATTATACAATCTTAATCTCTGTACTTTGTGTATTATATGCAATGTGGTTTATTTCATATTCCATACCATTGCACTCCTTATGCAATATTACCCACCAAGTCTGAACACTTTTACCTTATTCCAGTCCTGGCCATTTTTACTCATGCAACACTGTTCCCATTCAAATAAAAGTCCACAAATCCTATGGGACACACAGAGTGTGTGACAGAAATAAAACTGTAGGTGAAATGATAGTCCTCCATCGACACCACAGCACACCGGGCCTCTTACCCTCAGACGCGGACCGCTAAATTATAGGTGGTCTAATAGCACTCCAACCCTCATCAGGCTTGGTCCTGTTTATCAAACATTGCACCGAGCTAAAATCATGTTGTCCCCAGGTCTTAATATTACAGTTCAGAGGCATTCCATTAAGATTTTACACCATGGCCAGTCCTTGATATTCTCCTTGTTAGTCCTTCTCCCCCTGGGACATGAAGAATGAGGTTCCCGGGCATTAGTGCACCACAACTGAAGGATCTGCTCCTCTCTGTGAGCTGTATACCACGTAGCAGGCCAGCCAGGCAGGGACTCCCTGTTTTTTACAATCTTAGCAATAGCCTTGGTATTTGATATTCTTGTGTTGTGCTGTTTTTATTTGGATGAAGCATGTCCTATTGTGTTAATTTTGGACTACTGGCAAAGCAGATTAAAAGCAGATTTTTTAACAAACACTGCATTTTCCAATTGACGCGTGCAGCTGGTCTGAAAGGAAAATGGATTTGTTTGACAAGAATTCCCATGATCCCTTAAAAGAGATACTGATGCTTACATTCCCAGCTTTTTCCAACAGATCCTTCCATTGTCACTAAATCCCTTAGGTTCAACTATTGAAAGATGTTAAGGGAACAGAGACGTCTCCTGTTTTTTCAAGTAATAATGCTTGGGTCATGTGATTGGCTGCTAGACCCCAGTACTATCCCATGGAAGAATATTACATGAGCCTCCATACCCAGAAGCACCAAGAATTTTCGCTGGCTACCACATAGGAAGAAGCAATTGGGGAATGCTGGCACTGTGAGCACTAGTGTATCCAGAGGGTCTTTTGTGAAGACACTGCCAATTTGCCTTAAATGGGTAAGGTGACAGTGTCTCTTTAAATCTGGACTTGAATAGTACTGTATATTCTAGTTATATTCTAGTTATATATATTCTAGTTTAAATAAACTGCATTTTAGAACCAGTCAACATTGAAATGTCATAAACCTAGTTGTCAGGGCTGGACCCAGCCCTTCCTTCTCAGAGCTGGCCGCTCAGCTGTCAGCTAATTGCCAGCTCCTATCTCTCCACAGGTACTTATCTGTTGATGATATCCTGCTCGTCACTCCTGCCTACTTAAGCTGTTCAGCCCAGTTGATCTCTGCCTTTGCCTTGGTCAACATCACAGAAACTATCCCCTGCGATCCTGTTCCAGACTTGCTTTGTTGACATCCCTTCTGGCTCCAGATCCTGCTTGCTGTTCCACTACATTGATCCCTGACTTCTGGCTTGGCTGACTATCCATTCCGGTTACTGAACTTTGGCTATGTTTTGACTACATTTGTTCTTTTTACTTTTATTATTAAACAAGTGTGATTTAACTGTACTTCTGTCTTCGGACTGACTTCATGGTTCCTGACACTAGTGCTGTTTGAATGTGCTTTAAAAGCATTGTTACATTTTTCACAGTACAATCAATAAGATTCAAAATGTCTCATGCCTTTTCATATCTCTTACTTATACAAAAACACATGTTATGGCCAGAATTACTTTTACAGTGTAACAGGTTTTTCTCATGTGATAGCTCCACAACGAAACATAGAAAATTTTCCAAATGATGCTAAGTACTGCTTAAGTATGTCTGAGGCATCTTTTAATCAGTTCCTAAGTGTCAAGATTCCTTTATTTCAAAAGAAAGAAACTCACGAGAATGCTAATTAGTGCTAAGGAAAGATGAATTGCAACATAAAGATTTCTTGCTACTAGGAGACCTTTGGATAGTTTTAAGTTTTATATATCCATATTCTCACATGTAGTTAAAAGTACATTTTAAAATTGCAATGAGTAGTTTGCAATGCAACAAAATGTAGATACATGGGAATCCTGCCTATATTCAAAAATTGTAGCAGTCACCGCATAAATAGTGGGTGGGTAGGTAATCAAAAATAGCTAACAAGGGACAAAAAAATAAAAAAAACAGAGTGATAAAAACACATACCCTAAAGATACTACAAAAATGTTTATTCACTAAGAAAGAGCAAAATACAAACACCAATACTAAAATCCCTATATCCCTAAAGAGTCCCTATAAACTGGGGAAAATCCTAATAGTACAAACAATTCCCCAAAAATAAATGGGTGATAAAGAAATATCTCTAAAGATATTGAAAGGGATAAATGCAGTGGGTATATCCCTCCCTCCCCCAATATAAAACATCCCCTATAAGCACCTAACAGTACCCCAAGCCACCTGGGGCGAGGAACTAGGCTGGATAATTCCTGAAGGGAACAGTGTGATTCTGTAAACACAGAAATGTGTCACACTGTTGCATTCCAGAAATGATACAGTCTAAGCAACCAATGATAAGGTGTAAAGTCATACCACAGTCAGTCACACAGTCAGTCAAAGATAGAATAATCATAGAAGGCGGACACACTGGGAAAATGGATAATCCAAAAATTGAAGACAATTAGGGGAGAGAAAAAAAAAAATCTTCTCCTCACAAAGAAATAAAGGTTGTTATTGTATCCTCGAATGTATGGAAAGTCCTGGTGTATGATCTTGATTGGTAAAAAACATGGTTAAACAATGAAAGACACTGATTACAGATGGATGAATCACTAAGCATTTCAATCCCGACCTTGTCAGGTATATAACATAAGCAGGAACGATCACATAGGTACCGTCAGTGTAACCAAGAGTCAGGGTTGGCACAGCATGTAGGTATAACATCCAAGCAATTGTAATAATACATTTACATGGTGGTTACTCACTGATACCAAATCACACAGAGAACTCTCCAATGTGAAATGAGATTCAATCTGTTGGTCTGTATGTAATAGCCATAGATCTCCAGTTGATGATCGTTCATCTGTGATAAAGATAGTGATTTCTCATCCAAGATAGATTGCTTAATATGTGTCAGGCTATTCGAAAAGCCGAGTAATAAAATCCATAGTCACAGTGTCTGTTCTCTGTGATAAAAGATCAATTAGTCTCCATGTTGAGGTCAATCATGCTGATAAATTAGCTTCTTTCTGTAATAATATCCTGTCCCAATCACCTCTCCTATTAGACATTTCAAGTTTATGAATAATCATACATTGTAGGCCAGTGGGTTTTGCCCCATGATTGTCTCCGAAATGAATTGCTACTGGTGATTATCATCTTTTGTAACTATACTAGAAATGTGCTCACCCAGTCTTTTATGAAATTCTCTAATTGTCTTACCCACATATATTTTCCCACAAGGGCAAACAATCTGGTGGACAACGTGGGTTGTGGAACAGTTTACAAATGGCTTGATCCTGTATGTTTGACTGCCACTAGAGTCCTTAAAAGTGCTTGTTTTCATGACACATAATTAGAGGTGGGTTGTGGTCCCTTATTAAAACAGGTGATGACTGACAAATCCCCAAGCTCTGATGAAGTTCCGCAAATTAAGGAATGAAACATGTAAGCATTTAGCTCTTATTGCTGGGATGGACACCCCTGTTTTTTGCCCCCCTACCCCCAGCTAACACCCTATGATGGGCTTGAAGGACTGAGCTGGAACCTGATGATTTTGATTAACCTAATGATACATCTATCCTGAATTTATCAGCATGATTGGCCTCAACATGGAGACTAATTGATCTTTTATCACAGAGAACAGACACTGTGACTATGGATTTTATTAAATATATATATTTATTTATATAAATATATATTAAATATATAAAAGAAAAACTGTGGCAGCTCTAAAGGTGAACACATGGAGGATGTAAGCTGACAGACAAAGATTACTGCATAACAATGACAGCTCTGGAAGATATGGAGATTATCAATAGAAAGGAGTGATCAAAACCAGCTGTTTAAATTTTGTCTGCAAGCCATCTCATGCGATAGCCTTTCTTTGGAAGATCTGGTATTTTCATTTGTTGCCATTGATTTTTTATGTGTCTTCACCTGGCCACAGTTTTTTATCAGCAGAAATAACAATGGACAGAACTGCCTAAAAGGATTCTCTGCTGTTTATTGACCAATACTGTTGGTATCTAGCTTATTGGTATTTCTATTAGGAGGATCCATCCTTGCTTGTGATTGGTTTACATATAATTTTGTTGAGCTTACCACTATAGTGGGAATAGTTCATTATGCACATTTATTATTTAGCACATTTATTTATATTTATTAATCTCTAGGCACTTGGCACTTTATATAGTGGTTTTTGTAATCAATAGGTATCACTACAGCACAAAGCTCTTATCCACATCAATATTTAGGATATCAGCGCACCATATCTTTTATATATTTTATCCACATTTTATGAGTGAAAGATCACCTTTTTGGTTGCAGCTTTTATCACCTAATATATATATTCATTGCTTATTATTATACCAGCGCTTGAGTACTAATAGCATCACTATGGATTTTATTACTCTATCGGGTTTTCGAATAGCCTGACACATATTGATCAACCTATCTTGGATGAGAAATCACTATCTTTATCACAGATGAATGATCATCAACTGGAGATCTATGGCTATTACATACAGACCAACAGATTGAATCTCATTTCACATTGGAGAGTTCTCTGTGTGATCCGGTATCAGTGAGTATGAGTAACCACCATGTAAATGTATTATTACAATTGTTTAGATGTTATATCTACATGCTGTGGGAACCCTGACTCTTGGTTACACTGACGGTACCTATGTGATCGTTCCTGCTTATGTTATATACCTGACAAGGTCGGGATTGAAATGCTTAGTGATTCATCCATCTGTAATCAGTGTCTGTCACCGTTTAACCACATGTTTTTTTACCAATCAAGATCATACAGCAGGACTTTCCATACTTTCCTGACTGTGTGACTGACTGTGGTATGACTTTATACCTTATCATTGGTCACTTAGACTGTATCATTTCTGGAATGCAACAGTGTGACACATTTCTGTGTTTACAGAATCACACTGTTCCCTTCAGGAATTATCCAGCCTAGTTCCTTGCCCAAGGTGGCTTGGGGTACTGTTAGGTGCTTATAGGGGGTGTTTTAGATTGGGGGAGGGAGGGATATACCCACTGCATTTTTCCCTTTCAATACCTTTAGAGATATTTCTTTATCACCCATTTATGTTTGGGGAATTGTTTGTATTATTAGGATTTTCCCCTGTTTATAGGGACTCTTTAGGGATATAGGGATTTTAGTATTGGTGTTGTTTGTATTTTGCTCTTTCTTAGCGAATAAACATTTTTGTAGTATAACTCTTTAGGGTGTGTGTTTTTATCACTCTGTTTTTTTTATTTTTTTGTCCCTTAGTAGTTTGCAATGTACATTATTTAGACAGTAAAAC
Source organism: Lithobates clamitans (assembly GCA_037952925.1). NCBI lineage: Eukaryota > Metazoa > Chordata > Amphibia > Anura > Ranidae > Lithobates > Lithobates clamitans. The sequence continues at coordinate 5,089,881 of JBBGZY010000272.1, forward strand.
ACAAAATAAAAAGTAAATGTATATATAAAGGCAAAAAAAAGTTGGGAGCCCAGTGGTTACAACTGAGTTATAAAAGCCTGTGGGGCCCTCATTTAGAATAGGAAAGGATCTGAGTGTAAAATTCCTCAGCTTTCAGAACTTCCCTGAATAACTCCATGGCCATGGGTAAGGATCTGGTTCAAGATGAACCCAAGTTTAACCCAAATTTAGTCCTTTTGCAGTTTGGCAAATGGTAAAACATACTAGCCATATTTGTGTGGCTAAACCCTCAACTTATGGTTGTAAACAAACAGTCTGAAGTCTATCATTTTGTGTTGGTAGCACTACCTCTTCAATCATCACAAATCCCTGGCCGACTAGTGTATGCATATTTTTGTAAACATTTAGGGCCCATTTAGTTTTTTGCACGTGCATGGAGGTATATTTTTGCTAGCATTAGGCAGGTGCATTGTGATGCGTCAACAGGCATTTCCTTTGTGCACTGATATGCGTTTTGGACATGCTTTGATGTGTGCTTGTGGACCTTTTCAGTGTCTTTTTTAATTTAGGACTTTGTTTGGAAAGAGTTAACAATCATTAACCAAGATTTGTCAATACCTGCTGACAATGTATGAAAATGCATCAAGATGCATGTGACATACGTTGGTTTCATTGTCGTTGACTTCCATTAGCCTCCCAAAGCAATTAAATGCAGGAAAAATGGATGTCATATTTTTTTAAATTCACCACAATGCAGTGCTGACGTAAGAACAGACACAGTTTTTTTTATTATGGGAAATTTGGACACCTGTTTTAGCGAGCAGCAAACCATATGATAACATGCAACAGTGTAAATGGTCCCTAAAGAAAGTCACTGGATTAAAAAAAAAAAAAAAAACTAAAATATTTTTTAATTGCAGGGTGTGGCCTGGACACTGAAGAAGATGGCATCCTAATCTCCCCGCTCTGCCACTCCACGGTCCATCTAGCAGCTAAAAAGGGGGCATAACTCCGCCAACATGGGGACACCAGATCGGGACTACTCTGCCTCCCGCTCCCGTTTACCACGGGATACCGGCATGAAACTCAGCGGTAACATTCCAGAGATCTTTCAGTCCCGGTCACACGAGGCGGCCTCCTCCTCACAGGCCACAGACGCCGTCAGGGATGCGAGTTGCAGCCCCACGAGGCACACCAGCACACAACCTCTGACTCCTGCTGCCAAGTCTCTATGCTTAGAAGATCTCAGAGCGGTGGCTGCAGACATAAAAGAGACCTTGTCTGCAGCCATATCGGATCTTAAACTGGACATGCAGGCTGTAGCATCATGGCTGGAGGAGGCGGAAGAAATCACAGAATGGCATGACATGTTATAAATGCAGCATAGCACACGATAACCTTGCTCTCCATACAGTTTCAAGACCTACATAGAAATCTGGAAGACCTGGATAACAGAGGTCGCCATCATAACATTAGAATTAGGGGGCTTCCAGAAACGGTTGACCCGAGCCATCTCCACTGTCTTCAATGATCTCCTTGGGAGATCCCCTGACGTACCAATTGATATGGAATGCTTGCACCGGGCTCTCCATCCCAGAGGCAGAGATACAGCCCCCCCAGGGATATCATAGGTTGTCTGGTTAACTTTAAGGAAGAAATCATGAGCCAAGCCACACTAAGGGGTCGCATCCTATATAGCACTGAGATCAAACTATACCACGACCTCTCATAAATCACTCTGCAAAAATGCAAGATACCTTAAGAGAAAGGAATAGCCCCTACAAATAGAAATTCCCCTTTTGTCTGCAAGTAGGCTCTGGAGGAAGAATCGCACATCTGCGATACCCCGACAACGCTTATTGCATACCAGAGATCGAGATACCAGACTGGCACTGCGACCCGCGCTTCTCATCTCAACCACGAGAACAACCGATGGAGGTCCGCCATCGAGAAAGCCCATCCATGAGCAGACGACATTGACTCTCACCCCATTGTTCGCAACCACCGGCTAATCACCGCTCCGCTGGAAGAGATAGTGTGCCAGCTTCCCCGGCACACAGAAAAAACAGAAAAGATTAACTGCCCAAACAGCAGCTGCAATTCAACCCTCAAGTGTCAAAAGAGATAAGGGCTTATACACCCTGCACCTACATACCATCAGTGAGTAAAACTGTTTGCCGCTAACCCGGCTCTGTATCGTTTTGTTAAAATACAGTTATATATATCTATATATAGTACATTATTACAAGTTGAACCTTCTATTACTGAAACCACATTCAAAATAACTGTCCCTCATATTCCGGCAATGCATATTGGGATCCCTTCCTGTTATGCAAGTGACACAAAATTCATACCACCCATAAGGGAATGCATGGCTACTGACCTGCAGTAACTCCTTTACCAACAAAGGATTAGGCCCCATGCCATCAGAGCCTTATCCACAATATATTGCCGCAACATGCCTTGAAGAATATTCAATAAGTTTTACCCCACTTCCAGGCCCAGTTGGATCCTGAACGCTACTCCAACAACTTATTATAATTGAAACACCAGATGCCTGAACACTGGAAAAAACTGCACTACTGAACTAACTTGCACTTCTTATACTCACAGCCGTTAAGGCCACATCCATCACAGTGAAATACAAGGCAAACACGTCTGTTTGGACATTGCTTTTATCCCTGATCTGCAATACAGCACCAAAGAACAGACCTCACAAACTTCACTGGCTACTGAACCTGTGGCAACAATGTAACCAGGAACTCAAGTACACCATACTGCCTTCACGCTTGAATTAACAAAGGTAACATCTTTGTGAACACCACCCACCGCATGGCATAGATGCAGCATGGGCCTAATTAACCTTCTTCAGGCAATAATGTGGCAATACTCTATACACAACAGCCCCCTGCCCACCATGCCTTCTTACTAAACTCCCCGCTACAGGTTTCTGCGGCGATAAAGAAAAGAGAAACTCTCAGCCAATTCCGACCTACCCAATCATATCTCCTCTAGAAAATTTAGACATAACGGTACCTCCTCCAAATATATATAGGTTGGTTAAGGTCTCAACACAACTTTGAAACTACTGCTTGAGACACCTCAAGTCATTGAGGGATGTTTATTTTGCAGTATTATAAGGTAACATGTACGTTTGCTGTAGTTGTTTGCATAACATATAAAGTAGAATGTACCCCATTTTCTCCCTAGCTTGAACACATTATTTCTCCACACCCCATTCGCTGCTCACACAGCTTAGATCCTTGCAAGCATATATGCAGCGCAAGACAAATGAATGTTTTACTTATACACAGGGAAAAGAATGGGTTACACTCTTAAATACACAGTTTCTTTTTATTTTTCTTATACATATACGTTTCATTAATAGTTTAATATAAATTTTTTTGTACACAGACAAACGCATTTTGTATATGCCCTGGATGCTCACTAATTGATGCACCAAAACTGTCTAGCATGGCCCTTTAAGGCCTGATCTCAAATTTATCTCTCTCCAAAGGGTTACCTCACCCATACACATTCCAACTACAGGAACGAACACCTCCCGACCTGTCAAACGGTGCACATCCCATGGCAGAATATGTTTCATAGGTCCAAATGCTTCCTAGAGGTCAAATATTTGAACTCTACACACTAGGGGATCTAACATTCAGTCTATTGTCAATATAAGCGCACTCCTAACTTTCACATGGCCTGACAACCCTCTGTAACATTGAAAACACCTTACCCATTACACCAACATACGAAGGCTGTGTCCTGATCCTTCACAATCCTTCCACCGCATACCTCAGCCAAACCTCAGCTTGAACAATAAAATACTGCCTAATACTAAATATATTACATCCCCACTGCACCAAACAACACACAACCTCCATGTAGTGTGTTTATGCTACCCACCAAATGACTGCCTCTCCCCTTCCGTTCACCTCTCATTCTCTTAGGCTCCCATATAACAATATTATTCCTCTGCTTATCAGGACCAACCATGTGCTGCTGCTACTGAACACCTAAACCCACAGACACCACAAAATATGTGGAGACATCTTTTCCAGTCCTACCTTCCCTTACAACAGCACAGTCCGACCCCCTTCCTCCATTCCGGCGAGTTAGCGGGTCTATCCTAGCTGTCGGACTACTATTTAATGCTGACCCCCATCCCCTACCTTTTTACTACCAATCCCCCCCACCACCACCACTCTCCCCTCCCCTTTTCCCTATCCTTTTCCTTACAACCATCTACATATTTTCAAGCAAAAGGGAATCCCATACCTTCTCATACTGAGAAATACATCTATACACCAGCACTTAACATACTCACATCATAACTAAATTCAAAAATGGCAAAAATTAAAATGGTATCCCTTAATGTGAAAAAGGTCTTAACCAACCAGAAAAAAAGATCACAACTCCTGTTATACATGCGGAAAATCAAAGCAGATATAATCCTCCTCCAAGAAACACACTTCAAATCCAATCATACTCCTAAACTGACAAACAAAGACTACATGAAAGTATATCATGCAACCAACCCGGTGACCAAAACAAAAGGGGTCTCCATCTTAATATCTAAAAATCTACCCATAGAAATAACAGATTCCCTGCTACACCCCTCTCACCACTTCCCCCTCCCCCTTTTCCTATCCTTTTCCTCACAACCATCTACATATTTTCAACCAAGAGGGAATCCCATACCCCCTCATACCCCCTCATATTTAATATCTAAAAATCTACCTATAGAAATAACAGATTCCCTGCTAGACGGAGAAGGTCGATTTGCATTTGTCAAAGGTTCTGTATGGGGAAAACTGATTACAATAGAAATTATTTATAGCCCCAATTTGGCTCAAGTTAGTTTCTTTTGTGACATATCAATGACTTTATCCTCCTTCCAATTTGGCATCCTTCTCCTTGGAGGGGACTTCAATGTTGCCTTAAATCCACTTGAAGACACTTCCTTAGGGACATCCTCTCTCTCATACAATGCCCTCAGGCAAATCAAGATTCAACTGCAAGACCTAATCCTACATGACTCCTGGTGTATCTTGCATCCTGGAGTAAAAGATTACACCTTCTTTTCCCCACCCCATAACCGCTATTGCAGAATAGACTACATCTTCCTCACACAAAAGGACCTCCCTCTACTCTCCGAAGCAACCATCGAACCTATGTTCATCTCTGACCACCATCCCATCACCATATATTGACACTCCCAGAGCACTTACTGTTCTCCAAAACACGGAAATTGGATGCATCTCTACTCACAGACCCCTCACATGCACTCACAATCAACAAAAACATCAAATACTTTTTTGAAATCAACAACACCCCTGACACGACCCACCTGACCCAGTGGGAAACTCATAAATGCGTTATCTGTGGCACACTTATCAAAATGGCAGCCACTCGTAAGCATGCCAAATGAGAATCTATTAACACGTTGTTGAAACAAATACAGAACCTAGAACAGACCCACAAACTAAATAAAGCATGAAGCACCCAAAAAGAGTTAGATCAAGCACAAGACCATTTAAGAGAGGAACTTAGGAAGAAGACCAGGAAAAATGCTGCACTCTTCCAAAAGCTATTTTACGAGCATTGCAACAAGAGCGGAAAGCTCTTGGCTAGAGCCCTGCAGGTTTAAAAAAGCAAGCACCATAGTGCGCTCCATACGCACACCTTCAGGGGAATTACTATCCAATAGCAACGACATTGCAAATCATTTTGCACACTAAAACACTGACTTATACAACCTCTTGCCTGAGCAAAAACCACAAGCTGACAGCAGACCACTTAAATCAATTATCGACTTCCTTACACAATACATTCCTAGACCAATTTCCCAGGAACAAGCACACAACATTTCTGAAGAATTCATTGCAGCGATTAAAGAAATGAAATTAGGCAAAAGCCCTGGTCCTGACAGATACTCCAAAACTTTTTCAAATCTACTAACTGACCCTTTCTTAAAAGCATTTAATCATTATCACAACCAAATACCACATCCAACAATCTATTTGAAGCCCACATATGTCTCATCCCAAAACCCAGAAAAGACCACAAAATTATTGGCCCATCATGCTTTTAAACACAGATTTAAATATCTTTGCAAAAATCCTGGCTAAGCATATACTCCCCCTACTCACTAATTTAATTTCCAAAGATCAAGTTGGGTTTGTCCCAGGCAGAGAAGCTAGGGATAATACCCTTAAAGCACTGAACATTCATCACTGGCTCACCAAATCAAGCCATCCAGGGTTTTTCCTATCACTAGATGCTAAAAAGGCATTTGACAGACTGGCCTGGGACTACCTAGAAGCCGTGTTGCAAACTCTAGGCTTTGGAAATCAGCTGATAGGCTTCATAATGTCCCTATATGCGAATCCCAAAGCAAAAATACAAGTGAATGAGCTGCTGTCAAATGCCTTTCCTATCAAAAATGGCAAAAAAAGGGTGCCCTCTTTCCCCCAATGGAATTATCATAGCTAAAAAGCAATACAAAATTTGCCGATGACATCCTACTATTCCTCTCTGAACCTCACATATCCCTGCCGAATCCCCTCAAAGACTTCCGACTCTTCCAATTCATAGCCCATTTCAAGAACAACTTCAAAAGGTGCAAGCTCTTAATGTTACACTAACAGAATCACAAGTCCTAAATTGTAAACAAAATTTCCAATTTTCTTGGAAATCTAACACTATAACTTATTTATAAATCCAAATGCCCACTAACCTTTTTGACCTCTACTCAAAAAATGATCTATCACTTCTTAAGGCTATTACGGAAGATCTTAAAAAATGGAACAAATCACACTTTTCCTGGTTTGGCAGAGCGATCATCATCAAAATGAATATATTGCCACGCATACTCTACCTACTCCAAACGATACCTATCAAACTCCCCAATGTCTTTTTACAATCATTCAAAAAAGTATGTAGAAACTACCTATGGAACCAAAAGTGCCCCAGAATTAGGTATACCCAACTAAAAAAAAAAAAACCCAAAGGGGGAATAGGTCTACCCAATATACAACATTACTAATGGTTTTGTCACCTGCAGCGTATCATAGACTGGCACACCCACCATCAGGTGAAGGATTGGGTAACCCTGGAAAACTCTTTCTCCACACACCCCGTTAGCTGCACTCCCTTGATCCGCAGCAACTTCATACCAAAAGATCTAACACCACATCCTACCATAGGCCCTTTACTACAACAAAATCAAACTTTCCAAAAACCTGGGACCTTTATCACCAATATTAACCACCTCAATACAGAGCACTTACACCCCCGTCCTGCCAGACCATTTTTCAGATTTCAGCGCTGTCACACTTTGAATAACAATTGCGCAGTCATGTAACACTGTAACCATGTGAAATTGTTATAATTTTCTTCACACAAATAGAGCTTTCTTTTGGTGGTATTTAATCACTTCTGGGTTTTTTATTTTTTCCTAAAAGAAAAAAGGATCAAAAATGTTGAAAAAAAAGTTTTTCTTAGATTCTGTCAGTAAATTTTGTAAATAAGTAATTTTTCTCCTTCACTGATGGGCGCTGATGAGGCGGCACTGATGGGCACTGACAGGCTGCACTGATGGGCACTGATGAGGTGGCACTTATGGGCACTGATGAGGCAGCACTTATGGGCACTGATAGGTGGCACTGATATGTGGCACTGATAGGCGGCACTGATGGGTGGCACTGGGCACATATAGGCGGAACTGGTGGGCACAGATAGGCAGCACTGGTGGGCACAGATAGGCAGCACTGGTGGGCACAGATAGGCAGCACAGATGGGCAGCACTGATGGACACTGATGGGCATTTATAGGTGGCATTGATGGGCAGCAGTGATGAGCATTGTTGGACAGCAGTGATGGGCATTGATGGGCAGCACTGATAGCCAGCACTAGGGATGAGCCGAATACCCCCCAGTTCGGTTCGCGCCAGAACCTGAGAACGGACCGAAAATTTGCGTGAACTTTAGAACCCCATTGAAGTCTATGAGACTCGAACGTTCGAAATCAAAAGTGCTAATTTTAAGGGCTAATTTGCATGGTATTGTCCTAAAAAGAGTTTGGAGACCCGGGTCCTGCCCCAGGGGACATGTATCAATGCAAAAAAAGTTTTAAAAACATCCGTTTTTTCGGGAGCAGTGATTTTAATGATGCTTGAAGTGAAAAAAAAGTAAAATATTCCTTTAAATATCGTACCTGGGGGGTGTCTATAGAATGCCTGTAAAGTGGCCTGTGTTTCCCGTGCTTAGAATAGTCCCTGCACAAAATGACATTTTGAAAGGAATTAAAGTAATTTAAAACTTCTTGAGGCTTTAATGTAATGTCGGGTCCCGGCAATATGGATGAAAATCAGTGAGACAAACGGCATGGGTACCCCCCCTCCCCCAGTCCATTACCAGGCTCTTTGGGTCTTGTATGGATATTAAGGGGAACCACGCACCCAAATTAAAAAAAGGAAAGGCGTGGGGCCCCCAGGCCCTATATACTGTGAACAGCAGTATACAGGCGGTGCAAACAAGACAGGGACTGTAGGTTTGTTGTTAAGTAGAATCTGTTTGTAATTTTGAACTGGTACATTTTTAAAGTGTAGCTCCAGCCAAAAAAATCTATTTTAAGCTTTTTGGAAAACATAGGGAAGGCTTATTACCCCTGTGACATTTGTTTTGCTGTCTGTGCACCTCTTCAGAAGATTTTACCTCACTTTCTGTCCCAATGAGAAAAATTTTTTTTGACAATTTGGGGTTTTTAGTGAAACAAGGATTGTTGATAAAGCATCAGTGGCAAGGAGACACTTTTTCCCATATTAACTCTTACAGGAGAGAATTTCCCTTCCTAGGGGTAGATTTCATCCCACTTCCTGTTGTCTCCTTCCGTTTGTAAGTTGGATGTTTGAAAGTAGGGGCCTGCCCTATATACTCTGCAGAAATTGGGGCCTTAGGTGTTGGTGTTGCCACAACATTGTAAGCCCTCACAGTTACTCTTGGTGGGCGCAGGAACGTGCCCTGCTGTGAAATATTAGATCAAGAATTGTGATTACATGCCCCTGTTGAACATGGTCAGAAAAATTGGGCCTTTGGTGGTGGTGGTGGTGGTTCTGGTGCTACAACACTGTAAGTCCTCACAGTTACTCTTGGTGGGCGTAGAACTGGGCCCTGCTGTGAAATATTAGATCAAGAATTGTAATTACATGTCCCTGTTGAACAGGGGCAGAACAATTGGGCCTTAGGCACTGGTGCCACAACACTGCAACCCCTCACAGATACTCTAGTTGGAGCACAGGAACGAGTCCTGCTGCAAAGTATTGCATCAAAAATTGTAATTACACGCCCCTGTTAAACAGGGGCTGAAAAATTGGGCCTTAGGCACTGGTGCTGGTGCCACAACACTGCAACCCCTCACAAATACTTTAGTTGAGTGCAGCAACGAACCCTTCTTGCAAAATATTGCATCAAAAATTGTAATTACACTCCCCTGTTAAACAGGGGCTGAAAAATTGGGCCCTAGCCACTGGTGGCGGCACCCAGAACCAAAAATATTCTTACAAGCTATCAGCATAGTCACTCAGCATCAGAATAGGCAGTCTTGAAGGGATCTGACATTTCAAAAAAAATTATTCGGTTACATCAGCATCAGGTGCTTGGTAGCTGGTGGTGATCCAAGACTGATTCATTTTTATGATGGTCAGTCGATCGACCGAGTCGGTGGACAGGCACACCCTGTGATCGGTTACAAAGCCTCCAGCAGCACTAAATGTGCATTCCGAAAGGACGCTGTATGCAGGACAGGCCAGTAGCTCAATTGCATACTGTGCAAGCTCTGGCCAGTGATCTATCCTCAAGACCCAGTAACCCAGAGGATTTTCGGTGGGAAAGGTGTCCAAGTCAGATCTTGCCCCTAGGTATTCCTGCACCATGTAAAACAGACGCTGGCGATGGTTGCTGGAACCGATCATACCTTGGGGCTGTGGACTAAAAAATTGTCTGAACGCATCGGTCAGATGGCCACCTTCTCCACCGCTCCTTCTTTGACTGACTGAAGCCTCAGCAACACGTTGTCCAGGAACAGGAGTTTGTAACCTCCCAGTCTCTGGGAGCGCGTTGCACAGACCTTTCTGCAAGGCCTCCCGAAGATGTTTCATCCTCTGCTCCCTCTGCGACGGTAAGATAAGGTCCGCAACCTTACCCTTGTAACGTGGATCAAGGAGGGTTGCCAGCCAGTAACGATCCCTCTCCTTGATACCACGAATACGAGGATCCTTGCACAGGCTTTGCAGCATCAGGGAGGCCATGCAGCGTAGGTTTGCTGAGGCATTCAGTCCAGAGTCCTCTTGGTCACTAAGGACGACATGATCCGCAGCCTCCTCCTCACAGCCACGTACAAGTCCATGGGTTTCTTCGGACTGTAAATCCTTTGAAGACTGCTGTTGATGCTGAGTGCCAGGCTCCACTTCCATGCTGACACAATCCTCCTACTCCTCCTCGTCCTCTTCCTGTGTGATCGGCGAGCATACAGGAACACTGTCTGGATAAAGGGGGCCTTGAGAGGTAAGTAAGTCCTCCTCTTCCTGCCTCTGTTCTGTCTCAAGTGCCCTGTCCATTATTCCACGCAGCGTGTGCTCCAACAGGTGGACATGGGGGACAGTCTCAATGATGCATGCACTGTCACTGCTCACCATCCTTGTGGCCCCCTCAAATGGTGACAGGACAGTGCATGCATCCCTGATCATGGCCCACTGGCGTGGGAAAAAAAACAAGCTCCCTGACCCTGTCCTGGTGTCATAGTCGCACAGGTACTCATTGATGGCCCACTGCTGCATGTGCAGCTGCCGCAGCATGGCCAACGTTGAGTTCCACCTGGTGGGCAATTCACAGATTAGGCGGTTCTTGGGCAGGTTAAATTCCTTTTGGAGGTCAGCCAGCCGAACACTGGCATTATATGACCGGCGGAAATGCACACAGACTTTCCTGGCCTGCCTCAGGACATCCTGTAAGCCCGGGTACCTGGCCAAGAACCGCTGCACCACCAAGTTAAGGATGCGAACCAAACAGGGCACATGGGTCAGTTGTCCCTGTCAGAGGGCAGAGAGGAGGTTGGTGCCATTGTCGCAAACCACCTGATAGGATAGAGGAGGAGGAGGAGACACATCACCAATGAGGCAGGATGCCCTCCAGGGGCCAGCTTAAGGGCAGCACACTGACTGCATCACACCGCAGAGCTCCGCATGTGCAGGACGCTGCTGTCTCTGCGCATTATTCCAAAAGTTCTTTGGTGTGGGCCTTTGTTTAAACGAGTGCATCAGATCCCACCGCAGCTATTTGCAACATATGTCTCAAGCGTATCTCGCATGGCCAAAACATTACCCGCTTGGGCACCACATGCTTGACCAGACATATGTTGACCTGCCATGCAGTTCGTTGTGCATGGTACACAGTACACTTATGCCCTGGACACGCGGTCGGATTTTTCGACGGAAAATGTGCGATCGGAGCGTGTTGTCGGAAATTCCGACCGTGTGTGGGCTCCATCGGCCTTTTTTTTTTTGGATTTTCCGACACACAAAGTTTGAGAGCAGGCTATAAAATTTTCCGACAACAAAATCCGATCGCGTCAATTCCGACCGTGTGTGGACAGTTCCGACGCACACAGTTCCACGCATGCTCAGAAGAAATTCCGAGACGGAACAGCTCGGTCTGGTAAAATTAGCATTCGGAATGGATAGAGCACTTTCGTCAGGCTGCAATGTTTCAAATATTTTAATACAGCGCACTCTCTTCTTCTTTATAATGCTAGAAGAATGAAATAGTTTTGCTGCTGATATTTACACAGACTTCTCACAAACTTCTTTCTTTATTATTTATCGTGATTCCCTCAATATATTTTGATTTGTCACATCTGACAAAAAAGATATACCGGTATGTTTTTGTTTTTTTGGTTTGTATTGTTTTCAAACCTGATCGTGTTTTTAATTTTTTTATTTTTTGATGTTACATCCAGAATATTTTTGGGTGTGTTTTGTGTGTCAAGTTACCACAACACCATTATTATCTTGTATTATTTAATCTCAAGGAGATTGTTTGGTGTTGGTGTCTCTTGTTAATTTCACATAGTATTTTTGAAAAGTCCCTGCCTCCTCACAAACAAACTGTCCTTTTTGAAGGAAAACACACAACGGCGAGTATAATTGAAAACAAAATTCCTTTATTAAGGGCTCAGAACCAAAGAGGGAAGCAACACTGGAGAAACAGAAGAAATTGGCAAAGCCTTTGAACCCCAGGGCACACATCAATTAGTTTACTGCAAAATTGGTGGCCTGAGGAGTCCATATATAAGGGAGTGCAGTCTGGTCCAGAAGTCCAAGAGATCCTGAACAGCAGCAGATGACATATATGTCCCCAGGCTGTGGTCATACAAGAGCCTGCATCTTTTGCCAGAAAAGACTGAACCCAGGTCATAACTCTCTGGTCTTCCTTACGCGCTTCCTTCCACGCTGTGGCTCTGGTGGTGAAGTTGTGGCAGGAGGAGGAGGAGGAGGATGGTCCAACTCACACAGGTGGGTTTTGTGTGTGATTTCGCCCCTCACCCCCTTAGGTAAGACTTAATAAAGAAGGTCTTCACACAGGAGGCATTGGCCCTCCTGCATGCCCTGCAGTTTGGTGGCAGCCATGCAGGCAAATGCCTCTTCAGGAGTGGGGGTGGCTCTGAGGGACCCAGAAGCCTCCTGAATGAGCCTGATTGCTGAATCCTGCATGTTACTCCCCTTCCTGGGTCTTTTGTTTGGAAGGCGGAGGGGAGGAACCTGCTATTCGGTCAGGCTCCTACTGGGCCTGGCCTTCTCCTGGCTGCCACTTAGCCCCGCCTCCTCCTGGCTGCCACTTAGCCCCGCCCCCTCCTGGCTGCCACATTCCACAGCCTCCTCCTGTGTGGCACATTCCACAGCCTCCTCCTCCTGGCTGAGGTCTTCCTGTGTATGAAAAAGGGACATAGCTTTAGTTTATTCTTCATCAATCACACACAATTTTCACCTCATGACTGTTGCCAATTGAATGTTATCAAATATAACAGACTATCATTCTGAGCCCAGCATTTTTCATTCTTGTCCCAATTATTTTTGCCCACTACTGTCTATTGAGATGTAAAACACTTTATGAAATCAGCAATTAGTGATCAATAATAACATCTAGTAAACATCATTTATTGCTTGCCCAGAAATCTGTAGAAGAATTCTATACCTGGCTCCAGCTGGGCTCCTCCACTTCCTCCTGGCTGGAAGTCCCAAGTTGGACATTGGAAGCCTCAGCTGGTGTGGAAGATAGGGTGGAAAGAAGAGTGGAAGGAAGGGTTGAGAGGGATTCCCTGACTTCAGTCTGGTCTGACAGAAATTGCAGTCTCTCATAGTACCACAGCCTGGGGACATAAATGTCATCTGCTGCAGCTCCTGATCTCTGGGAATCCGTGACCTTCTTGCGCTCCCTAAGATAAGTGCTCCTCAGGCCACCAATTTTGGCTTTTAAATAGGGGCTGGTTGCCATGGGGACCACCGGCTTCACCAACTCCAGCAGTTTCTCCAGCGCTGCCTGCCTCTTTTGTTTATGATTATAATGAGGATGTTTCACCTGCCACAGACAGGGCAGCTCCCTGTATTTGTCTATGAACAGGGGGAGGAAGTTGTGGTCATTGAAGCCATCCATTTTATCTGCAATACACAAGACAAACCTTAATGTCAGGCTAAAGTCTCCTAATCTTGTCCCAATATAGGCCTCAATCTATAAGCAGTATAGGCCCAATTTTAAATCTTACCTTTGTTATCACGATCGGCGCCTCTGATACTCCTTCCTCCGCTCACAGATCGTACGTAAGACGCACGCGTGTTATGCTTTATATACACTGCGCATGCGTGAAACTCCGCCCGCCCCTGATGTTCTTTCTAGTCTATTCCCTGCCCCTTCTTGTTTGGCGCAGTGGGGGAAGAGCACATGGCGGAGAAACAGCAGGTGTCAGATAATTACAGCAACGAGGAGGAGGAAAGCCCGGAGCCTGAAACGTCTGGATCCAGAAAGAGACGATTTAGGGCCTCAAATATGTCCTTTGGGGAGATGTTGGAGATGGTGGACATCCTGAAGAAGGCCAACTATGATGGGATATATATACCTTACCCCAACCCCAATGTCAGAAAGGCCAAGATAATGGCGAAAGTGGTCAAAAGTCTGCACCGGAATTTTGGGGTACGAAGATCCAAGGATCAGCTCAGGAAGCGGTGGTCAGACCTGAAATTAAGGGAGCATGAGCAGTACAGAAGGATCAGGAGAGTGCTGCAAAAAAGTAAGTAGTTGTCCTGTATTCCTATTCTTTCTTTTTATTACGTTCGTGCTGCTCAATGTACTTTTCTTTACTGTTGTACAGTTTAAAATGGCAACATTCATGTTCATGGGCACATTGTTCGTTCGTATGAAACATTTTCCATTCGGCCTAGAAAACACCATTGTTTTGGCCATATGCATTTGAATACATTTTTTTTTCGGCCCTACTTTTCGGCCCTACTTCTATTCAAATAATTTTGGTGTCTAGATGGGTTTGTAAGTAGAATGTAATGCAAACTAGATTCTGTGTAAGGAGAGGACACTCAGCAGCTGTTTACACATCTGGACGCTGGAGCACTAGTGTGGGACACCAGAACACCCTTTATATTAGGGGGTCCCACACAGGTGCTCCAGTGTATACTATAGGGGTTTCTCCATCTGTGAAGCTTGTACAAAACAGGTAAGTATTCAAGCTTGACAAAGGGAAAAAATATTTTTTTATCTTGGAACTGTGCCAAAATAGACAATTGTACCCCACTTCCAAGCAATGTTTCATATTCCTATTTCTGCCATGAAATATCTGTGTGCTAAGTATACTTTTTTTTTACATAAGGGAGAAAAGACTCGGAGGACACCACTCACCTGTGGAGACCAGAGACCCCCCACCTCAGGAAGAAGGTGAAATCCCCCAAAGACAAGCAGAGCAGGAGGAGGAGGGAGACGTGGTGGAAATAGTCACCACAACAGGTGAGTGTCTGCGACCACAGGCTCAGGTAAGAGATGGATGCCGGCATATTTATAATACATGATATGTTTTTGTTTCTATATTTTTAGGTGATCGTGATGTTATGGATCCAGGTCATTTCATCAGTGAAAGTGCCCAGATCCTGATCGGGTAGATCATGGGGTGTAATAGGGACTTGGAAAATATCCAGAAAAACATCAATGATGTTCAAAAAAAAAATGAAGAACATCATTGATGTTTTAGGGCGAGTTTGAAACACCTCCAAATCCCTTCCCTCTTTTGTGCTTTTTGTAATCTCAAAATTTCTCTTATTTTTGGACATATTCGAGAAAAGCCAAATTTTGAGGATGCACACAGTGTGTCAACATGTGCTATCTGCCATCCCGCGAGATCAATGGACGTGTTTTGGGGGTGCAACCCCATCCTCAATAATAAAGTAGCTGAGAGGAAGGGGTTGTACCCCCAAAACACGCTCCTTGATCCCCTGTGATGGCAGCTAGCACATGTTGACATTTGGCAATTTGTGTGCAACTTCAAAATTTGGCTTTTCCAAGGGTGACTTCACCCCATCTGAACGCAATATCAACACACAGTTTAGAAATACTCATGTCTAGTAATGTGACCAAACAAATTGTGATACAACAAACATGTTGGTTTGTTTTAAAAACCTTTGATAAATGCACATGTGATTGTGCTGGTATTAAAAAGATTGATAATTAAGAATGTGTGGATTATTATTTCAATGCTTCAAAACTTTTGTTGTGCTAAAATTGGTGTTTTCTGTGACAATGGGGGTTATTTCCTAAGGGCAAATCCACTTTGCACTACAAGTGCAGTTTCAGTGTAGTTTCAAGTACACTTGTAGTGCAAAGTGTCTTTGCCTTTAGTAAATAACACCCAACAGTGCTTTGTAATGTTACACAATCACACCATTTTCAGGACACCCCGCATTTCTGTCAGGGTCAGCTAAAAGAAACACAAGCAGTAAATGTCACCAAAGATTTTAGTAGTTAAAATGATTTTTTTATTTTAAAAATGTTTCAGACATTGTCTGGCATATTGATGGCTCCCCTACCCACAAAGTATTCTAGGTATCTAAGCCGGACCTCGCTGGCACTCAGGGGGGGCAAGCCAGGACTGCCACTTTCAAGCGCCGTCAGGGTTGGTTCATTATGAATTCTGGCTTCAGGCCCAACTGAGCCAGCATAGTTGGCAGAATTTTGCCTTAAAAAGTTGTGTAGAACACAGCACGCCAGGATGATGTGATTGAGTTTATACTCCGCCATATGTATGGGTGCAAGAAATAGGCGGATCCGGCTGGCCATGATTCCAAACGTGTTCTCCACCACTCTTCTGGCTCTGGCCAGCCGGTAATTAAAAACCCTCTGGTCCGGGGTGAGGGTCCTCATAGGGAATGGCCGCATCAGATGGTCCCCCAGCGCAAATGCTTCATCCACAACAAAGACGAATGGGAGTCCTTCCACATTGTCTTCTGGAGGTGGCAGATCAAAGCTGCCATTCTGGAGACACCTGTAGAACTCCGTCTGGGCAGTGACTCCACCATCGAACATCCAGCCATTCTTCCCCACATCCACATACAGGAACTCGTAAGTAGCCGACACCACCTCCAACATCACAATACTATTGAACTAGTTGTAATAGTATGACCCCGAGTTGAGTGGTGGGACGATATGGACGTGTTTCCCATCAATTGCCCCTCCGCAGTTAGGAAAGTCCCACCGCTGGGCAAAGTGAGAGGACACAGTCTGCCATTCCTATGGGTTGGAAGGAAACTTTGGAGTCAAAAAAGAAAAATAAATTAATCATTTTGCACATAAACATGGAAAGCAGATTAGACACAAACGTTCTTGGCCAACATCAGGATAACATTTATTTTAGGGAGTATTTAAAGACTAAGGTACATCTATCAGATTCCCCCCCCCTCTCATGGGCCATTTCGAACATTTTAGGGGGGGAGATGTTTTGGACAGGTAATCCTCTCCACTTCATTTAGAGATGAATGCCTAAATAATGTGTATTACTTTGGGCAGCCCCTCCTTACTTTACACTATTGGCAGCCCAATGGACAGGTAATAAGTGTCATAATACAAAGATAAAAATACACACTGTACACATTTTAGCACATTTTGACATTCTGCTATTACATATCAAGATAATATTAGGATACAAAACATTAACATTTAAAAGTATTCAGGTAGGCCCTTGCACTACATGCTTTGGGGAATTCATCCATAAATATGACCACAAAATAGGTAGGTATAGTGTGTATGGGTTTTGCAAAGTCAGCAGATACATGATTGGTATAAGCTGACTTAGCAGTTGGGTGATGGAATGTTCCAAATGATTTGGGAACACCAAAAAAAAGCCTCTGGTGCTCTGCCTGAATTTAAAGCACAAATCCCAATTTACCACATTTTAGGGGGTGTTTGGAGTACAGCACTACTATGGAGCTGACAAAATACATTGTGACTACATGAGGTGAATATAGGGCCAGGAGAGCATGCTGGGGAGGTAAGTGAAGGCAAATATGCATGAAGGACAAAAAACAAATAAAAAAAACAGCATGCATGAGGACAAAAGGGGACATTCACAGCATATTACAATCATGGTAATTAGGGAATAAGGAAAGAAATACAATACATTAGCAAACATTAAATACAATAAAATGTGATGTTAAAGGATAAAAATCTTACCTTAATATACTCCTTGTGCAGGACCTGAATGACGGCAGAACAGGTCTCCGGGATAATGATCCCCAGAGCCTGGGGGGAGATGCCTGTCGCAAACTTGAGGTCCTGCAGGCTTCTTCCAATCGCCAAGTACCGCAGGGTGGCGATGAGCCTCTGTTCCGGAGTGATGGCTTGCTTCATGCAGGTATCCTGCCTGCTGATATAGGGGGTCAGCAAAGCCAACAAACGGTGAAATACGGGGTCCGTCATCCGGAGAAAGTTCCTGAAATCATCAGGATTATTCTCACGGATCTCACGGAGCAAAGGCATGTGACAGAACTGATCATTCTGGAGCAAGCAATTCTTGGTCCATGAACTCCTCCCCACCCTGTTCATGGACTGGACTTGTGTCAAGGTAAGAACCCCAACACCAAGCCCCCGCACAGCATGAACTCTACGAGGAGTACATATTCGCAACATGGCTAGAAAATGGTCGGCTGCTCAGAACGAAGTAACAGAACACGTTCTTGTCGATCGGAAATTCCGACAACTTTGTGCGACCGTGTGTATGCAAAACAAGGCAACATCCGTTGGAAAAAATCCATGGATTTTGTTGTCGGAATGTCCGATCAATGTCCGATCGTGTGTACGGGGCATAACTGTAAATACTGTAAAAACACCTGCCTGCCTGTCAGTTGACTACATCCGGTGTGCGGCATCCAAATCTTCTCCTCCATTCAAGCCTGCCTGTCAGTATATTAGGAAAAGAATAACAGGAACGGATCTAGCTAAACTGAATACAGTGTATATATATATATATATATACACTAACTGTAAATACTGTAAAAACACCTGCCTGCCTGTCAGTATATTAGGAAGAGAATAACAGGAACGGATCTAGCTAAACTGAATACAGTGTATATATATATATATACACCCCTGGGAGTAGATGTCGCTGATCGGCTCTCCTCTCCTCATACTCTGTCAGTGTGAGTTGAGGAGCACCGATTACCGGCATCTCCGTGTTTACATGTGACCAGCTGTGATTGGATACAGCCGATCACATGGTTAAAGACCTGTGGCTCTTCACACAGATCGGAGTCGCGCCGTGTCCTAGCAGCGCGGCAGCAATTGCCGCGTTGCGCACCCCCGGGGGTCGTTCTGGGAGGCTGTCGTATGATGTCCACTCAAAATGAGAGCCACACTGCCCAGTTGTCATTTGATGGTGGGCGGATGGCAAGTGGTTAATGAAACCTGATTTCCCCCCCAGGAATGGCCCTACACCCACTATCCAGTAAACAACCTGCCGTCAGTTTACACATACACCACCTTTTATGAGATGGCAAGCTACACACCCAGGAACACATGAATACAATCTTTGCTAAATCAAACTTAGGTTTCCTAGACTACTTGCAAATGAAGCACTATGTAACCTCAATTCAATGTAAAATCGACTTGTTCAAAGCTTTTACCCCTTTGAAAACTTATGCTTAAGTCAAACACCTCAACGCCACGTCATCTCCACGATTCACAACATGCTCTGGAACCACACACAGGCTGGTGAGGGGGTAGCCTGTAAGGCCTGGGCACAAGACTTACATACAAATCTAACAAACACCAATTGGGAAAAGATATATCGACATGTACATAAGGGCTCCATAAATAACTCCATTAGGGAGAACAATTACAAAATTATCTCCCGATGGTATCGTACCCCCTTTACTCAACACAGATTTGACACATCCACCTCGGACAAATGCGGGAGGTGCCTACAAACGACAAGTGATTTACTGTACATTTGGTGGAGCTGCCCACATATCCAAACTTATTGGAAACAGGTCCATGACCAAATTGAAAAGATAACTACGGGCCACCTGGAATTTACACCTGCGCAATTATTACTCCACCACCATGAATCAAATGACGCACAATATCATAAGTCCTTAGCCATGATACTAGTCAATGCAGCTAAAATGTGCATACCTAAACTATGGGGCACCCCCAGAGTCCCCTCCATGTTAGACTGCTATAAACGTATAGATAAAATTTTAGACGTGGAGGAACTCATCTCAATCTCTTGAAACACCCCACACAAATTCTCCACTTTTTGGGCTTGCTGGACTCATTTTCAATCCTCCAAAGAATACCAGCAAACAATTATTATTATTATTATTATTATTATACAGGATTTATATAGCGCCAACAGTTTACGTGGCGCTTTACAACATTAGGGAGGACAGTACAAGTACAATACAATTCAATACAGGAGGAATCAGAGGGCCCTGCTCGTTAGAGCTTACAATCTAGGAATTAATCTCCTTCTCCCTTAAAATCGCATTCCTCTTATGACTAAACTTAGGACACCATTCACATTATCTGACCCTAAACCTTGCTCACATATACCAAACATGCCATGTTGACAAAATACAAACCCCAAACAACTAATTATAACTATATGTCCCTCCTATACTGAGCGCATACACACATAAGCACATACTCAAATCCTAACCCAGCAGTATACATAAACATTGCACCCCACCACTTGCCTTCTTCTCAAACTCCCAAATTCCCCCCACAAACCATTCTCCCTGAACCCCCCCCCTTCCCCTTATCAAACTCTCCCATTGCCATCAATACACCATACGATACAAAACCAGACCTAACTACAATGGGTTTACAGAACATGCATATACATATACAAGTAGACAATTTCCGTGTATGATCTACTTCCCAATAGACATAAACATTACAGATCACACACCTGTTATGCACATGTTAGGGATGGAGTAATGGAAACAACAACATACCAACCCATGATGTCTCGTTCTTTACTCTTAACCTATGAAAAACTGTCCTATTTCTTTGTTAAAATTGCTGTAGTGGAACTCACTGATGTTGACGTAACCTATTATTTTTCTCAGTGTCATACTTAATGCCTATATTGTTTGATAAGATTTGATCCTGACTTTGTGACTGTAACACACCTTTCTGGTGTTCTGGTATTCCTTTTTTAATAAATAAAGTTAGGAAAAAAAATATATACCGGTATATATATTTTTTAATTGCAAAGTTGTTTCGATTATGAAATTCAAACAGCAGATCTGATCATTTTCTTTTCTATGATACAGCAACTAATTTTCAGCCTGGTATCAAATACCCTTGAAAAGGTTGTGCAAGTGCCCATCCACACATGCAAACAACACATATATTCACATTTAGATTAAGATTGCATTGTGGAGGCTGAACATTTTTTCGTGATTCAAGGTTGGGATATGTTGCAGAGCAATAACCACAAACCTTTCTAGCACTCTCTATGTTGATGGGCTGGTTTTGCGGAAGAAAACTCGAAGAAAAATTACCTATAGCCTAGAATGCAATTTCAAGGGTGACAGGCTTCTGCTTCTCTTCATATTTTTCTTTTTTGCATGTAAGGTTGCAAATAATATTTCAATAGGGAAAATAATATTTTTCAAAATGTGAGTTTATATAGAAGATCCATTAAACTGTGCAATCACATAATTCTGAGCTCAAAGCATGCACAGTACTTGTGGTACAAACTCACTGAGGAAGTATACTGACATACTTCTCAGTCCTGTATGGCTCCATATTCCATAGACTGTCTAATTTATAATGAAGAAGGTCTAAGATAATGTGACTCACCCTATTGCTGGAACTAGCTCATAAGAAGATTTGTTTTTGTTTTTAATGACTGATTATCCAGACTTATTCACTCAAAGTAGACATTTGTGAACCATTTACAGTTAACCCTAAACATTTTTGAGACGTTTATATTCCAATAGGCTCAGTGTACCACATACAGTCTTGAAATTATCAAAATGGTTTATATCATCAGTCACAACACCTATAAAAAAGTTTCTGGAAAACATTTGTCATTTTTGGACGCTATACTTATTTCAGTACAGCAAGCTGCTCACAGCACTTATGATGCTTCTCACCCCCATCCCCCAGTACATCAACACTGCACTACTGTGCCTCTCACTTTTTCAGTTTTTCTGTTTTAATAACTGCCAGTGTCAGCTGTCAATAAGTTTAATAATTTGTTGTTGTGACTCAGTGTTGTCGACTTGCATTGTCTCTGACATGGGAATTTAGAGATAGGCAACTATCCTTAAATTGATTAGTGGTTCCAAATTAATATTAACTACTGCAGTAGGGAACAGACACAAAAGATACACTCCACATCTTTCCAAATAACTGTTCTGCTTTATTATGACGCAATTGAAGGTTTTTATACACATGATTACGTAGGTATCACATTAATATTACAATTGCACTTGTATGATAACAAGGGGCATAACATAGGCAGACTAATTCTAATCAGGACTCGAAAGAATGCAAACATGTACTAAAACATTATTAGTGCCGTGTGCACAGTGAGGGCAGTGTGCAATACATACAAAATAGAATACAATTATATACAGAACTTACAAATTTCCTTTACAGTCTCTTCTCTTTTGATCAATATTTTGATCACTAACCATACCTGCTTTCACCTTTTAACCTGGAACCTCCACACGCTTAGGTGGAGGTAGTCCTGGCCAAAGAGGCAAAAGCCCAATTGTGGAGAATATAATAGCTGAGCAGCTTTTTCATTACAAAATTACTTTTCATTGTGAAAAACAACTGATTGATAAGACAAATTTACAGAGTACTGGCTGTACACTCCTGTGGCCAGAATGGCCTTCTAGCTTAATTGTTGGCATGCTGACCTATCAGCATATGTAAACACAGACAATTCTACATAAAATGGAAGAGGTACAAAAATCAAATATGACTTCAACATGGCTAAACTACTTTTAAAATCACATTATATATATATATATATATATATATATATATATATATATATATATATATATATATCCCTTACAATTAAAGTATTTGAATAGATAGTACACTAGACTGTCATTCCAGGAGGGAAACAAATCAAACACAGAGATTTCTATAATTTAGTCATTTTTTGCAGTGTCTGGTGTGGATCCAGGTGACTTTTCCTTCAAGTTTTGCACGACTGTACATGAAATAGATGCTGTATTGAGTCTCCAAACATTTCCTTATATAAATGTCTCTTAACAATCCACAAGTCATCTGGCTTTAGTTTTAGATCCTTCCAAACTTTTAGCATCTGGAATTAGGGAGAAAACACATAAATAAGTTTGTCAAAAACCTTAAAAGGTCAGCAACATTCTCTGTGAAATCCGAATGGAGGACTTCAGCTGCTGAGACAAAATATAAGCAAGTGAGTAATACACTCCCAAACCAATCCCATAGGGAGAGAGTCCAATATCCCCTTAGGGGTGTAATAAAATATAAGAAAACATTCAGGTAAAGGTTTTCTAGTGTCTTACTCTACTTTTTCCGCTACATTGTAGACAGTAGAGAGTGTAAAAATAGAACCTCAAAACTGCTAGTAAGGACTCTCCTATAAAAATGATTTCCTCTATTACTCTCTGTAGATTCTGCACTCCGTACTTATAAACTACTTCTGATAACACTTTATACTGTGGCCTTTGCAGTAGCATTTGCCACTGGACATCCAGAAAAGACAAAATGCATACTCGTAAGATCCTGACTTGGGCATCTGGCGATATCTTTTTGTAATCTCTGGAAAGGATGTTCAGCTTTTGGTAACACCTTTGGTAACAGGTAAAAGAAGAAGTGGTATGTTATAAAAACAACTGTGGTGAACCCTGGCTCTAGCCCACGCTCATTTACTAAGGTAGCCATAACTGCTTGTGAGTGTCCATCTGTCAAGCTGGAGGGAAAAGAGTAACTGGCAGACATAAAATATCACATTTTTTCAAAGTCCTGTTTCATAAGAAATTGTCCCCTGTGGACCACTTGTTATTCTCATTCTGGGGTCCTTAAAGTTGAATTATTAATCCCATCTATACTGAGCCAGAACTAGGGTGGAATCTGTGAGTTGCACAGACCCATCAAAGGGTCCGACCCATCAAAGGGTCCGGGCTGTAAATGCAGCATCCTTAGTCACCTGGTCTGCTTCCATGTGTGAATTTTAATGTTAGTATGGCTACTTCAGTAAGAACCTGGAAGGCTGAAAACAGCCAATCAAATTAACTTAGCATGCTTGATTGGTTTACCTGCCAAAGTAAAAACAAACTTCTGGCCCTTCAAATGGAACTAAAAGCTCTCTAATTCTCTACTATCTATATGAATATATACACTCTTTTTATAGCTCACAGGCTTTGCTAAAACATGGAGCTCTGCTTTTTGAGCTGGGGGAAAAGGATCCAATAACTCTGAATACAGAGTATCCTTTTGGGTGATAAACTGCATACTCAGTATAAAACCGGGAATAACTCTACAAAAAATTAAATATCTGGGTCTTCAGGGAGTGTATCCTGCACTGGGCTCACAGTAGCTGATTCCTATGTCATCAATTTAACACATGTGGTTTTCCTTTGTCTCCAGCCTCCTCCAATAGAGGCAATACGGTGGCTGGATACAAATGTACACAGTTTTCATTGTTAGATTTGTACATAAACAAACAAAACAAATTTATATTTTGAACCTTTCATTAGACAAACATTTAGTTAGCTGTATATTTGCTGCACAGAATGTGGACCATTAAAAATTAAATATTTGACCAAAGTAATGTCTGTAACTTTGTCTAATAGCACCTTTGCATAAAGCTACAGCTCTGATATATCGGATGAACCCTTCATTACTGGATCCAGCTTGCATAAATATATTAAAATGGCTTGTTTTCTATCATGCTGTTTGTGTAAGAACTTCAGTTTCATGTTTCAAAAAGACAACTTTTTCCTGACAATATTATAATTTATAACAATACCCTGTGGCCATGCAGAGATGTCCATAAGTCCAAAGTATTCTTCTGCTTATACCACAGCACTTACAAGGAAAGGGGGCAGATCATTTCACAATCCACATATTCTGCTTTGGATTTCAAAAATAAAAATAAATAAAAACAAAAGGACCAACAATCTGTGTAAAAACAGAAAGCTCTCAGCAACTTCAAAAACTATACAATTGGCTACAGGTGGCATCTATCCTAACAGGGTGTGTTGACTTGATATGATGGGTCTGTTATATTTAAATTGTATTATTACTCAAGTGGTAATCGCAATATCACACCCTAATTCTAATATATATCTAGAGATATATTTCCCTAAATTAGGACATTTTCCACTATCAAAGGATATTCAAATTGTGTAAATAATGAAGAAACTCCTGCGTGTCAGAAATACCTATGCTAAGGGGCACTGCTGCAACACCTAAATGGCTGATCCAAACAGACAAAAGTGGTATGAATAAAGTGAGTGGTGATTGCGCTGTGATAAAAAGGGGAAGGGGAGAGGAGGAAGGGGAAGGGGCTAACTCAAATGTATAGAGAGGTGAGTGAAAAATGAAAAAAATTTACAAAAGGTATAATGAGCATGAGGGCTAGTATCATACTAGCACATGAAAAATATTGTAAATACTGAAACAAAAGAAAAGAAAATTCTCAGTGCAAAAGGGCTAGCATCATACTAGCACATATGTGGTAACTCAGCAAATGCTTATTAAAAGAAAAATCTCAGTGCAAAAGGGCTATTATCATACTAGCACATCTGTGGTAACTCAGCAAATACTTATTGGTGACTCCAAGTAAATAAATAAATGGTGAACAATCCCACCACCTTGTAGTACAAAGTGCTCAAACAATGAGTCATCAGTTCCAAAAAGGCAAAAATGAAAAAATTATACAAAATATAACAGTATAATGAAATGTAATAAAGTGCGGTCTCATGGGCACTAAATCTGAATAGACTGAGGAAACAAAATTGCCTAAAACGTATAAAAAGCTATAAAATGATTGATAAATACGGTGTGGGTACAAAAAAAAATTGAACCAAATAAAAATATATAAACCAAAAAAAAGTCCATGTGCATTAGGGCTAGTATCATACTAGCACATAAAAAAATTGTTAATATTTGTAAAACAAATCTTTTCGTAAACATCTTACCCATCCATATAATACATATTGTGTATGCCTGTTTTACTAGAACCATCAGTGGCTAGGGCCACCAGTAGGGATGAGCCGAACACCCCCCTGTTCGGTTCGCACCAGAACATGCGAACAGGAAAAAAGTTTGCTCGAACACGCGAACATCGTTAATGTCTATGGGACACGAACATGAATAATCAAAAGTGCTAATTTTAAAGGCTTATATGCAAGTTATTGTCATAAAAAGTGTTTGGGGACCTGGGTCCTGCCCCAGGGGACATGGATCAATGCAAAAAAAAGTTTTAAAAACGGCCGTTTTTTCAGGAGTAGTGATTTTAATAATGCTTAAAGTCAAACAATAAAAGTGTAATATCCCTTTAAATTTTGTAGCTGGGGGTGTCTATAGTATGCCTGTAAAGGGGCGCATGTTTCCTGTGTTTAGAACAGTCTGACAGCAAAATGACATTTCGAAGGAAAAAAACCCAGTTAAAACTACCCGCGGCTATTGCATTGCCGACAATACACATAGAAGTTCATTGATAAAAACAGCATGGGAATTCCCCACAGGGAAACCCCGAACCAAAATTTAAAAAAAAAATGACGTGGGAGTCCCCCTAAATAACATACCAGGCCCTTTAGGTCTGGTATGAATATTAAAGGGAATCCCGGCCAAAATGTAAAAAAAAAAATGACGTGGGGTTCCCCCTAAATTCCATACCAGACCCTTCAGGTCTGGTATGGATTTTAAGGGGAACCCCGCGCCAAAAAAAAAAAAAACGGCGTGGGGTCCCCCCAAAATTCCATACCAGACCCTTATCCGAGCACGCAACCTGGCAGGCCGCAGGAAAAGAGGGGGGACGAGAGTGCACCCCCCCTCCTGAACCTTATCGGAATCTGGAAGCCCCCTTTAACAAGGGGACCCCCAGATCCCGGCCCCCCCTGTGTGAAATGGTAAGGGGGTACTTACCCCTACCATTTCACTAAAAAAACTGTCAAAAATGTTAAAAATGACAAGAGACAGTTTTTGACAATTCCTTTATTTAAATGCTTCTTCCTTCATCTTCTTCTTCTTCTGGTTCTTCTTACTCTTCTGGTTCTTCCTCCGGCTTTCTCGTCCAGCATCTCCTCCGCGGCGTCTTCTATCTTCTTCTCCTCGGGCCGCTCCACACCCATGGCATGGGGGGAGGCTCCCGCTCTTCTCTTCATCTTCTTCTTCATCCTCTTCTCTTCTTCCTTCTTCTCTTCTTCTCTTCTTCATTTTCTTCTCCGGACCGCTCCGCATCCATGCTGGCATGGAGGGAGGCTCCCGCTGTGTGATGGCGTCTCTTCGTCTGACGGCTCTTAAATAACGGGGGCGGGGCCACCCGGTGACCCCGCCCCCCTCTGAAGCACGGTGACTTGACGGGACTTCCCTGTGACGTCACGGGGAATGCCACAGGGAAGTCCCGTCATGTCCTGTGCGTCAGAGGGGGCGGGGTCACCGGGTGGCCCCGCCCCCCATTATTTAAGAACCGTCAGATGAGGAGACGCCGTCACACAGTGGGAGCCTCCCTCCATGCCAGCATGGATGCGGAGCGGCCCGGAGAAGAAAATGAAGAAGAGAAGAAGAAAGAAGAGAAGAGGATGAAGAAGAAGATGAAGAGAAGAGCGGGAGCCTCCCCTCATGCCATGGGTGTGGAGCGGCCCGAGGAGAAGAAGATAGAAGACGCCGCGGAGGAGATGCTGGATGAGAACGCCGGAGGAAGAACCAGAAGAGCAAGAAGAACCAGAAGAAGATGAAGGAAGAAAGAAGAAGCATTTAAATAAAGGAATTGTCAAAAACTGTCTCTTGTCATTTTTAACATTTTTGACAGTTTTTTAGTGAAATGATAGGGGTAAATACCCCCTTACCATTTCACACAGGGGGGGCCAGGATCTGAGGGTCCCCTTGTTAAAGGGGGCTTCCAGATTCTGATAAGCCCCCCGCCCGCAGACCCCCACAACCACCGGCCAGGGTTGTGGGGATGAGGCCCTTGTCCTCATCAACATGGGGACAAGGTGTTTTGGGGGGCTACCCCAAAGCACCCTCCCAATGTTGAGGGAATGTGGCCTGGTGCGGTTCAGGAGGGGGGGCGCACTCTCGTCCCCCCTCTTTTCCTGCGGCCTGCCAGGTTGCGTGCTCGGATAAGGGTCTGGTATGGATTTTTGGGGGGACCCCACGCCGTTTTTTTATTTTGTTTGGCACGGGGTTCCCCTTAAAATCCATACCAGACCTGAAGGGTCTGGTATGGAATTTAGGGGGAACCCCACGTCATTTTTTTTTTTTTTTTAATTTTGGTTCAGGGTTGCCCTGTGGGGAATTCCCATGCCGTTTTTATCAATGAACTTCTATACATCCTTTTTTAAAACTTTTTTTTGCATTGATCCATGTCCCCTGGGGCAGGACCCCGGTCCGCAAACACTTTTTATGACAATAACTTGCATATAAGCCTTTAAAATTATCACTTTTGATTTCTCCCATAGACTTTTAAAGGTTGTTCCGCGGCATTCGAATTTGCGCGAACACCCCAAATTGTTCGCTGTTCGGCGAACTTGCGAACAGCCAATGTTCGAGTCCAACATGAGTTTGACTCAAAGTCGAAGCTCATCCCTAGTCACCAGTTTAATGTGGGCTTATTGTTTGAAAGATCTATCCATAGCATACAGCATTATATTTCTTTTGATATGTCTTTCATTTAAAAACAAATCTGACATACTGCCACTGACCTGCTATTCCAAAGGATGTTAGCCCTGCCATATACCACTGAGTTTGAAAATGAACAAGTTTTTCTCTTTTATGTTTCAAATTGATATGTCTACAACTGTACAGGTGTAATATGTGCTTGTTTCATAATAACCTTAATGAAACACAATTTACCCAACAAAGGTCTTTTTCACTTATATATTTACACATACTTTTATTTTATTATTAACCGGTGCAGAATGAGCAGCATTAGCTAATGCAAGCTTAACAGTGGAAGGAGGCAGAAGTAAAAAAAAAACACCTATCATGAGAGAAATATCGGGGCTGCCTTTTGTTTTTTTTTCCTTTTAGTATGTTTTTATTTAAATTTTTTCAAGAAATGAAAAATACAAGCAAACAAATAGAACATTTTCAGTTTTCTGTCAATAGTAAGATATATACATGAAAATCAAACTTGGTCCATTTAATGCAAACAATGAAAAAAAAGATTATAATATAATTGAACAAATACTGTGTATTATTAAATCCACAACAAATTGGTGACATTGGTCATTACACAGCACATTCAAACACCCCAATGAGAACAAACTGTGTCCAGGGGGTGAACATGGCCAATCATTACTCCCAGGTAGGGATGAGCCGAACACCCCCCGGTTCGGTTCGCACCAGAACCTGCGAACGGACCGAAAGTTCGCACGAACATTAGAACCCCATTCATGTCTATGGGACTCGAGCGTTCGAAATCAAAAGTGCTCATTTTAAAGGCTAATTTGCACGGTATTGTCCTAAAAAGGGTTTGGGGACCCGGGTCCTACCCCAGGGGACATGTATCAATGCAAAAAAAACGGCCGTTTTTTCGGGAGCAGTGATTTTAATGATGCTTAAAGTAAAAAAAAAAGTGAAATATTCCTTTAAATATCGTACCTGGGGGGGTGTCTATAGTATGCCTGTAAAGTGACGCATGTTTCCCGTGTTTAGAACAGTCCCTGCACCAAATGTCATTTTTAAAGGAAAAAATCTCATTTAAAACTGCTTGCGGGTTTAATGTAATGTCAGGTCCTGGCAATATGGATGAAAATCAGTGAGACAAACGGCATGGGTACCCCCCAGTCCATTACCAGGCCCTTTGGGTCTTGTATAGATATTAAGGGGAACCCTGCACCCAAATTAAAATAAGGAAAGGTGTGGGGCCACCAGGCCCTATATACTCTGAACAGGCAGTATACAGGTGGTGCAAACAAGACAGGGACTGTAGGTTTGTTGTTAAGTAGAATCTCTTTGTAATTTTGAACGGGTACATTTTTAACGTGTTTAGCTCCAGCCAAAAAATCTTTTTTAAGCTTTTTGGAAAACATAGGGAAGGGTTATCACCTCTGTGACATTTGTTTTGCTGTCTTTCCTCCTCTTCAGAAGATTTCACCTCACTTTTTGTCCCAATGAAAAATGTTTTTTGAAAATTTGGGTTTTTTTGTGGAACAAGGATTGGAAAGCATCAGTGGAAAGGAGAAATGTTTTTCCCATATTAACTCTTACAGGAGAGAATTTCCCTTCCTAGGGGTAGATTTCATCTCACTTCCTGTTGTCTCCTTCCGTTTGCAAGTAGGAGTCGTTTGTAAGTTAGATGTTTGAAAGTAGGGTCCTGCCCTATATACTCAGTAGAAATTTGGGCCTTAGGTGTTGCAGTGGCCACAACACTGTAAGCCCTCACAGGGCCCTGCTGTGAAATATTAGATCAAGAATTGTAATTACATGCCCCTGTTGAACAGGAGCTGAAAAATTAGGCCTTAGGCACTGGTGCTGGTGCTGGTGCCACAACACTGCAACCCCTCACAGACACTCTAGTTGGAACGCAGGAACGAGCCCTGCTGCAAAATATTGCATCAAAAATTGTAATTACACTCCCCTGTTAAACAAGGGCTGAAAAATTGGGCCTTAGGCACTGGTGCTGGTGCCACAACACTGCAACCCCTCACAGACACTCTAATTGGAACGCAGGAAGGAGCCCTGCTGCAAAGTATTGCATCAAAAATTGTAATTACACGCCCCTGTTAGACAGGGGCAGAAAAATTGGGCCTTAGGCACTGGTGCTGGTGCCACAACACTGCAACCCCTCACAGACACTCTAGTTGGAATGCAGGAACGAGCCCTGCTGCAAAGTATTGCATCAAAAATTGTAATTACACGCCCCTGTTAAACAGGGGCAGAAAAAATGGGCCTTGGGCACTGGTGCTGGTGCCACAACACTGCAACCCCTCACAGACACTCTAGTTGGAATGCAGGAATGAGCCCTGCTGCAAAGTATTACATCAAAAATTGTAATTACACGCCCCTGTTAAACAGGGGCTGAAAAATTGTGCCTTAGGCACTGGTGGTGGTGCCCAGAACCAAAAATGTTCTTACAAGCTATCAGCATGATGATTGAGGAGGAAGAGCATAATTACTCAGGGATAGTCACTCAGCATCAGCATAGGCAGTCTTTGAAGGGATCTGAGATTTCAAAAAAAATTATTCGGTTACATCAGCATCAGGTGCTTGGTAGCTGGTGGTGATCCAAGACTGATTCATTTTTATGAAGGTCAGTCGATCGACCGAGTCGGTGGACAGACGCACCCTGTGATCGGTTACCACGCCTCCAGCAGCACTGAATGTGCGTTCCGAAAGAACGCTGGATGCAGGACAGGCCAGTAACTCAATTGCATACTGTGCAAGCTCTGCCCAGTGATCCATCCTCAAGACCCAGTAACCCAGAGGATTTTCGGTGGGAAAGGTGTCCAAGTCTGATCTTGCCCCTAGGTATTCCTGCACCATGTAAAACAGACGCTAGCGATGGTTGCTGGAACCGATCATACCTTGGGGCTGCGGACCAAAAAATTGTCTGAACGCATCGGTCAGACGGCCACCTTCTCCACCGCTCCTTCTTTGACTGACCGAAGCCTCAGCAACACGTTGTCCAGAAACAGGAGTTTGTAACCTCCCAGTCTCCCAGAGACCTTTCTGCAAGGCCTCCCGAAGAAGTTTCATCCTCTGCTCCCTCTGCGATGGCAAGATAAGGTCCGCAACCTTACCCTTGTAACGTGGATCAAGGAGGGTTGCCAGCCAGTATTGGTCCTTCTCCTTGATACCACGAATACGAGGATCCTTACGCAGGCTTTGCAGGATCAGGGAGGCCATGCAGCATAGGTTTGCTGAGGCATTCGGTCCGGAGTCCTCTGGGTCACTAAGGACGACATGGTCCGCAGCCACCTCCTCCCAGCCACGTACAAGTCCATGTGTTTCTTGGGACTGATCCCTTAAAGACTGCTGGTGATGCTGAGTGCCAGGCTCCACCTCCATACTGACACAATCTTCCTCCTCCTCCTCCTCCTCCTCCTCCTCCTACTCCTCTTCCTGTGTGATCGACAGGAACACTGTCTGGATAAAGGGGGCCTTGAGAGCTAAGGAAGTCCTCCTCTTCCTGCCTCTGTTCTGCCTCAAGTGCCCTGTCCATTATTCCACGCAGCGTGTGCTCCAACAGGTGGACAAGGGGGACAGTGTCACTGATGCATGCACTGTCACTGCTCACCATCCTCGTGGCCTCCTCAAATGGTGACAGGACAGTGCATGCATCCCTGATCATGGCCCACTGGCGTGGGGAAAAAAAACCAAGCTCCCCTGACCCTGTCCTGGTGCCATAGTCGCACAGGTACTCATTGATGGCCCTCTGCTGCGTGTGCAGCCGCTGCAGCATGGCCAACGTTGAGTTCCACCTGGTGGGCATGTCACAGATTAGGCGGTTCTTGGGCAGGTTAAACTCCTTTTGGAGGTCCGTCAGCCGAGCACTGGCATTATATGACCGGCGGAAATGCACAGACTTTCCTCGCCTGCCTCAGGACATCCTGTAAGCCCAGGTACCTGCCCAAGAACCGCTGCACCACCAAGTTAAGGACGCGAGCCAAACAGGGCACATGGGTCATTTGTCCCTGTCGGAGGGCAGAGAGGAGGTTGGTGCCATTGTCGCAAACCACCATTCCTGCCTTAAGTTGGCGTGGTGTCAACCACCTCTGAACCTGCCCCTGCAGAGCTGACAGAACCTCTGCCCCAGTGTGGCTCCTGTCCCCCAAGCACACCAGCTCAAGCACCGCATGGCATCTTTTGGCCTGCGTACTTGCGTAGCCCCTTGAACAACTACGGAGCACCGCTGGTTCCGAGGAAGAGGCCATGGAGGAAGAAGAAGAGGAGGGGGTGGAGGAGAGAGGTGCGTCACAATCATTAGCATTTTGGAGGCGTGGTGGCGGAACAACCTCCAACACTACTGCACCTTGTCCTGCATCCTTCCCAGCTGCCAGCAGAGTCACCCAATGCGCCGTGAAACTTAGGTAACATCCCTGTCCATGCCTGCTGGACCATGAGTCAGCGGTAATATGCACCTTACCGCTGACCGCCCTGTCCAGCGAGGCATGGACATTGCCTTCCACATGCTGGTAGAGAGCTGGAATCGCCTTCCGTGAGAAAAAGTGATGTTTGGGTACCTGCCACTGAGGAACCGCACATTCCACAAACTCACGGAAGGGGGCAGAGTCTACCAACTGAAAAGGCAGCAGTTGAAGTGCTAGCAATTTTGCCAAGCTAGCATTCAACCGCTGGGCATGTGCATGGCTGGGAGCAAACTTCTTTCGGCGGTGCAGCAGCTGGGGCAGGGAAATTTGCCTGGTACAATCTGACGTTGGTGTACCAAAAGCAGATTGCCCACAAGTACTTGGCTGTGACACACCTAATTCTACACCTTCATTCCTCTCAGTGCAGGTCTCAGAGAGGACTGAAGGTCTAGTGGGGTTGAAAATCTCAGCTGATGAGGAGCAAGGAGAGGTCCTCTTTGTTCCTTGGTGTGGGTCTTTTAGATACGCTTGCCAACAAACTGCATGGCAAGTCAACATATGTCTGGTCAAGCATGTGGTACCCAAGCAGGAGATGTTTTGGCCACGTGAGATACGCTTGAGACATATGTTGCAAATAGCAGCGGTGCAATCTGATGCACTCGTCTCAAAAAAGGCCCACACCAAAGAACTTTTTGAATAACGCGCAGAGACTGCAGCGCCCTGCACATGTGGAGCTTTGGGGTGTGATGCAGTCAATGTGCTGCCCTTAGGCTGGCCCCTGGAGGGCATCCTGCCTCGTTGGTGATGTGCCGCCGCCTCCTCCTCCTCCTCTCTCCTATTAGGCACCCACGTTGAGTCAGTGACCTCATCATCCCCTCCCTCCTCATCACTGGAGCAAACCTGGCAGTATGCTGCAGCAGGGGGAGCATGACTGCCAGATTGCTGTCCTTCTTGGGCACCTCCTCTGTCTGTGCTCATGTTACTGCCTACATCGAGCTCAGTATCATCATCAGAGCCTTCCAAATGCTGGGCATCCTCCTGGAGCATGTACCCAACACTGTGGTCAAACAGTTCGAGGGACTCCTCAGAAGGACATGGTGGGGCTAGGGAAGGAGTCACTGATGATATTGAGCCGAGGGAAGAGGCCGCTGCTTTGCCAGACAAAGTACCCTGGGCATGGGTGAGAGAGGATGAGGAGGATGAGGACAGCTTGGTCATCCACTCTACCAAGTCTTCCGCATGTTGCGGCTCAACATGGCCAGCTGCTGAAACAAAAGCCCAAGCGTGTCCCATGGCCACGTGCTGATGAGGATGCACCGTCTCCACGACCAGCACTAGACACAGAGCCTGCTTGCCCTCTCTTATTGGCTTGTGACTGTCTTCCTATCCTTCTTGGCCTTCCAGACATACTAATGGCCTGTAGCTGCACTAAGCTGGGATATATATATATATATATATATATATATATATATATATATATATATATATATATATATATTTTCTTCAGGTAGCTGTATTTACTGTAATAAGACAAGCCTGCCTGTCAGTAAGAAGATAACAGAAATGAATCTAGCTGAACACTGTGAGCAGGACACACCCCACTAGCTTGTAGGTTTAGCTGAACACTGTGAGGTGGACGCACCCCACTAACTTGTAGGTTTAGCTGAACACTGTGAGCAGGACGCACCCCACTAACTTGTAGGTTTAGCAGAACACTGTGAGCAGGACGCACTGCACTAACTGTAAATAGTCTAGCTGCCTGACTGTGGTACTAATAGGATCAAAAGAACACCAGCAATTTTCTTCAGGTAGCTTTATATACTGTAACAAGACAAGCCTGCCTGTCAGTAAGAAGATAACAGGAACGGATCTAGCTGAACACTGTGAGCAGGACGCACTGCACTAACTGTAAATAGTCTAGCTGCCTGACTGTGGTACTAATAGGATCAAAAGAACACCAGTCATTTTCTTCAGGTAGCTTTATATACTGTAACAAGACAAGCCTGCCTGTCAGTAGGAAGATAACAGGAACGGATCTAGCTGAACACTGTGAGCAGGACGCACTGCACTAAATGTAAATAGTCTAGCTGCCTGACTGTGGTACTAATAGGATCAAAAGAACACCAGTAATTTTCTTCAAAATACTGTAACAAGACAAGCCTGCCTGTCAGTAAGAAGATAACAGGAACGGATCTAGCTGAACACTGTGAGCAGGACGCACTGCACTAAATGTAAATAGTCTAGCTGCCTGACTGTGGTACTAATAGGATCAAAAGAACACCAGCAATTTTCTTCAGGTAGCTTTATATACTGTAACAAGACAAGCCTGCCTGTCAGTAGGAAGATAACAGGAACGGATCTAGCTGAACACTGTGAGCAGGACGCACTGCACTAAATGTAAATAGTCTAGACGATAACAGGAACGGATCTAGCTAAACTGAATACAGTGTATATATATATATATATGCAACACCTGGGATGCATATATATACACAATACACTTTAAGTGCAGCTAACTGACTGACTGTCCTGCCTAATCTAGCTAACTCAAATGAAATGACACTGTCTCTCTCTCTCTATTTCTCAGCACACCGGAACACACTGCACAGGGCCGCCGTGCAGGCGGCCTTATATAGTGTGGGGCGTGTACTAAATCCCCTGAGCCATAATTGGCAAAAGCCTCCTTGGCTTTGGCCAATTACGGCTCTCTGTTAAGGCGGCGCTGTGATTGGCCAAGCATGCGGGTCATAGTGCATTATGGAAAAAAATCTTGCAAGCCACAATTATCCAGTGCCTTAATGGAAATTCAACCAAACAGCTACCCGGCTGCAGGCGCAGATCACGTATTCATGACCGTGCGATAAATAATATATGAAAAAAATGCGCCGCGCCTAGGGGTGTAACTGAGTAACTGTAAATCTAAGTACAAATCATAGATAATAAAGCGTGAAAATCAAATAGAGCCTAAAGCTCTGATCACTTACTAAGATCACCTGCTGTGTGAATCCTAAAGCTCTGATCACTTACTAAGATCACCTGATGTGTGAATCCTATGACCAAACACACTAAAAAATATCTAGTGCAATAAATCACAAAGTGCAATGTGCATAGAAAAACGTAATAAGATAAATATACAATCCACAGTGATTAAAATATAATCATTCCTAATAAGGTGTATATGCTGAAAAATGTTACACATATGTAGATCCACTGTGATTAAAATGAAAAAAGAAAAAAAAATTTAAATAAAACAATATATATATTCGTAAAACACAAACAGAGTAAATCAATCACATGCGTGGGCGAATTGAAACTAATATCGCCCTAATAAAGGTGTTCAAATCACATCCGTGAAAAAATCTTCCAATCCAGTAACATAAAGTGACCAAGTTCAAATAAAAGTCAGTGTAATGGTGATGGTTTAAAGAAAAAGTTCCGGTTTTGAATCAAACGTGCCCAAAGAAAAACATGCTGTGAAGTGCCTTGGTGACCCCCAATGTGATTGCGCTCACCTTGGAGCGTGTGACACAGGTTTTAATTGTGTCAATACACGCTTTTGGAGCCACCCCTGGGCTCAGTATTAGGTACAGCTGATTCCCACACTGGATTCTTTATGGCTCCACTCACATCAGACCATATAAAAGAAAAAGGCTAATATAGTATAATACTGTAGGATACTTTTATTAAAATCACATCCAATCCCCACATGGGGTACTCACATTTATAAGGTGCTCATGTGCACCAAACATAACATAGGAAAAAATGGCTGTGCGGCGTGCTGCGGGGTGTGAGAGCTCCACAACCCAGCTCTGTGCTGATCGCTCCATCCTGGCCCCTCCCCTACGCGTCTTCGACACAGGGAGTCACGTGTCTTCATCCCCCTGATGATCAGATCTTTAGGCTCTATTTGATTTGCACGCTTTATTATCTATGATTTGTACTTGGGTCATAGTGCATGCTTGGCCAATCATCAGCAAGCAATGCACTGCGATGCCGCAGTGAATTATGGACCGTGACGCGCCACACGAATTTGGCGCGAACGGCCCATATCGTTTGCAATTCGGCGAACGCCAGAACACCCGATGTTCGAGTCGAACATGGGTTCGACTCGAACATGAAGCTCATCCCTACTCCCAGGTATGATTGTCTCTTTTTATCAAAAAATACACTTGAAGTTTTACATTTCTGAAGGTTGTGGGTAAAATTAAGCAAATTAGTACAGTGTGCGTATAAACAGATGACATGGTTTAATTAATCAGCTAGAATTGGATTCTAGGTGAGGAGATTTTGAGTAGTGAATCCAACATGCCCATGTATTAGTGAATTTTGTAGGATTGTCTCTTGCTATGTGTATCCGTTTTTCCATTTCTGCTGTTTGACGTACATAGCAGGTCCAATCCACTAGTGCTGGTGGGGTAGATGAGCCCCATTTCAGCAGAATACATCTTCTAGCTGCATTTACAAGATGCAGGGTCAGGGATTTGTGATATGTGAAGTATGGGAGAGAGGACTGGTTAAAAGGAAATCTGTTTTCATGTATCTCTTTCCAGAAGGGTTGAACTTTCAAATAAGACCACCATATGTGTATTAGAGACCCATGTTTGACTCCGCATCTCTAGCAAAAAGGTGATGATGATGTGAGGGAAAATGTTCTTATTCGAACGGGTGTAAGGTGCCAGTTTGCCAGTAATTTGTAACAAGATCAGATTCTTGAGTTTTAACATTTATTGTACCTTTATTAATGTTGTGAGATATGGGGCAGAATATTCATTTTTATTATGCTGGCCCAGCCTTTATTTTGGAGGTCTTGTTGGATATTTTTTAGCATGGGCAGATAGTTTAGTTGGTAAGTCAGATAGGCGACTGGGTAGTTGTACACCTAAGTACGTAATAGATTGTGTCTTCCATGTGAAGGGATATTTACAGTAGGTGACTGTGATATTGTTTCAATCTCGCCGATGTTATCGGCAAGATTTGACACCTGCGAGCCCCATCATGGGAGCCAGCGCCGAGTTGGCTCGCTCATCGGGAAAGGAAAAATGTGTTTTTTCCTTTCCCGATGAGCGACAGGCATTGCTGACAGGTGTTTGGTATGAATCATGAGGAGGAACTCCACACCAAATTTTAAATAAAAAAATGGCATGGGTTCCCCTCCAAGAGCATACCAGACCCTTAGGTCTGGTATGAAGGGTCTGGTATGGATTTTATGGGGAACCCCCTACGCTGAAAAAACAGCGTGGGGGTCCCCCCAAAATCCATACCAGACCCTTATCCGAGCAGGCAGCCCGGCCAGTCAGGAAGGGGGTGAGAACGAGCGAGCACCCCCCTCCTGAACCGTACCACATGTCCTCAACATGGGGGGGTGGTTGCTTTGGGGGAGGGGGGCGTCCTGTGGCCCTCCAACCCAAAGCACCTTGTCCCCATGTTGATGAGAACAAGGGCCTCTTCCCGACAACCCTGGCCGTTGGTTGTCGGGGTCTGCGGGCGGAGGGCTTATCGGAATCCGGGAGGATCCCCAGATCCCGGCCCCCACCCTATGTGAATGAGTATGAGGTACATCGTACCCCTACCCATTCACCTAGGAAAAAAAGTGTCAATAAAAAAACACACTAGATCGGTTTTTATATTCAGTACTTTTTTTATTCTTTTCATAGCAGTACAAGTTATACATTTCTCCATACATTTTATTCCAGATACATAATCTTGCTTCTAACATTTACCCGCCCCCAAAAAAATAAATAAATAAGTAAATAAATAAATAAATAAATAAATAAAAAAAAAGAAAAAAGAAGGGGGCTAAACTCATCGACAACAAAAATAGGTTTCCTCCCACCTGCTGTATCTCTCCCCCCCCCCGCGACCCCAAAAGCCCCCCCCCCCATCCTCCCATCCTCTCCCCAGACCCAACATTATCCCTCTCCCATATTGATTCATCTTTTATTTTCATTGTTCCAGGCCTCTACCCAGCTTTTCCAGATAGCGTCAAATTTATCTTGGCTCCCTCTATGTGTATAAATAAATTCCTCCTTTATTATGGTTTCTTTTATTTGTGTTCTCCATTCTTCGACCGTTGGGGGGTATATAGATATCCACTTCTGAGCAATTAGCTTTCGTGCCTGAAACAAGGCTCTCGTCATTGCGGTATGGGTATGTTTTGAAATATTTGCCTCCTCCACTATATTTAATAAACATAAATTTGGATCTAGTGAAATTTCTATACCCAATGCGCTATTTATGTTTTTAATTATATCCTGCCAGTAACGAGTTTGGGGCATTTCCACAACATGTGTATTAGATTAGCCGGTGCACCACTGCATCGGGGGCATAAGGGGGATTCCCTGCGTTTCCATTTAAATAGTTTTTCGGGGGTATAGTATGATCTATGTGTAATAAAAAGTTGTGTTAATTTTTGAGTAGCTGACAGAGATACCTTTGGGATCGCAGACAAGACCTCCGACCACTGAGCGCCAGTCAGTGCTCCCAGGTCTCGTTCCCACTGCGACCTGGCTGGCACCACTACCGTTTCCTTAAATTTACACTGCAATATCTCATATATTTTAGAGATAAGTCCCTTCTTTTGATCCCTTTTCTTCAACAATATTGTTATTTTAGAGACATTAAGCTTAAATACAGATGTACGGGCCTGGACGTGAAAAGCATGTCTAAGCTGGAGATACTGAAAGAACCTCTGTCTTGGAATCCCGAATTCCTCAGATATTTGCGCAAATGATTTTATCTTATCGTTCCAAAACAGTTGTTCCACATATCTCAGCCCCTGAGTTTGCCAAAGCCCAAATCCCTCCAATCTCTGCACTTCCTCATAATTTGCGTTATTCCATATTGGTGTAGATCGGTTTTTAAAGTAATTTATTAGGCAGCTCCGGGGGGACTTCCTCTGACTTCAGGGGTCTCATCCGCACTCTCCGGCCTCTTCACCGCGCTCTCTGGTTCTTCTCCCGGTCTCCGGTTCTCCTGTTCTCCGGTCTCTTCTCCAGATTTCCAGTTCTTCCCCTCACTCTCCGGTTCTTCTGCCGGGCTCCTCTGCTATCTCCTGCTCTTTTGCCGCTCTTTTGCTAGCGGTGGCCCACTCCCCCATGTTGAAAGCATGACTTATATAGGCATGGGCGTGGTCACTGGGTGATGTCACCCGGTGACCCCGCCCTTGATGATGTCACAGTCCTGAGGCATGATGGGAGACCCGGTGACCACGCCCCATGCCTATATAAGTCGTTGCGCACCTTGCACACGTCATTACAGTGGGAGAGAGCATTGTGTCAACATCGGAAGAAGAGAAGAGGGAACAAGGCGATGAAGAAGACCGGGCCACCACTAGCAAAAGAGGGCAGAAGATAGCGGAGGAGCCTGGAAGAAGAACTGGAGAGTGGGAGAAGAATCGGACAATGGGAGAAGAGGCCGGAGAGTGCAGAGAAGAACCGGAGAGAGTGGAGAAGAGGTCGGAGAGTGCGGAAGAGACCTCCTGAAGTCGGAAGACTTCCCGAGCTGCCTAATAAATTACTTTAAAAACCGGTCTAGTATGTTTTTTTATTGACACTTTTTTCCCCCAGGTGAATGGGTACGGGTACGATGTACCCCATACTCATTCACATAGGGTGGGGGGCCGGGATTTGGGGGCCCCCTTATTAAAGGGGGCTCCTGGATTCCGATAAGCCCTCTGCCCGCAGACCCCGACAACCAATGGCCAGGGTTGTCGGGAAGAGGTCCTTGTCCTCATCAACATGGGGACAAGGTGCTTTGGGGTGGGGGGGCCGCAGGGTGCCCCCCTCCCCCAAAGCACCCACCCCCCATGTTGAGGGCATGGGGCCTGGTACAGTCTATAGTTAGTTACTAGTGTATGATCTTTATTTTCTTTTTAGGAATCACGGATTTGTGTGCTTCTAGTACACCATGTAAACCATTGGGATTGGAGGCCAGAGAGTTGAAAGCTCCTAAAAATGGGGTCGCTAGGATTTCTATCAAAGTTTTTAAACTGCAGATAGTCTGTCTGGGCCTGGGCTTTTTCCTACTTTTAGTTTCGTCATGTTTAGTTCTTCTATAGAGATTGGGTGATCTAATTGGTCTGAGTTTAGCGTAGATAGCACTTTTTGATTATATTGCGAAAGAAAGTTTGTAATAGCTGTTTGATGGGTGGTCTGGTCAGTCAGATAAGGGGTTGTAGTTTTGTATAATATTGGACACACTGGGAGGCAATGTCATTGTTAGAAGATATAAGGCTGCTGTTTTAAGCTTTTATATGATGGATGGTATGTTTAGCGTGCATGGCGCTTGGCTTGGAGCGCTCTTGCTAGCAATTTTCCACTTTTATTTCCCTGTTCATAAAACAGTTTAATAATGAATGTATATTTGCGTTTGCTATTCTCTCCAGCTTTTCTAGTAATTCTTCCCTAGTTTGTAATGCCGCGTACACACGGTCGGACTTTTCTGCTACAAAAGTCGGACAGCCTGTCCGACATACTTCCGGCGTACCTTCGGCGGACTTGTGGCAGACTTTCTTACGAACGGACTTGCCCACACACGACCACACAAAAGTACGACAGCTTAGTACGCTGTGACGTACACCAAGTCCGACGAGACTATAAAACGGAAGTTCAATAGCCCGTACGACACCCTTTGGGCTCCTTCTGCTAATCTCGTGTTTATCTCGTGTTAGTAGAAGTTTGGTGAGAGACGATTCGCGCTTGTGAGACTCGTATTTTTCAGTTCGTTTTAACTGTTGTTCAGTCTGTGCTTGTGAGGTTTGTATCTGCTTTTCAGTGCGTTTGGTCAGTTGGCATTGAGAAATCTTTGTTTTATTGGCCGCTCGTTCCTGATTTTCAGGTCGTTCTTCACAGGCCTTGCTGTTCTTCAGTGCGTTCTGTTTAGTGCGTTCTGACCAGCCGACCGTTTTGAAGCCATGTTACCTGTACGTACTCGTCGTCGAGCTCATGCATTGTATGTGTTTGGTGCTGTAGTTTATTCTTCAGCCCAAGACCAGTCCATGAACAGGGCGAGGAGGAGTTC
Source organism: Lithobates clamitans (assembly GCA_037952925.1). NCBI lineage: Eukaryota > Metazoa > Chordata > Amphibia > Anura > Ranidae > Lithobates > Lithobates clamitans. The sequence goes on from JBBGZY010000272.1 coordinate 5,131,708, forward strand.
ATGGACCAAGAATTGGTTGCTTCAGCGTGACCAGTTCTGTCACATGCCTTTGCTCCGTGAGATCCGTGAGAATAATCCTGAGGATTTCAGGAACTTTCTCCGGATGACGGACCCCGTTTTTGACCGTTTGGTGGCTTTGCTGACCCCCTATATCAGCAGGCAGGATACCTGCATGAGGCAAGCCATCACTCCGGAGCAGAGGCTGGTCGCTACCTTGCGGTATTTGGCCACAGGGAGAAGCCTGCAGGACCTTAAGTTCTCGACAGGCATCTCCCCCCAGGCTCTGGGGATCATTATCCCAGAGACCTGTTCTGCCATCATACAGGTCCTGCAGAAGGACTATATTAAGGTAAGATATTTTTATTTTATTAGCATCACATGTTCTTTTCTGTAATCTTTGATAATGTAATGTATTTCTTGCTTCAAACACTACTTCCCATCATTGCAATATAGTGTGAATGTCCCCTTTTTATCCTCACACATGCTGGAATTTTTTCCTGTTATTTTTTGTCATGCATGTATAGTTTCCTTCAATAACCTTCCCAGCATGAAGTGATGGGAACATATCCACCTAGTCTACTCATTTTGAATGTATTTTGTTGGAGTGTATTTAGTGTGCTTATAATTAGCAATTAGCTAGATTTCACAACCCCCCCCCCCCCACCTGAACTCACTCCAAATAGTGTGCTGCTAATTAGCAATTAGCTAGATTTCACAACCCCCCCCCCCCACCTGAACTCACTCCAAATAGTGTGCTGCTAATTAGCAATTAGCTAGATTTCACAACCCCCCCCCCCCCACCTGAACTCACTCCAAATAGTGTGCTGCTAATTAGCAATTAGCTAGATTTCACAACCCCCCCCACCTGAACTCACTCCAAATAGTGTGCTGCTAATTAGCAATTAGCTAGATTTCACAACCCCCCCCCCACCTGAACTCACTCCAAATAGTGTGCTGCTAATTAGCAATTAGCTAGATTTCACAACCCCCCCCCACCTGAACTCACTCCAAATAGTGTGCTGCTAATTAGCAATTAGCTAGATTTCACAACCCCCCCACCCCCACCCTCGTTAAAATTTGCTTGAATGTTCTGTGGTGTTGATTTGTCTAAAGCAAATCTATGTTGCACTTTGCAAAATGCATGTGCACTCTACAAGTGCATTTGTTCCAGTGCTTTAGTAAATGAGCAGAAGCTCTGCTGATTTCCATCATCAAATCATATGCAAGCCTCAAAGTGTTTTCATTAATTGCCTTTGCATGTGATTGTGTACTCCTTGCAACATGAATGCCTTTTGACATTACCTCATTTACTGTAAGCTGGTTAGCAACTGCACCTGCAGAGTGCGACAACTGCAGTCTTGTAGCCTTTTTAGTCCCTAAATTCCTGCGTGTCGTTAAAGTAATTTTTTTTAGGGATTTCACAACCCCCTAAAATGTAATCAATGTTCTATCAGAGGGGGTGAGCAATCTGATAAGTGTGCCTTTTTCCATATTAGTTATTCCAGAAGAATTAAATTATTGAATGTTATACTGATGCTGGGGAATAATGTTTTTAATTGTCTAATTTTCTTGCAATGTTAGCTTCCAAATTAATTAATTTTGGTTTTCTTGTTTGATTCCCCAGTTTCCTTCAACGCCACAGGAATGGCAGACTGTGGCATCCCATTTTGCCAGCCGTTGGGACTTTCCCAATTGTGGAGGGGCTATAGATGGGAAACATGTCCACATTGTGCCACCACCCCATTCGGGGTCATATTATTTTAATTATAAGGGGTTCCACAGTATTGTTTTAATGGCGGTGGTGTCGGCACACTATGATTTTTTATATGTGGACGTGGGGAAGAATGGCCGGATGTCGGATGGAGGAGTATTTGCCCAGACGGAGTTCTGCCAGCGTCTCCAGAGTGGTGGCCTGGGATTGCCACCTGATGAGGATAACGTGGAAGGACTCCCCTTTGTCTTCATTGCCGATGAAGCCTTCGCTCTGAGCAAGCACCTCATGAGGCCATTCCCCCAAAGAACCCTCACCCCGGAGAGGAGGGTTTTTAATTACCGGCTGGCCAGAGCTAGAAGAGTGGTTGAGAATGCGTTTGGAATTCTGGCCAGCCGGTTCCGCCTGTTTCAAACAGCCATTAATTTGGCGGAATACAAACTTAATTTTATAATTTTATCGTGCTGCATTCTGCACAACTTTTTAAATAAGCATTCTGCCAATTATATAGGCACAGTTGGGCCTGAGGCCGGACAAATAGAAGCCAACCTTACAGGCCTGGATACTGTCCGTACTGGCTTGGCCCCCCAAAGTTCCCGTCAAGTTAGACAGCAATATGTTGATTATTTTATGGGTAGGGGGGCCATTGCAATGGGCCAGGATATATAATTTTTTGACAATAAAAAAAATATTGCTGAAATCTGGCATTATATTTATTGCTTGCCTTTCTTTTGGGCTGTCTCCTAGGTTATGGTCGAGCAGTTGTAGTGCCAACTGTATTTGAATTTTAAAAATGTCTAAATAAGCTCCATTCCATTGCCACTGTAAACAACTTTTTGACAATTATAACCAAACTGATACTGAGCCTTGAAATAACAAACCACACATTTGTTAAAATCCTATAAGGAGATGTTTTTATTAATGGTTGTTATGCATTCAGTTCTGCATTTAGTATAAAATGTTCATCGACAAAAATATAATGGTATCTTAATGATGTAGCAAAATATAATTATATTTAAATATTTCTACCTAATCCACAAAAAAATATTTTTGGCTTTTTGATTTTCAAAAACAGGCTTTTTTTTTTTGGAAAATCAAGTTTTGTTTTTTTTTAAAAGCAAGTTTTTTTTTTTTTTTTTTGGTTTTTTAAAATCAACTTTTTTAATTTTTTTGGTTTTTTAACATTAATTATTTTTCTTTTTTTTGGTGTTTTAAAATCACTTTTTTTTTTTTTTTTTTTGGTTTTTTAAAATCAATTTTTTTAATTTTTTTGGTTTTTTAACATTAATTATTTTTCTTTTTTTTGGTGTTTTAAAATCACTTTTTTTTTTTTTTTTTTTGGGTTTTTTAAAATCAATTTATTTTTTTTTTTTGGTTTTTTAAAATCAATTTTTTTAATTTTTTTGGTTTTTTAACATTAATTATTTTTCTTTTTTTTGGTGTTTTAAAATCACTTTTTTTTTTTTTTTTTTTGGGTTTTTTAAAATCAATTTATTTTTTTTTTTTGGTTTTTTAAAATCAATTTTTTTAATTTTTTTGGTTTTTTAACATTAATTATTTTTCTTTTTTTTGGTGTTTTAAA